>JAGFNQ010005269.1:94295-128998 GCA_024364735.1 Boesenbergia rotunda
GTTCAAGGAGTTTCAAACCTTTGGGTCGTTCGTGCCTGGTTAGGTGACCGGGAAGACACGTTTAGGGTATATGATCTACATTGATGTAGAAGAGTAGCATTAGCTACGTGCTACCATCGTTGAAGAGTGATATATTTTGTTCCATGGGGATTTTGACCATGGATCACCTGTACCTAGTTGATGACCTAGAAGGTACAGTTTGATAGGTGGCTTACGTTGATATGAAAAAGTGTGAAGCTAGTTGCTTGACACCTACGAGTTATCGCGTGTGCTTGGTTTGGATAACCAAGGAGACACATTTGTACTTATGATTTGTGTTGAGACGAATCACTTACGAGGCTAGATCATCTATGGGTGGAAGATGTAGAGGATGACTCAGTTTCATCAGGGTCTAACGGCATACGTTCAGACTCGTATGTCAGGATTTGTCCTGACCTCCTATCGAGAAGCATTAGAGCGAGCGCTCATTATTGAGATGACTCAGCACAGATTGTTTGGGGGTAAGAAGAAGGGGAAGCAGACTGCGACGGACTCAGCTCAGACGCAGCAGCCGCAGACTACTGGACAGAAGCGCGGCCGCCACACTCAGGCAGCTTCTGGCACTTCTGGGGCATTCTCTGGGCCCCAGAAGTCGAGACTTTCCTCCACCGGATCCTTCCAATCATCTCAGCAGGACCGGAAGAAGACTGCACAGCCATCTTACTGTACCCGTTGTGGATCCAGAGAGCACGTAGTAGCAGACTGTCGCCTGGAGCAGGCCGTATGCTACTACTGCAGACTACCAGGACACTTGAGCAGGGACTGTGCCTTGAAGGCACAGAATGGGATGTTAGCTGTGTCCTTACCTTCCGGAAGGGTATTGTACAATAAACAGAAGGTCAAAGAACGAACACTGGTATTTCGGTGGTTATACCCCCACTGTGGGTTCACTAGTTCTCGAAAGGATAGAGTTGATATCACCTCTTCCTTATGTGTGTTGAGAGGTGAATTGAGATTTATGAATCTCCATGACTTGTTGGTACTCGAGATAGTGGAATCCGATGTCATTCTCAGCAGAGTTTGGCTTACAGTGTATCATGCCACCATGGATTACCGAATGAGGGTGGTCACTTTCCGGCCTCCGGACCAACCTTCGTGGGATTTCACTGGCATCAGGGATGAGGGCTTATCGGTTATTTCTGCGCTTCAGGCACAGATTGCTAGCTCATGGTTGTCAGGGTTTCTTACTGTCGTTTATTAGCACCGACGACAGCAGTAGCCCTCCGCTCTCGGACGTCTCAGTGGTCCGAGAATATCAGGACGTATTTCCAGAGGAGCTACCGGGTTTGCCTCCCAGGAGGCAAGTGGAGTTTACTATTGAGCTGATACCGGGGACTTCGCCGGCATCGAAAGCTCCGTACCGTATGGCACCGAGAGAGTTGGACGAGCTGAAGGTCCAACTCCAGGAGTTATTGGACAGGGGATTCATCAGACCTAGCGTCTCACCATGGGGTTCCCCAGTTCTCTTCGTGAAGAAGAAAGACGGTTCTTTGAGGTTGTGCATCGACTACCGACAGTTGAATGCAGTGACCATCAAGAACAAGTACCCCCTGCCACGGATTGAGGATTTGTTTGATCAGCTCAGGGGCACATCTGTGTATTCCAGGATTGATCTGCGATCCGGATATCATCAGTTGAGGGTCAGAGAGTCAGATGTCCAGAAGACAGTGTTCCGCACCAGATATGGACACTATGAGTTTTTGGTAATGCCATTTGGGCTTACCAATGCTCCAGCAGTATTCATGGACTTGATGAACCGCGTATTTCTGCAGTATCTGGATCAGTTCATCATAGTATTCATTGATGACATCTTAGTTTACTCACATTCTGAGGAGGAGCATGCACAGCATCTTCGCATCGTATTGGAGACTCTCAGACGAGAGCGTCTATATGTGAAGTTCAGCAAGTGTGCCTTCTGGTTGTCATCAGTAGGTTTTCTGGGACACGTGGTATCTAGCAGAGGCATCTCAGTAGATCCCCAGAAAATCGAGGCTGTTACCAGCTGGGAGTAGCCGAAGTCAGTTACTGAGGTTCGTAGTTTCTTAGGTTTAGCCGGATATTACCGACGATTTGTAGAGGGATTTTCCACTATTGCTGTGCCACTGACACGCCTTACCAGGAAAGGCGTGAAGTTCACATGGACAGAGGCTTGTGAGGCTAGTTTTCAGGAGCTGAAGCAGAGATTAGTGTCGGCACCCGTCCTCGTTCTTCCATCAGGAGAGGACGGATTTGTGCTTTATACGAATGCATCTTATCAGGGACTAGGCGCCGTTTTGATGCAGCACGGGCGGGTAGTGTCTTATGCTTCTCGACAGCTGAAGGAGCATGAGAAGAACTACCCAGTTCATGATTTAGAGTTTGCAGCTATTATCTTTGCGCTGAAGATCTGGAGGCACCACCTGGACGGTATTACCTTTGAGATCTTCACTGATCATCAGAGTCTCAAGTATCTGTTTACGCAGAAGGAGCTCAACCTCCGACAGAGGAGGTGGATGGAGTTCCTTAAGGATTATGATTGCACCATTAGCTACCATCCGGGGAAAGCTAATGTTGTGGCGGATGCATTGAGCAGGAAGTTCAGAGGGACTTTGGCCTGCCTCCTGGCATCAGTTACCGAGCTAGTTCAGGGTTTCTCAGAGTTGGGCGTAGAGGAGCAGGGGCAGACTGAGAGGGGTATTCTGGCGACCATGGTTGCTCAGTCTTCCATCCGGACGAGGATTCGAGAGGCCCAGGCCACCGATCAGCACCTGCAGTCCCTTGGCAGCCAGATGGCTTCAGCACACCAGACTGAGTTCACCAGAGATGACGAGGGTGCTCTCTACTTCCGAGGGAGACTATGTGTGCCTGAGTCACATCCGATCCGAGAGGAGTTACTGCAGGAGGCACATCGTTCCCGATTTGCTATCCACCCGGGCGGGACCCGCATGTATCGTGACCTGAGGCGTTCCTACTGGTGGAACGGCATGAAGAAAACATCGCGGACTTTGTAGCTAGATGTCTAGTTTGCCAGCAGGTTAAGGCTGAGCACCAGAGATCTGCTAGACTACTTCAGAGGATTCCCATTCCCGAGTGGAAGTGGGAACACATTACTATGGATTTCGTGGTGGGATTGCCTAGGACCAGACGAGGCCTTGACGCGATTTGGGTGATCGTTGATCGATTGACCAAATCTGCGCACTTTCTAGCTATTCGGAGGACCGATTCTTTGGATCGATTGGCAGAGCTGTATTGCAGAGAGATCATCAGATTGCACGACATCCCGATGAGTATTATATCAGACCGAGACCCTCGCTTCACATCACGTTTTTGGCAGAGTCTGCAGCGGGCTATGGGCACTGAGTTGCGGTTCAGTACCGCGTTTCATCCGCAGACCGATGGGCAGTCAGAGCGGACTATTCAGACGTTAGAGGGCCTACTGCGAGCCTGTATTATGGATTTCGGAGGCAGCTGGGAGGATCATCTGCACCTTGTCGAGTTTGCCTACAACAACAGTTACCATGCGGCTATCCAGATGGCACCATATGAGGCGTTGTATGGTAGGCCGTGTCGGACACCCACCCTCTGGGAGGAGGTTGGGGAATCCCAGCTGTTAGGACCTCAGAGAGCTCAGCACGAGGCAGAGTTAGTCCGTACTATCAAACGCAGGATATTTGAGGCGCAGGATCGTCAGAAGAGCTATGCCGACCGGAGACGGAGGCCTCTTGAGTTCTCCGTAGGTGATCATGTATTTCTGCGAGTTTCACCCACGAAAGGGGTGAAACGATTCGGTCTTCGAAGGAAGCTTGCTCCGCGTTACATCGGTCCGTTCCAGATTCTGGAGAGGGTTGGAGCAGTTGCTTATCGTTTGGCTCTTCCACCATCTATTACCGGTGTACATGATGTGTTCCACGTATCCATGCTGAGGAAATACATGCCAGACCCTTCACACGTGTTGTCGGATGTCTCAGTTCCACTTCAGCCTGACGCGACATACGAGGAGATTCCTGTACGGATATTGGGTCACCGAGAGCGTCAGTTGCGGAACAAGACAATCCGGTTGGTTAAAGTCGGATGGCAGCATCACTCAGATGAGGAGGCTACCTGGGAGCTTGAGGATGTCATCCGAGCTCGCTACCCACACCTGTTCACTTGAGGTATGTGTGATTAGTTGCTGTTTCAGTATTTATATCAGCATACTTCTTGATAGTGTTTACTATAGTGAATATCGAAATTTGGGGACCAAATTTTTATTAGTGGGGGAGGATGTTAAATCCGACACTTTCGACTAGGTCCTGAAAATTTCCGGAGGATTACCAGATTAGTTCCGGGGCTTCCGAGTCCTTGGACACAAATTTAGGGACCAAAATATAATAAAACAAATAGTTACAAGGGCTAATAAGTATATAAACTTAAGCCCTAGGGGTGTTCTTGCAATTAGATGGAAATAGTTGGACTAAAATGAAAAAGGGCGAGTATAAGTGCTGATTAGGGCTCGAGCTCGTTGCTCGCGTTTCTTCTCTGCCGATCGACGCCGCCACCATCGCTGCCTCTACTCCTCTCTTCTCCTTCGCCAAATCGCCAGCCTTCCACTAACAACCGGAGCCGACGAACCCCTAGCCGGAATCGCTGCTTAAGGTCGACCCGGTGAGACTCTCTCCTCTTGTTGCCGACCCCAACATGGCGCACGCGAGTCTCCGCTTGGGTTTCTCTTCACCATTTGAAGTTGACGCCGAGGAGCCCTAGCTCGCAGCGGAAGTAGCCGAATTTTTCTCCTCCTCTCCTCGCGTGTTCTAGCGGAGTCAAGCCCTGCGTTCAGGCTGGGATCCGAGGTTGGGTTTCAGTTCTTCTGTGCGCCATCTCACCGTGGGATTGGGAGCTCTCGCTGTGGAGACCTTCTTGGGCTCAGATTCATCAGGTCCTGGCGAATTGGAGTTTACAGGGGTTGCAAGCACTAATCGGTATTAGAGATTGGTTAGTTTCCCTCCCTTGTTGATGGGTCACCAGATTTAGTGCAGGGAAGATTCACCGGCAGCTAGGTGAGGACTTCAAACCCATTTCCTACTGAAATGTTCTTGGATCAGTGACTGTTTTGAGCTATTGTGGGTGTAAAATGGATCTTGAATGTGCTAGTGTCTCCCTGTACAGATTCGGGTTGCTGGATCGTTTCTGATTGGAGTTTATTCCCTCTGCTGGAAATTATGGGGTTAGGTTCTGTTCTTGAATTCTTCTTTACGATACCATGAATTAGTTTAATTCAGTCTTCTACCGTGAACCCCTGATGGAATGCTTGCTAAGTGTTCCTTTTAGTTGACCATGATATGTTCTTAGAGGTTATGTTGATCTAAATCACATAAGAAACCTAAATTACGGTGTAGTTAATTATGCTACTTAGGATTGAGGGAAACTTGTTGAGTTAATGTTTCTTGCGGAGGATTCTAATATGAAACTGTATGATGAATGCGAAATTAGGATTGAAACTAATTGATGAGTAATTAGAAATCTTTCCAGTTAATAAGGGTAATTAAATAGAAAAGAACGGATGAAGTTAACCCTAGAACGGATTAGGGATTAATTAGCTAGTTGTTATTTTTGTAATAGCTAATTTAAATCTATCCCTGATACAGGGATTTGATTTGCTTTACGGTTGTGGATTATATTGGACGGGTGGTTCTCCCCTTTTGATACGGGCTACTACTTTTGGATGCGGGTACCCTTTGACTTATCTATCTTGATATTGTCATTTTGTTATGCATAGAATGTTATAGATAGTAGTAAGATTCTACGCTATCCCTGGTTATTATGTCTGTTCTGGATATTGTTGTTTATCCCTGTTTATTATGCCAGTTCTGGATACTTGTTGTTCATCCCTGAGTTATTCTGCTGTTAGTTCCATACAGTCTCAGGTATTGTCATATCCATTTGTATGCTAGAGATCGTGGTATTGTCTCCTGCATTTGACCTTGAGGGATTGGTAGTTTTCCGATCAGTATACCTTGTAGGTTACCTGTATTTCCTGTTATAGGATTTCAGACTGAGACTTAGTATACTGAGGACTTGGGGGGAGGTATGTGTATCTATCATACACCATCCTTGCACTGTTGCATGTCGGCGATCAGCGACTCCCTTGTGGTTGAGCCTAATCATCTTCCGGTACATGACATGCACACACGGCCACTCATGGGTTAGTGGATACCGTAGATGTGTGCATTTGCCCTGTATTGCTCCGTTCGGCTACTATGAGGAGGGTGAGCGCGGGCGTGGTAGCAAGCAGGGATCCCTTCTCGTACTGAGCCACGAGGAGATGAGAGCTTGACTCCCCCATTGCTTGGGGTCGGAGCGGAGTCTCCACCAGCATCCTGTCCACCCGGTCACTGAGGAGCAGTGATGGCAGGGTTTACAGTTGTCAGAGCCCTACCCGTTCAGACGTGCCTATGACAGGTGTACGATGATCTGTCTGGTGTCAGGGGTGACACATGTCATTGCACCATGAGCATACTTTGCATCTTGCATTGTTTGCTGCACTTATTTGCTGCACTTGTTTGACATCGCATATACTGGAGACTTGTTATCTGTGCTTATATGCCTATTGTTTTCCTTTGGTATTTATTACCCTCTTTCCAGGTTAGATGGATTCAGGTATGTATCTACCCAGTATTTTCAGTTCCAGTCTTTCACCTTTTGTTTATATGAGACTGTATTAGCGGAACTCTTGTTGTTAGTATAACTTTCTATGCATATCTGTTGGGTATTCGCTGAGCTATGGACTCACCCCGTTGCCATACATGTTTATTTCAGGTTGATGTCTGCGAGGAGATCTCGAGCCGCCAGTCCCCAGCTCCAGAGGAGCTCTTTTTGGTTTTGCTTTCCGTTGTTTCGTTTATGGACCCTGTAGTATTTACTATGCTTCCGTTGTTATGTTTCGAATATGTACTCACGTTTTATTCGATGGTATTGTACTTTTGAGTCCTATGTTGGACTTCGCTTGGTTTTGGTTTTGTTCCTGCCCCCCGGCAGCTCAGGTGAGTTCGGATTCTGGTTTTACGACGTATAGTCATTTATGCAGTTATATATGTGTGGATTGGATGCCTGAGGCCCTTTAAACTGCGTGGTTGTGCTATATATATTGTATACAGGTTGTGTGTATGTGTAAATTGTCCGCCGGACAGGGGAGGTGCTGTCCGATTCTCTATTGGATCAGCGGATCCTGGGTCTCGGGGCGTGACATTAAGAACTTAAAACACACGATAACCATAATCTTAAAGCATGCATCATAAAACATGGTTCTACAACAAGAACTTACATACGAAAACTACTCCTCTTGCAAGTGAGTGATCTACTTACCCTTATCTTGAAGAAAACTCACTAAATCGAGGTATAAACCTAGCGTAGAACTCCTCTCTTCTTCCGTGTGAGAAACCTCCACTCTTTGGCCCTAGGGAGAAACCCTAGATTCTCTCTACTCAAGGGGAAAGAGAAGAAGAAGAAGAACTCCTTGGCTTCCTCTGTTTTCGCAGCCCCTCCCTCGCCCTCTTCTCGCACGCAGCCGCCAACAAGCCCTAATCCCCCATACATGACTTAAGCGGGGTTAATATATTTCTTAATGAAAAGGCCTAACTACCCTATAACATTATTTCTCTCCATCTTTTTCTGTGCTTGATACCCCTGGCCTTCTGGTTAGCCGAGCCCGCTAAAGGCCTTGGCCAGCTGTGTGGTTGCGAGGTTGAACCTCTCCGCGACCATTAATTAATTTTTTTCTAATTTTATTCCAAAAAATGATAGAAAAATTCCTAAAAATTCATAATAATACTAGAAAATTATTGGGTATTACACCCTAGGTCGAACTGACGCTTACTGTTCCATCGACGGGGAACGCGTCCTCACCTACTCCTCTCAGGAGAGTTTACCTGTCGCCAACCGGCTCCTCCGGTTGGGCTTTTTGCCCAGCAATCCTTCGCCAGGTCTTTAGTACCAAGCTGTCCTTCGCCCGGTGCCCAGCAGCCCTTCGCCAGGTCTTCGGATCCAAGCTGTCCTTCGCCTGGTGCCTAGCAGTCCTTCGCCAGGTCTTCGGATCCAAGTTGTCCTTCGCCTGGTGCCTAGCAGTCCTTCGCCAGGTCTTCGGATCCAAGCTGGCCTTCGCCTGGTGCCTAGCAGTCCTTCGCTAGGTCTTTGTCTCCTGGCATTCCTTCGCCGGGTGCTTAGCAGTCCTTCGCTAGGTCTTGAATCTGCACACTCACGTAGCATGTTAGAAAACAAATAAGACTTAACTTTTGAACCCTTTGCCATTTATCAAATCACAGGTTTGACTTAGGTGCTTTCTGCACCAATAATCTCCTCCTTTTTGATTTATGGCAACCCGATTCAAAAAGTTAAGTTAATCATAGCAGATGATATACTAGTTTAGTTCCCTCCCCCTGGAAGGAATCTCCCCCTTGATTTTTCAAAAATTCGTGGGGTTTTAAAAATAAGTTTTAAGTCTTAAAGATGGATTTTCCTTATACTTTTTAACAGAAACTTTAGAGTCAAATTTTCCAAAAATAATTTTGGTTGTGTACTTTGGAAAATTTATACTTAACAAAAATTTAAACTTGAGTTTAAATACTTAGAGAAAATTTGATAGCTTAAGTACATTTTTTTTAAATTTTAAAAACATAAGTTTAACGTACTTAGAAAAATTTTGAAGTCTTGAGTACTTTGAAGATTTTGAAAATTTAAAGTACTTAGAAAAATTTTGAAATCTTGAGTACTTTGAAGATTTTGAAAATTTAAAGTACTTAGAAAAATTTTGAAATCTTGAGTACTTTGAAGATTTTGAGAATTTAAAGTACTTAGAAAAATTTTGAAATCTTGAGTACTTTGAAGATTTTGAAAATTTAAAGTACTTAAAAAAATTTTGAAATCTTGAGTACTTTGAAGATTTTGAAAATTTAAAGTACTTAGAAAAAATTTTTACTTAAAAAAAATTTTTTGAATAAAGGATAGAGTTTTTGAAATTAAAAAAAATTGAGAATTTAATTTTTGAAAAGAAATTTTTTTTAATATTATTTTAAACTCTCTCCTTTCCTATCTCTCCCCCTTTGCCATATATCAAAAATAAAGAAATATAGCTAACAAACAGATGTAATAAAAAATTAAATTGCATAATTTGCTGTACTGAATCAATTCAAGATACGAACTCAATCAAATTAGTTTCAATTTCTCTTTTAGGGTCCTGTCTAACCCAATTAGCTACTTACTATCTGTTATAAACAGTTGTTTTTGCTAGGGTTAGTCAAGTTAAGTGTTCTGTTCAAGTTAGATTTTCTAAACTTGACACATAACTTGATTACTGTATAAGTTGTATTTAGTGCCCCAATTACTGCAGACACACTGACTTAAAGCATCTTGAATTAAGGCAAAAACCTAAGCATCTCAACCCATTCTAAGTTATTAATCAAGGTACCCTAAGGTGCTTGTGAGATGCTGGCTTCTAAGTCTATAGGTGCATGCATTTCTAGTGTTAGGGCCTAGGCTAAGTCCATTTTTGAAAAAGCCCTAATTTTGAAAAGGGTAGTTTTTTGAATAAAACTAAGTGAAAAACTTTATTTTAAAACTTTTCAAAACTGAATAAAAGCTGATTTTGAAAGCATTTAAAAATTTCTTTAAAACTGATTTGAGTAAGAACCAATAGTAGACTCAACCTATTCTACCAAGCATAGTAAAGATCAGATACTCAAGTCAAATAAGTAGTCAAACCAAATAGGTTAACTGGTCATACAGAGGTCCAGTAGAGTCAAACATGAGTCAAGTTTTAGTTACTTAGTACAATGCTGAAAGTAGTCTAACTATGAAGAAGGGCCAGGTGGTCAGATGAGCCAGGCTGCCATGATCGAAATAGTGCCATCATCTCGTGATACTGTGCGTCTCTGGCCTCCCTTTCTGCTCTAAGGGCGCTCATATACCGAGTGTAGTAGCCCAGATTTGTCTCCATATCTTCGGCATGATTTGCCTCCACTTCCTCTTGGAGGCTCTGGACATGTGTCTCTAGCCGTGTCACTCTATCGTAGAGTGTCGGTGGAGGGGGCTCGTCTATGTGTGCTCGAGCCTCGGCTGCTAGATCGGCTACATCGACGTCAACCTCCTCATCTGTGTCAATCTGGGGACCGGCTCTCAGACGTCTCCAGGACAAAACCCCGATATCGGAAACCTCTATACCAGCTAGGGAGAAGTTTCTATATCCTATCTCGTTTTAATCAGTCAAAGCAGCCATCTCTCCCTCGGTGATGTTCCGACCGTGGTGATATAATATGGACATGATGATGTGGCAGTAGGGTGTGCGTATCCACCCTTGCGTGGTAACACTAGATGCATGTAGGATAGCATGAAACATGTGAAGTCCTATGTCGATGTCTAGCTGATGAATCAAGGCATATAAGAGAAAGGTGTGGAATGGTCGCATAGTAGCGACGTCTCTAGTAGATAAGGGCAGAATACATCGGACTATGACTCTATATAGAGCGTAGTCCTGGACCTGTAGGTCGACAGACTGAAATCGTCTGGCCAGGGGTTGCCTAAAGAAGTAAGAGTGTAACGTATCTAAGGTAATGTGAGAGTAGGGAGCATCAAAGGGAGGCTCCCTAGGAGGGTAACAACAGAAGGTGGACTGCGAGAATCGTAGTCCTAGAAATCGGTTGAGTAGTGTAGGTGTGATTGTTAAGGGAATTCCTTGAATAGTGGTGACGAACATGAGACCATCCTATCTAATTATGTTGTTGTAAAATTCTGCACATAAGGATGTATTGATTGGATGGGTGCAGAATACGAGATTGTCATGTTGGTAAAAGTTTATGACATTCATCGCTAAGGGACACGATTGGGTAAAAAATTGTCTATTTAAGTTGCTCGTTTTGATAGGCTTATAGGTCGTTCTAGCAAACTTATTACACAATTCTAAATTCAGAAACCTAGGGTCAGGACTAGGTTGGGTACCGGGTTCTGCCTGGTTTGGTCGGCGTCTTCTAAGAGAAGTAATATGCATTTAAAGAAAGTATGAAGAATTTGCATTAAAGAAAATTAAAAATTAACTTAATTGTAAAAAAAATTATACCGGGCAGCTCGGGGAGGCACTGTCGAGGATGAGAGCTCGAGAGGGTTGCAAGGTCTCTTGGAATGTAGGGAGAAGGAGAGAAGTAGTAGTTTGAGTGTGAAGAGAAGAATGGGGGTATGGAGCCCTTTTATAGGGCATTTCGGGGGCCCTGAAACGAGAGGGCGCCCTGGCTGGCGAGGGTGCCCCGCCAGGCGAGGGAGCCCTGGCAGGGCTGCAGCTGCCTTTTGGCAGCTTTATGTCTTTGAATGGCTATACTGGGGCGCTCGGGAGCACCCGGGCGCCCTGGTCAGCGTGGAGTGGCAGAGTATCTGCCACTTGGTGATCCTCGGGGCGCCCGCAAAGGTCTGGGCACCCTAAAATCCTATTTTTGAACCTTTTTGTCTTGAAAGTTTGAAATGTGTGGGGTGGGGGTTGCCCGAAGGGTCATGGGCGCCCTAGAAGAGTCTACTTATGCTTTGATAGACTTGTTTGACTACTTTTGACCAGATTTGACTTGTTTGACCAGGTTTGACCAGATTTGACTGTTTTAACCATGGTTTGCCTAGAGTTAAGTCAGTGTCGTTCTAAACTGAATGTAAAAAAAATACAGTTATTAAATGAATTTTCATTAAGTTTGCTGTCACACCCAATCTAGGGTTATCAATCATGTTAGCCTTACATGTTTTGTGAGACAGGTTTTGATAAGTAAAATTTTTTTGAAAAATTATTATTTATTTTGAAAAACATAAATAATTTTGAAAACAATTAAATTTATTTTGAAAAGAATGTTTAAATCTACATGTAACTGAAAATATGTGTTTGATTTGAATTTTGACAAAGAATAATTTGAATTTGAATTTCAAGAATTGGCTTCCACGTCTTGCCGAGGCACTAGGCCTTCTTTGGCCGTAGCCTTATTTGATCATCAACCCTTTCCTTGACAAAGCCTTTTAATGAAATTTCATTTTCAAACTTAATCTTTGAAAAATTCTGGTCTAACTAGTTTGGGTCTTGGATCGGTAGCTTCGGCTAGTTTCACCAGTCTAAAGAGACTAAGTATACTTGACCTTATTAGAATTGGTTTCCCTAATGTACTATCATCTCACCTCCACCCAATACTATGCTGTCAAGTTTCAGTTAAGTTTGTTCAGTCCTTAAACTAACCAATCCTAGGTCTAAGCATGGTAAATTGCAGAAATTTAAATAAACAAGCAAACATGAAATTTAAGGACAAAGAAAGTTGGATTTTATCTAACAATAAATATGGTTTTTAATTTGGCTCCCCCTGGACTAAAGCCACGATAATGGTTTGGCAAGATATGAATCTTGTCCTTGGGGATCCAATACTGATTTGATCCAGTTTGTTTGTTCAGGCACAGTTTAGGTACCCATGCCTGAACTTTAGGTCTGGATTGGTTCAGTACAGCATAATAGGATCTTTGCCTAGATTTGGTTCTATAGCCTAGTCCGGATCGATTTAGAACCGACTTCTGTTTTTCAAGAATCATGTCAAGACCCTTGGAACTAGAAGTGAATCGTTCTAAAGCTGACCTAAGATCCTTAACCTGAGTTTTCAGGGAGGAATTCTCTTTCTCAAGTTTTTCAACTTGAGTAGGAGTTCCTTCTTGAACCTTCTCGGTTGAGAGTTTAGAATCAGCTCTCTCTTTCAGGAGTTTTACTTCCTGTCGGAGGGATTCGATTCGGAGTTTGGCTTTCGCCAAATCTCGAGAAATACGAAATTAGTTCATTTAATTGACATCTAGTAAATCCACTTACCTTGATTTCGCCATCTTCTGAAAAGGTCAGTCTGCCGTCGTCATGTTCTAATTCTGACTCGGACTCGACTTCTTCTGAAGCAGTTAGTGCGAGTAGGTTCGATTGTGGGACCTCTTCTTCTTCTTCGGATGAGGACTCGTCCCATGTTGCTTGAAGTGCTTTCTTCTTCCTTGTCTTTTTTGCTTCATTCAAGTTAGGGCATTCGGTCTTGTAGTGGCCCTTCTTCTTGCACTCGTAACAGGTCACGTTGGGCTTGCTCTTTTCGTTTGCGGGTTGAGCTGGTTCATCCCTTCTTCGGCTGACTTTCCGTTTGTTGGTTTGGTTCTTCAATTCTTTGTAGTAGTTTCTTGCCAGTCGAACCAGCATTGGTCGATCTCCTTCTTCATCTTCTGTGTCTGAGTCTGAGTTAGACTCGGGTTCAGGTTGAGGCTTCTTCTTTGTTGTCTTCCAGTTTTACCTGCAACAAAGGCAATACTTTTCTCGGCCAAATTGCAGTTAGTTTGTTCGTGTAATTCTAATTCAGAGAACAATTCATCTAATTTTATTTTTAAAAGGTCCCTTGAAATCTTGTATGCATCTACCATAGATGCCCACAAGGTATTTCTCAGGAAAGCATTTAAAGCATACCTTATTAGGTCACGGTTATCTACCTTGTGACCGATGGTGTGTAGTCCGTTCATTAGTTCCTGGATTCGAGCGTGAAGCTGAGCTGCTGTTTCGTTGTCGGCCATTTTGATGGTGTACAGCTTGTTCAAGAGCAGATCTCTCTTGCTGATCCGAGTGTCTGATGTTCCTTCGTGCAGCTCGATCAGTTTTCCCCACAACTCCTTGGCATTGTTGAAAGGGCCCACCCGGTTCAGCTCCTCTTTCGTTAAGCCGCATTGAAGGGTCTGGGTCGCCTTTGCATCCACTTCAATTTTTCGTTTCAGAGCGGTGTCCCACTCTGTGTATCTTTGAGGTACTCCTTCAGCATTTTTGGGGATCTCCAGTCCGGACTGGATGATTATCCACATGTCCACCTGAGTTTTCAGGTGGACCTCCATTCGACTTTTCCAGTAGGAAAAGTCTTCTCCACTGAAAAGAGGAGGTCTCGCTGTGCTGAATCCTTCTTGCATGGCCATTAGGTATTTTATCTGAAAAAGAGATAAGAGAAAGAAAAACTTTGTCCCAAGACTTGGTCTTGGATTAGTAGTACGGGATAAAGAAAATTAAATATCGAGGGGTGTTGCACCAACCTCGATCAATGAGAAGAAATTCGAACGAAAAAAGATATTAGAAGAAATTCAAACGAATAAAAAGATATTAGAAGAAATTCGAACGAAAAAATATTAAAAGAAAAATTTAAAAGAAATCCAAAAACTTTTCAAACTGGTGGTTGCACCAAATTTGAACTTCCCCGCTCTGATACCACTTGTTGGATCGAGAGAAACGATAGAGGGGGGTGAATATCGTTAAACGTTCGGATTGGAAAAGAGAATGCGTAGCGGAAGATTAAAAACAAACACACAAACAACAAGATTTTTACTTGGTTCGGAGCCTAGGTCGACTCCTACTCCAAGGCCCACGGTCGCTGACCGTTTACTGCGGGCAATACTATAATCGCGCAAAATCAGTTACAGAATAGAATTATAGTTAAAGTGCAGTACTGAAATTAAACTCTTCTTTTTACTGACGTCCGGTGTAGATTACTTTTTCCAGAGCAGTAGGACGTCGTCGGCACTTGTATCTCATGTCGGGAGGTTGCCGGAGCAGAGCGCGGAAGCAGAAGAGCGTGAATGCGTTCGAGAACTTGGATTGTCGAAAGCCTTGGCGTTGGGTGCTATTTATAGCACCTCGGGGCGCCCTGGACGTCGGCGCCCCCCCCCACGTGTCACGCGATTCCCATTTCTCTCGGTCAACCTCTATCCCACTCGAATATGGGTGAGGTTTGACACTGGGGGCGCCCGCGACGCTGGGGGCGCCCTGTTTAACTCCTTCAGCGCGGGCTTCTTGGCCGGATAAGGGTAATCGGCTTCGCTGGCGTAGGCGCAGGGCGCCCTGGGCACTGGGGGGGCCCTGGGCGTCCAGGGCGCCTTGGGCACTGGGGGCGCCCTGGCCAGTAAGCAGCCGAAGTACTTGTTGCTTCGCTTGTATTGTGTTGGCCTTGGGGGCGCCTGGAACACTGAGGGCGCCCAGCTCAGCTACTTGCCTCTCTCCTTTGGGCATTCTGAGCTGCAGACACACGTTCCTTCGGTCCTGCATCCAGGGTTAGTCCAAAACAATATGAAGTAATAGAGTATTATGTTTATACAGCCTTAGCTGTCTTGGTTCTGACTTTGGGTCTCCCAAAATGGAACCCTAGGTCGAACCGACGCCTACTGTTCCCTCGACGGGGAACACGTCCTCACCTACTCCTCTCAGGAGAGTTTACTTGTCTCCAACCGGCTCCTCCGGTTGGACTTTTTGCCCAGTAATCCTTCGCCAGGTCTTTAGTACCAAGCTGTCCTTCGCCTGGTGCCCAGCAGCCCTTCGCTAGGTCTTCGGATCCAAGTTGTCCTTCGCCTGGTGCCTAGCAGTCCTTCGCCAGGTCTTCGGATCCAAGCTGTCCTTCGCCTGGTGCCTAGCAGTCCTTCGCCAGGTCTTCGGATCCAAGCTGTCCTTCGCCTGGTGCCTAACAGTCCTTCGCTAGGTCTTTGTCTCCTGGCATTCCTTCGCCAGGTGTCTAGCAGTCCTTCGCTAGGTCTTGAATCTGCACACTCACGTAGCATGTTAGAAAACAAATAAGACTTAACTTTTGAACCCTTTGCCATTTATCAAAACACAGGTTTGACTTGGGTGCTGTCTGCACCAACATTATGTTCAAGTACTTATACATATATGTTTTCAAATAAACATCCCTCATGCATAAAGACATTTATCTCATATTATGTGCCTACTTGAATTACCATACTTGAAGTTGAAGTAATCTTGTGATATGAATCTTCTTTCCATATGTTGGTGTTTATCTTTCTCTATGTCCAATTCATGACGCATAGTTTTTGTGAGTAGGAAAGGATCTTACTAAGCTTATATGCTTATAGTTTAGTGTTTTCCTTATACTGCAGAAATAGGTAAGGGCATGCTAAACTAAAGGGAGCAGAAGGAGGGCAAAGATATGTGTGGCAGTGGCATGGTGGAAGAGATCCTGTTACTTATGCTTGCTTATGAATCAAGAATTTACCCATGTCTTAAGGTTCCGCATTGTTACACTTATTGATGCTAGATTATCATACTAATATGTCATACTATGTTTTATGTTTGGTCGTACAGTACAACATGTTATTCTATGTTTTGTATTCATTTCTAAAATACGATATTTCCACAACTAGCACTTGTCATGGAATTCATGTTTAGAGCTTGCTTGTTTAAAGACTCAATATGGATTATGTATCATGCTTTAGGGTGTTAGAGTTTGATGCCTACTTAGTTCGATTCATACCTTTAAATTCCATGTGTAAACTCTAAAACCTATATGAATGCTCACATGCTTTTATGTGGTGTTCATACTCACATGCCACGGGTTAGGCCGTAGGTTATAGTTGAGTCTAGGGATCCTCTCATATAATGTCATGCTTGCTTAGTAGCTCATTCCCCATCTAGAGTCTTATATGTCATAAGTTCACATGATTGCATAATGTACTTCTTGAATTAAAAGTTTGAACCAAGTTGTGAACTTGAATACCAAGCATGCTCCCATGTTTTAAGATGTGTTTACATGTTTTAAATTGTTCCATTACGTTATGGTATATATATATGTGTGTATGTTCGCGTAGCGCCACCTTTCCTTTTTTTATAAGGTGAGGAGGGGCGGGCGTTACACCTTATTGTTGGAGCAATCAACCCCAAGATGGTCCGGAGTGACCATAGGTTTCGATGTTTGGGCAAAGGGTTTAAGTTAGATTTACCCTTGTGTACTTATATGTGTATGTTGAGTGTGCAGGTTGTACAGGTTACACATATGGACTTGACTGGACGACCTCGGTACGGTGAAGGGTGGCATGGAGACAAGCTGGAGGATTGTGTGCGCACCTGAGGGACCTTGGTGAGCAGGGACGATGAGCTGATGGGCATGAATTTTGAGGCATGCGTGAAGGATGACATGGAGGCAAGTTGGAGGCTTGCGAGCATCCGAGGGACGGGAGCCGAAGATGAAGAGGGCGCGAAAGCAACAGTCGAGGCTGCGGAGGAGGAGTCAGTCGAGTCGTGAGGATTGAGTGTTGTGTGAATGTACTCGGGAAGGGGTTCAGCTGGGGACCAGTCGGCCGCCCTGGGGGCAGTCGACTGGTAGGAGGCTGGTGAGCTGGAAAATTTGAATGTTGGGAGTGTCAACGGTCGAATTTGGCTTGCACCAGTCGACTGCCCTAGGGGCAGTCGACTAGTAGCGAGAAATCAGCCCCGAGTCCTATTTAAAGAGGACTTCGTGGTGGCTGAGTTTCTCGACGAAACGTGCTTGTATAGGGAAAGTTAGTAGTCTTGTATTCTCAGGAAGTGTCCTTGGTGTTGTGGTGAGGTTTCTCCACCCACATGGAGCGACGAGTTCTAGCCGGAGGTTATCCGGGGTTTGATCCACCGACGGATTGTTGGATTAGTCACCTGACCGGGGTGGATACCAACTAAAATCGCCGTGTTAGCATTGGTTAGTGATTTTATTATTGTTTTACTATTATTTCCGCTGTGCAAACTAACCGTGTAGGAGCAAGAATTTGATGAAACGCTATTCACCCCCCCTCTAACGTACGACATCGATCCTTACAATTGGTATCAGAGCAAGGACTGCTCTTGATCGGATTAACCGCCGAGGGAGCACACGCTAGAGGAGAGGAAATAATGGAAGATAAGTTGGGGGACAACATCTACACCCCACCGCCCTACGATAATGAGGATTTCGAATATTTACGGGCGAGGATGAAGAATTGGCTTAGCATGGAGTGGGAGTGCATGGTCATGCTAGAAGAGCCCTTCAAAGTTCCAAAGGACAAGAATGGAAAGAAACTTCATGCTAGATATTGGACTCAAGTGCAACAAGACTACTCTAAGGCAAACAAGAAGGTAATAGATGTATTAATTGATGTTTTGCCTAACAATGTTTTGAGTATTGTAGGGAATTATAAAAATGTACACGAATTATGGACCAAGTTGGTGGAATATCACAAGAACCCTACACAAACTCAAGGAGTTGATGAACCCGAGGAAGTGAGCTCAATAGCTCAAGAGGAGGAAGAAGTGTCCACATCCTCAAGTGAAGAAGAAAGTGAGAGGTCATCCACCTCATCTAGAGAAGAGGAGGAGGTCACCACCTCAAGGATTGAGGGGGAGAAGAGATCTCACTACACGTGATCAAGAGGAAGTCTCCACTTCATCCAAGGGTGAAGAGGAAGTCAACCAAGCCTCAACCTCCACCAAAGCAAGGACTAAAGACCACATTGTATGCTTTGGGTGTAATGAAAAGGGGCACTACAAGGATAAGTGCCCACTAGGTAAGAAAAAGGAGGTACACCCTAAACCCATTGTAAATTCCTTTAAAGCTAATGTGTGTTGTAGAATTGGTGAAGCTCAAGCTAAAAGGAAGAAGATTCGATGCTTCACATGTGGAGAGCTAGGGCATTATCACACTAAATGCCCTAGAAAAGGTGAGCTAAAGAAGATGGAAAATCTAAGAAGATGGGAAAAAGAAGAAAGAAGAAAGAGAAGAAACTCACAATAAGGAAGGACTACAAGGGTAAGGGAGGTACCCTCTAACCCTAATTTAAAAAGAAATTCGATTTCAAGTTCTTCTTTACATTTCAAGAATCATGTTAATTACCCACCCATGCATGCTAGAACTCATGAGGATTGTTTATTTGCGCATAATCATGGATTTAAGTACAATGATAGGACTAAGAGTAACAAGGTATCATAACCCTAAGAAAAATATGCATCATGATAGACCTAAGACATGGGTACCTAAGGATCTAGGCATTGACCGCAAGAAGGGGAGACAAATGCCTAAGAAAATGGATAGGTCTAGAAATGTCCAAAGTGGACATATGGAATCCAAGGTTAGAGGACTAAAAAGGGAAAATCAAGCCTTAAGGGCAAGGCTTGATACTTTAGAGAAGACCTTAGAATGATTCAAGATTGGATCCAAAGGTCTAGACATGGTGTTGGGAAGCATCAAACCCAACTATGATAGGTCGGGTTTGGGGTATCAATTCAAGACCTCCAAGGGCAATAGAAAGAAGTATGCTGGGAAAGCATACAATCCTAGTAAGGAGGGAAAGTCTAAGGATGGCAAGGGGATGCCATCCAAGGGTAAAAAAGAGTGACCTAACCAAGGATAAGGTGTCCAAGATTAAAAAGGTCAATTTTGTAGGCCAAGAATCATCGGTGGCACACCGGTGTGGCCTAGTGTGGATGGAGTCACCTAGGGAGGTGGCTAAGGCTAAGAGCTCAAGGGGGAGCTCTAGGAGCCTTTGGGGTCCATGGTAAATGGATCTCAAAAGTTTCTCCCTTAGTCAATTGGATGAAATATGTCAAAAAGTGTTGGAAGAATTAGGTAAGTCTTAATCCTAGATTTTGGCACATTAAAAGGAGAATTTAGGGGGAAAAAGATGAAAAAGGAGAGTTAATTGATAAAATTGAGGTTTAATGGTGGAACACCATATAATTCAATGATATAAATGAGTTGTGATCAAGGAGAAGAGGATGCATTGAAGAGAAGTGAGAATTAGCACTTTTAGGATGAGCTCATTTGATACTTTTTAGAAGAAGTAGGATTTCGTGCCAATCATGGGATTTGGAGTAATTTTATTTGGAAACATATTTTTTCCAAGTAGATATTGGCTTCACAAATCTCCCCACGAAATTTCATAATTTTTGGAGATTTATGGAATTATTTAGGGATTTCTGAAATTCGACTGGAAAACGTGAAAATAAGGTATCAGTCGACTTTCCTCGGGGCAGTCGATTGGTCTCAAGCCTAGAAACATTCTGTGACTTTTGGGAGTCGACTGCCCCAGGGGCAGTCCACTGGTCCGTAGGCTAAAATTGAAAAATGGGAAATTAGCTAATCTGAAATCGCAAATTTGGATTATAGGATATGTTTTGGATTAAAATTAATGTTTATGATTTCATGAAGTATTATCTCATGACTTGATAAGACTTGGTTGATGCTTTGAAAATCAAGGAAGATTGTTAAGTTCCCCTAGGTATCTAGGACTTAGAGGTCAAAAGGGAAAATTGAGGACAATTCCTTGTGTCAATTTGAAAGGGTTAGAAGAGGCAAATACAAGGAATAATGACTTGATTTCAAAATGCCAAATCTTTTAAGGAATTTAGATGTGTACCAAAAGTCAAACACACTTGATATTTATATGATATCATATTTTTCTAGGATAGGGTATATCCAAGCAAGTGTGTTTGCAAACTCTAGAATATTTTAGGTTTTGTAGAGTTCTAATTGGCACTAGAAGAAAGGTTGCTTGGGAGCAAGCCTTAATGGTCTCCAAAAGGGGAAGAACTCGGATGTTGAGTTGGGGATAACTCAACATGGTGTTTAGGAGGTTAAGTTGGGAAGAACTTAGCCTGGGAAAAATGAAAATTGGGAGAAGGCATGGGTAAAGGGGGAGGTTGCCTCCTAGTTGCCTTGATTTTCATTTTGAAATTTTTGGGTTTTGTGTCAAACATGGGAATGGTGACAGATACATGGGTAGATGTATTTTTCCCAAGTAGGTATAGGTTCCACAAAGTTGTCCATGAAGTTTGGAAATTTTTGGAAATTTGTGGAATTTCTGGAGCGTTTCTAAAATTCGGCCAGAAAATCAGATTTTAGGCGTATCAGTCGACTGACACTGTTACCAGTCGACTGCCAGAGGCTGATTTGGGTATCAACAGCTGGTTTGGAATCCAAATGACAAGGAACCAGTGTATGGAGGCCTAGTACACTGTGTTTAGGGTCATTAGGGATGTTAAGAACCAATAATTGGGATATTATTGGGTTCTTTTTGATGTGTGGCAAAGGGGGAGAAATATTAGGTTTAATTGGGAAACTAATACCTTTGCTAGAAACCCTAGGTTTAGGGGGAGCCAAGCCTAAGGGGAGTAGGGGAACCTTTGAGAGGTTCTTAAAAAGCTTTTGTAAGTCCAATGTAAGGGGAGCTTGGGAGAAGCTTTAAAAAGCCCGTTGGGTGTTGAAAAGTCCTAGCTCAGAGGGCTAGGTGTTGGAAAATCCTAAATTGGAGGGTTAGGTGGTGAAACTCCTAGCTTGGAGGGCTAGGTGTGGGAAAACCCTAACTTGGAGGGTTAGGTGGTGAAAATCCTAGCTTGGAGGGCTAGGTGTAAAATTCCTAACTTGGAGGGTTAGGTGTGGGATGCCTTGGGATAGGATCCAATTATGCATTGCATATGCATTCATTTAGCATGGTTTTTGCTATTTACTACTATCTTGCTTCCCTAACTTAAACGGATTGCCAAACATCAAAAAGGGGGAGATTGTTGGAGCAATCGGTCCCAAGATGGTCCGGAGTGACCATAGGTTTTGATGTTTGGGCAAAGGGTTTAAGTTAGGTTTACCCTTGTGTACTTATATGTGTATGTTGAGTGTGCAGGTTGTACATGTTACACATATGGACTTGACTGGACGACCTCGGTACGGTAAAGGGTGGCTTGGAGACAAGATGGAGTCTTGTGTGCGCACCTGAGGGACCTTGGTGAGCAGGGACGATGAGCTGATGGGCGCGGACTTCGAGGCATGCGTGAAGGATGGCATGGAAGCAAGTTGGAGGCTTGCGAGCATCCGAGGGACGGGAGCCGAAGATGATGAGGGCGCGAAAGCAACAGTCGAGGCTGCGGAGGAGGAGTTAGTCGAGTCGTGAGGATCGAGTGCTGTGTGAATATACTCGGGAAGGGGTTCAGCTGGGGACCAGTCGACTGGTAGGAGGCTGGTGACCTGGCAAATTCGAACGTTGGGAGTGTCAACGGTCGAAATTGGCTGGCACCAGTCGACTGCCCTGGGGGCAGTCGACTGGTAGCGAGAAATCAGCCCCGAGTCCTATTTAAAGAGGACTTCGTGCTGGCTGAGTTTCTCGACGAAACTTGCTTGGATAGTGCAAGTTAGTAGTCTTGTATTCTCAGGAAGTGTCCTTGGTGTTGTGACGAGATTTCTCCACCCACAAGGAGCGACGAGTTCTAGCCGGAGGTTATCCGGGGTTTGATCCACCGACGGATTGTTGGATTAGTCACCCGACCGGGGTGGATACCAACTAAAATCGCCGTGTTAGCATTGGTTAGTGATTTTATTATTGTTTTACTATTATTTCCGCTGTGCAAACTAACCGTGTAGAAGCAAGAATTCGGCGAAACGCTATTCACCCCCTCTAGCGTACGACATCGATCCTTACACTTATGTGAAGGGTATGGCTTGGCGGGTTTTCCCAGCGAATACTTGGTCGTCCTTGAGAGACCTCTCCATGTCTACGAATTAAAAAATTTAATCCGAATGGAGTCCTGTCTCCCAATGACCATCTCGTCATCGTATCGTTCGGTACGAATTACAACTTGGTCAATCACAAAAATCATGCCTTGTAATTCTCCTAACCAAACGACCGCGGAAAAGACGACGAGTGGATCGTCGATTTTTGTGTTTATAATCGGGGTCCAATTAATTAATTATTATCTATGATTATCAAACAATTAAAACAATTAATTAACACATAAAATGACGAGACAAGAAACTAGAGCCGAGAGAAAAATATACCTCTCTTTATCTCGTATCCTTCTACCTTATGTCCCTTCCCTCCTGGACATCGTGTGGATGACGACCTACCGAGAACCAAGATCACCAAGGTGCTCCAAAAGACCACTTCTCCACGCCAAGCCAAAACCCTAACCCTAGGGTTTGGCTACCGCCGGCCTTCTCCTCTTCTTGCCTTGTGTCGCCGCCCACCGTGAGCCACCCACGTCCAGCCAACCCTCAGTAGCCTCGAGAGGAGAGTGGAGAAGATGAAGAAGGAGAAGAGAGTCCTTCTTCCTCACCCAAATCTGGTAGAAGAACCCTTCTCCTCAAACCTTACAGCGCCGCCACAACCACTCCTTGCGCCGACTCCCACCGGCCGCCGACCACACCTCCTTCACCGTCGATCACCACAAAAGGAAGAGGAGGACTCCTCCTTGTCTATGTTAGCCTTGGACAAGAGATGGTGAAGGAAGGAAGAAGAATAGAGGAGAGGAAGATCCTCTTGTCTTGCGCTAGCCGAAAGCCCTAGGAGGAGTTGATTAATTGGATGATTAAGCCTTGGTTTCATGATCCCATGGGGTTTATATAGGGCTAAGGTAGGGACCATGAGGAGGAGTTGGATCTTGGCCCACTAATGGATCAAAAACCAATCCATTAATGAAGATTCATTCCACTAAAGGATCTCCATTGAACATCCTCACCAACCCCCATATTTTCATATGGGATCCACCTATTATGAGTCATCCATCCCCCCGTGTTTAAAATATCGAATGCCCGTCGATTAATTTAAATTACTGACAATTTTAATTAATCAACTTCTGGCTCCGTGACTAGTACCACTCAACCTTATCATCATGTCGGATCAAATCCACCTGCAGGATTTAACATGATGAACCTTATGAGTTCATTAAGGGGGCATCATCATCCCGACTAACCAGGACACAAATTCTGTTAATAATCAACGGCACACCATATAATTAATATTATTTCCCAACTTACCGGGCCTATCGATTTGGCAGAATAAATCACGCACATTGGTAAATCAAAAAAATAAATATTAACAATACGTGCCCGTTATTATTTCGGGATTCAGGGATTGTACTCCATAATAATCCGAGGTCTTATCCAATTATCAAGTCAGTATAAATTGGATGACCTCTGATTTTGGTCTTGCTTAATGCACACAAAGCATACTAATGTAATTCTATGGTCAAGACAAACCACACCTAATTATATTTGGTTCAAATCAGGAGTCATCTAGCCGTTGGATCAAGCTCGAGAGGAGTCTAAGCCGTCCATTCAAAAATCAGGGAAATCTGAGTGATCCATTGTAGATCTGATCGATCCAAGCTGAGGAGGAGCAAATCCTGACCATTGATGGAGATCTGAAAAATTTGGGTTCAATCCGAGAGGATCTGACCATTGGATGAAGTGAAGATGATCACAACCGTTCAATTTTAAATGGGATGAGTTAAATCAGGTATTCCCTCTCGCGAGCTCAGTTGTCGTGAGTTCTTCAGTTTCTTCATCATTTTCGCAGAGTTCTTCATCTTCTCTTCTTTGATTGCGCGCGGCCACATCAGATCCAATCTCATTTCCAGATTTCAGATTTTCCAGTTATGTTTGCATCCAATTCTCATAGCTAAAGGAGCACAGGTGAGAGTTTCACCGGAGTTGTGTTCACTGATCGATTCCATTTGATCGCTGCTGTCTTCATCAAGTGGAGCAATTAGAGCATTTAGAGCGGTTCTCTGAAGGATGCTGAAGGTTTTTGAGCACGATCGCCATCCAACCAAACAAGAAGGAGGAGATCGTGGGAGTTTTCAGCTATTGATTGGTCTCTGTGATCGGACTGAGACACTTCTGATCGGTCTCTAACCCGATTAGCAGTGGTCCTGATCGGTCAGCTGACCGATCAGGAAGATCAATTCACACCAAGACATTGCAAACTGATCAAGGGAGTTGTTCTTCGCTGGTTTTTGAGCTAGAGGGTTTCTAGCTTAGCTTTTGTATGACGGCAAAGGGAAATCTTGACAAGGGACTAGTTTGATGTTTAATTTAGGAAAATTTTATTTCTAAAATACTTGTTTCATTTAGTTGATTTGGTTTAAACCTAGCTACAATCCAGTCAAGTTTCTTAAGCATGCTTTGTTTTAGTTTTAAACAATTCTACAATTAGTTCCCTGCATTCAAGTTTAGTTCTTAAATTTCAATTCCATAATTTTGAATTTAATTGCTCAGTTGTCAAATAAGTTAAGTGTAGTTTCTGCAATATTCGAATTAGTTCAGCTTTAGCTGAGTTCATTCTGTTTCAAACTGTTATTTCATTCTTATTAGCAAAAACCCCCATCTTACTTGAAAACCCAAAAGAAAACGACGAATTCAAGCTTGAACTAAGCATTCATAACTAGTTCTTGGAAAAATACGACTTGAGGCTCCTATACTACATTTAGATTTGAGAGCTAAGGGTTTTCAATTTATAAATTCAAATTTGAGGCTCATCGTGACACTCGTTGTGGGCCCATCAGACAGCCTGAAAGGTTTATGTTTTTGGGAGAGTCTTCAGACTTGGTCTCGGGTAAACAAGAACCGGATCCCTGGACCTATGACGAGACCCTCCAAGACAAGGATGCAGATTCTTAGCAAAAGACAATGAACTCAGAGATAGAATCGATGGATTCTAACCATGTCTGGGAGCTAGTAGAACCACCGAATGGTGTAAAAGTCATTGGATGCAAGTGGATCTACAAGAGAAAGAGAGGATCAGACGTGAAGGTTGAGACCTTCAAAGCAAGGCTTGTTGCGAAAGGGTACACTCAGAATGAGGGTATCGATTATGAGGAGACCTTTTCGCCAGTAGTCATGCTCAAGTCGATCCAGATTCTCTTATCTATAGCATGTTAGGATGTATACAAAAAGCTTTGTCTTTTGGTTATGGATACATCTACATTTTAAAGAGAAACAGAAATCACACAGTGCATATTCAGGCTTATATTTATATTGATATGTGCACTAAACGTCTAATGCTTGGCATTTAAGATAACATGGTGCGTGGTGTCGCACAGAAGATCATGTTATTAGGTACCTTGCCGAATCATAAGAAAGAGGCTCACAACCGAGATGGAGTTGGACAAACCAATCAGAATTAGGGATGACAATTTTCCCCACGGATTTGGATATCCGTGGGGAAAATCCGAAATGGGGCGGATTTGGGGAGGCATTATCGGGTTTGGATTCGGATTCGGAGATTTTTAGAAATTCCCAAAATAGAATGAGGCGGATATGGGGATGCTATCCCAATCCCCGAACCCGCCCCGATATCTTTAATAGTAATAAATTAATAATTATTATTAAAATAATTTTAATAATATTAATATTAAAGATTTGTTAAAACCCTAATGAGTAATGAATCGTCGCTTACTCGCCGCCTCCCAAAAGTTTTTGATTATCTTCAACCCTTCTGTCTCATATCCCAGCCGCCACTCGCCACTAGCCGGACAAGATCTCCTTTTGCTCTGCACTCTTCGTTCTTAGCCAGATCTCCTTCGAAATTTTTTTGAGGATATGGAAGAGACCGGCTTCGATTCGGAATTTTTTTTTGAGGATATGAAAGCTATTAGATTTTATGATATTATGTATGCTATTAGATTTTGTATTCATACAGAGTTGCATTTTTGCTACTAACTTTGAGTTTTTAACTAGGAAAAAATATGGATATTTCAAGTGGGGATGGGGACGGGGATGGAGATTTACTCCCCGTGGGTTCAGGGACGGGGATTCCCCGATTAAGTAGAAGCGGGGATGGGGACGGGGACGGGGATGGAGATTTACTTCGTGTAACGACCCGAAAAATTTTCTTAATATTTTTTTAAAATATTAAGCATGTCTAGATAATTTTCCAAAGGATCTAGAAATATTAGTACGAACCTTAGCCTAGAAATCCATGATTTTCTCATTTAAATTGAGAAACTAAGTACTAAGGGGCCTTATATGGGCTCTCTAGTACCATGATTATGGGTGAATTTTAGGTAAAAGTTAATAGAAATATAAAGGGGTTTTAATGAGAAATATTAACATAATTATGGGAGAATTTTTAAGGAATTTTCGAAAATAATAGGAAATAAAATAAAAAATAAAATAGAAAAATTAGTGCATGCACCAAGGATTGAACCTTAGACCTCTTGTACAACCATGCATGCACTAACCAATTCACCTAGCAAGGGAGTGCTATGAGGGAATGAAGTGGATCTTAGTTAAGGCTTAGGGAAATGAAGAGTCATCAAGGGAAGAGACACTATGACTCTTCATTTACCCCTTTTAAAGTGGTATAAAGGTGGCAAGGGAGTTACAACTTCCCATCTCCTCTTCATTTCTTCTTCCTCCCCTTCTAGCCGAAAACCTCAAGCCCCCCTTTCTTCCTTGGGAAAAGTTCACATAAGCCCCATCTTGAAGATCTAAGGCTCCCCTACAAGGATACAAGGACTAAGGGAAAGTTAGAGACAAGGAGGTTCTCTTGTTATCTTCTATTCAAAGTTTGTAAGCAAGATCAAGGAAGGTAAGACCCCCTCACCTGTGGTATGATAGCTTTCAAGATATTTACCATGATCTAAGTTTTATTGGCATGATATGTTGGAAAAATCCATGGTTAGGGCTTATGGAGGTTTCGGCCAAGCCTTGGTTGGGGCTAGAAATCATGTTAAAGACTCTCTTTATATTTGCAAATGGTTACCCATGATAGGTGAAGTATAAAAGCATGATTTTTGAAGTTTTATGGCACCCTAACAACCCTCTACGGTTTCGGCCACATCAAGGTCAAGGGGCTAGGGGAAACTCCAACCTTTCCAAGCATGATTAATATGTTTCTTATGATACCTTATGGGTAAGAATAGTGTTAAATGAACTTTCCCATGGGCTTGTTACCCTTCTAGGGTTTCGGCCAACCCTTGTTTTAGGCCTAGGACTTGGGGTTAAGTCCAATCAACGGTTCAAATGATTTTCCTATGGCATGATATGTAGGTAAGGGATGTTAATCATGATCTAGGCAAATTTTCCATGGACCCATGGTCCTTTAGCGCTTTCGGCCAAGACCCATACCTAGGGTTTGGGTTGGGTTAAGGTCTCAAGAATGCATGTTTATAAGTTACCATGATGCTAGTACATAGTTAAGCATGATGTAAGGATCTTCATGTGACTAAAATCTTAGTTTATGTGTTATATAACATGACCTTGTATGGTTGATGTTAGGTTATGTTTTAATCATGAATATTTAGATCATATATCATGAATATATGTAATTGATGTAGGAGTATGTTATGATAAATAGAATGATGCATGTATGTGGATAAATGCTTATAATGGATTTATGATTCATGAAGGTATATGCATGTTTTATGATGAATGCCATGGACCCTAGTAGTATGTGTTAGGTTATATGTAGCTTACCATCCATGTTTTATGATAAATACTAGGATTATGTATGCTAGATGAGATATATCATGTATGAAGTGTATGTTTATTATGTATCATGATCATGCAAGCTTTATGAACCAAGATGATGTTTATGACTAGAAACATGATTATGCATGTATGTCCTATGTTATGAATGAAGAATGATAAGTATGAATGAAGATGATGGTTATGCCTTAAGTATGAATGATAAGTATGAATGATGAAGGCATAACGATGATATGAAATAAGTATGAATGATAAGTGTGAATGGCAAGTATGAATGATGAAGCATGCATAGTTATTTTATTTTATGAATGAGGCTTGTATCGGACCGAAGTAAGGGTCCAAGGGATGGGCACCTTAAGAACGCCTTGGTTCTGGACTACCGAAGTTGTCCACGGTTCTGGCACTACCGAAGCTGTGCAACAGGGATGGGCACCTTAAGAACGCCCCGGTTTTTTGAACTACCGACTATGCTGTTCCTACCCTAGTAGGTCGGGGCTCGCTACCTCGTATTTACTTAGGGATGCGCGCTTATGATGTATGTATGTGGTTCAAGCCGGGGACCCCAATGATGTTATGTTTATGCTAAGCATTTAAAAGTATGATTTTAAAATTAAGCATCCTTATGTAGTAAATGCATTTGACTCATGCATACATCCATGTTGTGCATCGCGCCAGGGTAAGAACATTTTATTTTATGCTATGGTAGGTATGCTTCAAGTTTATGTATGTTAAGAAATATGCCATGCTATGTTTCAAGTTTATGTATGTTAAAAAATATGCCTTGCTATGTTTCAAGTTTATGTATGTTATGAAATATGTCATGCTATGGTTCAAGTTCATGTATGTTAAGAAATATGTCATGCTATGGTTCAAGTTCATGTATGTTAAGAAATATATCATGCTATGGTTCAAGTTTATGTATGTTAAGAAATATGTCATGCTATGTTTCAAGTTCATGTATGTTAAGAAATATGTCATGCTATGTTTCAAGTATATGTATGTTAAGAAATATGTCATGCTATATTTCATGTTCTTGTATGCTAAGAATTATGCCAGGTATAGCTATGTTCCAAATTCATGTATGTTAAGATTTATGCCATGCTAAGTATGTTGTGGATCTATGGTGATGTTAGGAATCATGCTATGTTAGTTGTTCATATGCTTACGACTTATGCCATGACCATGTTTAAGTTTATGTTCAAAGTTATGTTATGTCAAGGCACTCGATATGTTTATGTTTAAGTGACGTATGTTTTTAGTAAGTAGGAAAGGGTCTTACTAAGCCTGTGTGCTTATAGTTTATTTTCCTCGTACCGCAGATCAAACAAGACGTTACTAGGAGAAGCAGCAGGAGAGGCAAGAGCATGTGTGTGTGTGGCGGTGACTTGGCAAAGGATCCTTTTTGGTTATGCATATTGCATGTCTCGGGTCTTGGGAATGCCTCTTTAGATTCTATGCTATGGTTATAATGGTTATGCCTAATGAATAACTGAAGACTTATGATGCGATGTTTACGTATAAGTTACTTGCTACTTATGATGATTATGAACAAACTATCGAATGGTTAAGTATGATATGATGTCATGCATGTTGTTAATATGCTAAGTTCAATGACACTAGGTTCATGATCGTCAAGTTTAAGCATGTGTAGAAAAAAAAGTATTCCGCTGGATTAGGATGTTTTATGTACATGTATGTTTAGTGTAACGGCGCCTATCTCGCCACACCACAAGGTGTGGAAAAAAGGCGGGCATTACAGGTTGGTATAGAGCCATTGCCATCTCACTACACACATATCAAGCCTCCTTCCTGCCGCTTCCAAGTAAGTACTTTTATGCATGTTTGATTTTTCTTATATGATTTTAGAATATGCAAGTATGAATAATGCCTTATGATAAGATGATGGAAAAATATGGTAAATTATGTGAATACGAACGACATTTTCTATGGTTTCTATTATGAAAATTAAATGATTTAGAATTTAATAGGGGGTAGGTATAACAATAACTCATATTATCGATACTTGTCCTTATGAAGGAAAGCATGGCTAGAAGACAGAGTAACAGACTTAACGAGACTGCTCCCCCGCCTGACCTAATGCAATTAGTGACTCAACTTCAGCGTCAAGTCACTGAGCAGCAGCAAACTATTAATACCCTGATGAACCAACAAGAAAATTCTACTACTCCACCGGCGAACCCGAATGTTATACCCGTTGTGCCTACGGTTATGCAGACTCCTCCGTCAGGTTTGACCACTGTAGCACGACAAGAGGCTTATCTGATCCAGTGGTTGAGGCTGAAGCCGAAAAATTTCTCGGGTGTCGGTGAACCGTGGGACGCTCAAGCGTGGTTCAAGACCGTAGAGAGTGCCATGGAGCTGCTGGACTGGCCTGAACAAGAGAAGATCAAATGTGCATCATTCTGCCTTTCTGGAGATGCCAGAATGTGGTGGGAAAGGGTTAAGGCCAAGAGACAGGTGAATCAGATGACGTGGTCAGATTTCAAGTCAGAATTCTTCGAGGAATTCTTCAACATGCGGGTCACCAATAAACACTACGACGAGTTCACGAAATTCCGACAGGGCAACCTCTCGGTCAACGAAGCCATGAAGAAATTTAATCGATTGACTCGTTTATGCCCTGAGCTGGTTCGCACTGAGAAGGAGAGGGTTCGACTTATGTTAAAGATGTTGCGGCGCGAAATAGCACTGAATGTGGCCGGCGGAGTTAACAGACCGCAGACTACAGAGGAGCTGTTTAGCAGTGCCCTACTCACCGAACATTACCTGAACAATATCAACCAACAAAGGAAGGCAGTAAATGAAAGTAAGAATCAAGTTCACTCCGGGATTCTCGATTCGTTATCTTTCATTTTTCCTAATGTTCCTTCCTTTTTCTTAACACTCAGGGGGTCAGAAACCTCAGAGTACCAACGCTAATTGGAAAGGAAACCAGAGTGGTAAACGGCAGCCATGGGACAACCCCCAAGGGGGCCCAGTAAATAAGCAGTCCCGGTTTCCCCTGTGTGCTACATGCGGGAAAATGCACCCCGGGGAATGCCTCAAGGGTACGAACCGGTGCTTCATCTGCGGAGTAAAAGGGCATATGGCCTCGTACTGTCCCACCAAGAACCCGGCATCTTCCCAACAACTCGTTCAATACCAGGGTGCACTGATAAATACCATTTTATTGATTATTTTAATTGCTAAAATCCATGTTTGATCTATGTTTTTATTGTTTAATTGTGAAATTGCCCTAGGTTTTAGAACTTACTTTTATTTTGGACTTAATTGCAAATTTACATTAAATTGGATTATTTGGCCACTAAATTCTTGATCTATTTTTGTAGGCATCAAAGATTCAAGGACCTAGGGCATACTGGGTCAAACTTGAGCCGGATGTGAACCGGATCGAATTATCAAGCTTACGATTAATCCGGACCGTCCGATTCAAGAGCGGCTAGATCTGAGCCATCCAGGACGATCTGAAGCAATCCGAGCTAGGGTTAGGGTTGATCAAGCACTATGATCAAGATCTGAAGGTTTCATTCCAATCAGAGCTCAATCAACCGTTGGATCAAGCTCGGAGGGCTCTAGATCATCCATTCACAGATAGAGTTGATATGGGCCATCCGTTGCACATCTGGAGGATCCGAGCTACCACGAGGCAGATCCTGACCTCAGATCAACATCCTCAAAGTTTGGCTCAAATCAGAGCAAGATCAACCGTTGGATTCACCAAATCAATCTGGACCGTCCGTGCTTAAGTATTTAATCAGAAATTCTGCCGCAACCAACCTTTGTCGCGTCTCCGCCATTTCTGCGTCTTCTTCGTTTTCTCTTCCAGTTCTTCGGTAGTTCTTCAATTCAAGGAGGCGCGATCCCTCAATCTTCATCCTAGATCAAGAATTGAGTCTTTGGCAATCGTTCTTTGAAGAATCCAGCTCCATTTGCGCGGGAACAGGGATTGCTTGAGGGTTTCGGCATTTCCTCAGTCCGATCATTGATTTCTCTTCCACAGTCCATTTCAAAGCTTCTGAGCCATTTGTAGGGGTTCTCAGATGAGCTTAGAAGCTTCCCAATTCATCATCGCAGCTCACCCAATTGAGATGGAGTGAATCGGACTGTGATTTCCAACAAGCGCAGATTAGATGCAGAATCAACTTCAGAAATGAATTTCCACTTATTTGCTGTGCCTAGGGGTTCGAAGCCGGCTCTTGATTGACGACCAAGAAGTTCTTGAGCTTAGGGAGAGTTGAGGAGTAGTTTAAATTGGTTAATTTGAGTTTTCTAGCTGTAATCTCATTTCTGCACTTCACGTTTCTGTTTCTGAATTTTATCTAGCTGCTGTAATTTTCTTGTATGGTTTATTTCTCTCTCAATTGGAGGTTAATCCTTGAGTGACAGCAAGGGTTCTTGAGTTGAGAGGAGAGATTAAAGCTGTAGTTAGCTGTAGTTTTCGATTTCTGAAATTCCTATTTCTGAATTTTCGTAACAGTTGCTTAATTTTGTTTCTGATTAGTTTCGACTTCAATTAGTGTTTAAATGTTCCAAGTTAATCAGTAGGTAGCTTGTTTAGTAAGCCTTAGGTTTCCATTTCAGATTTTTTCATAGTGTAATTGCTGCATATAAATTCTGATTCCTGTTTTTTAGCTTTTGATTTCTGTTTTTCATCTATACATCCTGCGTATCAGTTTGTATCAAGTTAGTTTAAGCTTTACCATCTGAATTTACTTTGTAGCTTGTCTCCTTCACAAATCACGTGGATTCAATTCTGAAGTTGGTTTTAATCTGCATCTCAGTTTCCTTGCGTACCAATTCAAAATCTCTGCATTGTGTATCAAGCTGTAATTCAGCTCAATTTCTGGACGTTAATTCCCATTTCTGTCAGTTTGTTTTGTTGAAACTCTGAAGTTTGTAACAAGTAGAGTTAGTTTCTTTCTAAACCCTTCTGAAAACTAGATCGTCCACTTGCATTTATTCAGCTTGATGTTCCTGCATTTAACTCATTGTGACAAGCTGAAATAATTCAGCATCAGTTCCAAATCTGAATTTCTTTACTCATTTGTGTATATGTTTATCTAGTGGTTTGTCTTCCAAGTGAATTGGGCAGTTAAACTTCAGAGTTGGCAGTCCACAATTCCTGTGTCAGTAGCGAATTTCAGCCTATTAGCAGTGCTCTTTTGCGTGCCAACTGCTGGGAATCTGCATTTGGTATCAAGTGCAGATTTGGCATTGTTTGGGACCAAGTCGAATGCAGTTTTTAGAGAGCTATTGTGTTTGAAATTAGTTTCTGAACTTCTTTGCATTTGTTGCTTCTTGATTTTGTAGCTAACTGGTGGTGTATTTGTCTAAGTTGATTGCTGCATTTTATGGATGGCATTTGATTTAATCTTGCTTGCTGCTGAAAATTTCATGCACTATTTTTATTCATTTGCCTAGCAATTTGTTTTGCCAATTAGTATCAGAATTGGGTTCCAAAATTGGTTAAGTTCTCTTGGTTAATTCGGTTTCCCATTGATTGAGCTATTAATTGCATTTACTTTGGCTAGTTCATGAGTTTAGTTTTCTTCTTCTCCATTGATATTTCAATTTCGATTGCAACCCGAGACCCAAATCATTTGAAACCCGAAAACACAAACGACACCTAAATACAAGCATGAATCAAACAACGTCAACTAGCCCCGAGAAAAATACGACCTGTGGCCCCTATATTACATTTTCATACTTTTGATTGTAAAAGGGTTTCCAGTTATTCATTCACATTTAAATCTGATGAGCCCACACTTTCGTGACAATTTAATCTAGTATATTTGGGCTTATCAAATTTTTGGCGCCGTTGCCGGGGAAGCAACTAGTTGATTTGTTTGATTTTTGCTTGTATACTTTTAGACATATCATTGGGTTCTGTTTTATTTTGTTTTATCTTTTGTATACGGTTACTGCCATTTCTCTTGTTTGATTTGTGACAGGGCTGCAAGATCAAAATGTTTTCACCAGAGGACTGTAAAGAGATCACAAGTGCACTGTCAGAGTTAAAATTTTGGTTGAATCATGTGAATCAACAAATAACCAACAGGCCTTCATCTACTTACCAGCCACCATTACAACAATTTCAGCAGCCACCACAACCATTTCAACCGCAATTCCAACAATCTCAACCGGATTTTCAGCTAATTCAGCCATCATTCCAGAATTTTCAGATTGGGCAGCCATTATTTTAGCAATTTCAGCCTAATTTCCAGCCACAAATTCAGCATGGGCAGCCACCATTTCCGAATTTCCAACAACAAAACCAGAATTTCCAGCCCACTCAATTTCAGTGTTCACCACCACAATTTCAACCTCAGATCCAAAATTTTCAGGGCTACAATTTTCAGCCATCTCCACCAACTTTTGAGCCAAGTTTTCAGCAGTTAAATCAGTCATTTCATCCATTTGAGCAGCCACAACAGTTTCCATTTCAGAATGCACAGCCTCCTCCTGGACTTCAGCAGCCCTATTTTCCATTTCAAGACCAACAGGGGTTCCACACTAACCAAGGAGGTTTTGAGAATCATGATTGGGATGAGGCTCAACAACAAAGGTTGGAGGAGATGTTTCAACAAGTTTTACTATATCAACAACAAGAGAAACCAAAGGCAAGCCCAAGATTCAGAACAA
>JAGFNQ010005270.1:0-129640 GCA_024364735.1 Boesenbergia rotunda
TCAAATACACATAGCCATATCTACTGAAGTCATCAGTAAAATGTGATGAAGTACCTGTAACCACCTCTGGCAGCGACATTGAAAGGGCCACATACATCACTATGTATGAGTCCTAACAAGTCTGTTGCTCTTTCGCTATGTCCACTAAAGGAGTCTTAGTCATTTTGCCTAGAAGGCATGACTCGCATGTCTCATATGATTCAAAATCAAATGAGTCCAGCAAACCATCCTTATGGAGCTGGGACAAGCGACTCTCATTTATGTGACCTAAGAGACAGTGCCAGAGATAGGTTGGGTTCAACTCATTTGATCTCAACCTCTTGGTATTCACGTTATAGATAGGGCTCTCTAAGTCTAGAATATAGAGGCCATTCATCAGATGTGCGCTACAATAGAACATATCCTTTAAATAAACAGAACAACATTTGTCCTTTATTATGAATGAAAAACCTTTGTTATCTAAACATGAAACTGAAATGATGTTCTTTGTTAGTACAGGTACATAACAACAGTTATTCAATTCCAGTACAAGCCCAGAGGGTAGAGATAGAAAGTAAGTCCCTATAGCAACAGCAGCAACCCTTGCTCCATTGCCTACTCGTAGGTCCACCTCGCCCTTGGCCAATGCCCTGCTATTTCTCAACGCCTGCACATTAGTACAAATGTGAGAAGCACATCCAGTATCTAATACCCATGATGTAGAAATAGAAAGGTTGACTTCTATAACATTTATACCTGAAGTAGAAGTCTCACTTCTCTTCTTCTTCAGATCTTCCAGATATACCTTGCAGTTCCGCTTCCAATGCCCAGTCTTACCGCAGTGGAAGCAGGTAGCATCCTTAGCAACCCCACCTTTAGGTTTGAGTGGTGAAGAGCTGGCTTCGCCCTTGGTTTGGGTCTTACCCTTACCTTTGGGCTTCCACATGCCCTTACCCTTGCCCTTACCCTTGCCCTTTTGTACCATTAGGACGGTACTGGACTTGGCAGTGGTGAGATTAGGCTCAACAGTTCTTAACATGCTGAGTATCTCGGGCAGTGGTTTGTCTAATTCGTTCATGTTGTAATTCATGACGAATTGACGGTAACTCTCTGGCAACGATTGCAGGATCAGATCGGTAGCCAGCTCTTGGCCCAAAGGGAACCCCAACCTCTCGAGGTTCTCGACGTACCCAATCATTTTGAGTGCGTGAGTTCCTACAGAGGTTCCCTCTTTCATCTTGCATGAAAAGAGGGCCTGAGTTACTTCAAACCTCTCATGCCTTGCCTGCCCTTGATATAATTGCTTGAGGTGGCCAATCATATCATAAGCATTCATGTTCTCGTGTTGCTTCTGAAGCTCAGAGGACATGCAGCATAGCATTAGGCACGACACGTCTAACGCGTCGTCTTGATGCTTCTGATGAGCATCTCTAACGCTACGGATGGATGAGGGTGGTGGTGCTTCAGGAACTGCTTGCTCTAGAACATACAGCTTACGTTCCTGTTTGAGGACTATCCTCAAGTTCCTGTACCAGTCCAGGAAATTAGCTCCAGTGAGCTTGTCCTTCTCAAGGACAGATCGCAGAGAGAGAGTGTTCGCGTTTGTCATGGTAATCTACAACATAAAATGCAGAGAATAAATATCCACCATTGTATCATATTAATCATTTAACTAGGCCTTTAATTAAATGATGCTCCCACTGAATTATAGGGCTTTGGTAGAATCGAGTCATAGATGTGGTAAAACCACACTACTAGATCCACACTAACTAACTATAATTCTCCTAGGTCAAGATCCACATCATACTACGCCTTGAGTTAGCTTTGGCTAAATCGCCCAAGACTTAGTATGATCGGTAGGTACCAATTACCAATTACATCTCTATGCAACTCTTGTTTATAGGATCAAGAATTAACATTTATGAATAATCTTGAGTTAGCTTTGGCTAAATCGCCCAAGACTATTGATAAATGCGATCTTGTCCTACCTTTCCAACTATTGGAGTATGCCTATAGTTAGGCTCGATCCAATTGAGCTAACTAGTTACTCAATCTAATTGAGCTCAATCTAACCCAAGCGTGATAGGCGGGACCAAGGTTGTCCCTCCGCATCCCACCAAGATTAAATGCATTGCTCTGCTTTGGCAGATTCAACAATCGCACATGATCGTGGTAGTGATGGGTATCAAGGCTCGTTAGGCATATACGAGTTGATTTCGATTTAGATCTAATCTAATCGATGATGTGCATCGTATCAAGGCATTTATTAAATCTAATTTAACCTAAATGTGTACTAGGTGCACATCAAAATGTGGTTCCCACATTACATGTGCATCACATACACTCATGTATATTCTATTCTATATAACATGCATCACATACATATAAGCAAAAAATAAAATATACAAGAAAATTAAGTGTGATTAGTCATGGCCCTACTAAGATCTTCTCAAGCCAATGAGAAGATCTTTTGGTCAACCTAGGGTCTAGGCAGCAGCTTCTCCAAGCTCCTCCTTCCAGAACCCTATGTGTTGTCGGCTTGCTTCCCACGAGTCCGTCTTCTCCAGAATTTCCTTCATCATTAATTTTGTACATTACAAAATTTATACTCGAGTTACATTTGAGTCTTAAACTAATTTTAACAGAAATAATAAAAAAAACAGACACGCAGGTCACAACCACAATACAACACACACAACACAAATAACGGCACGCAGGCCGTAATATGAATTACACACATATTTTAATCTAATTAAAATAGGGTTTTGGGCCATGATCATCACACTACTGTACATAATTCAAAATTATGTAATTTTACAAATTTTATATATTTTTTCTACTGATTTTTAGAATTTTTCCGAGTCACAACTCCGCGGCGGTCCCGGTAAGCGGGTTTCGGGCGTAATCGCGAGACAAGGCCCCTTGCGGGGTTAGGGGCAGCGCCACTACTCGTGAAATAACCTTCACGAGTGTCTTCTTGCGATTATAGAGCGCCTTAACCCGCTGTCCCAAAAACCATTTGGGCGAAACTTGCCGTTTCGGAGAAGTTTTTCTCGGTGGCCAAGTCTACAAGTGCTTCGCACTCGTCGCTTTGCCTCTACGAGAAAAATTACTCAAAAATCCTAAAATTTAGAAAAATTACAGAAGCATATAATTATCTAAATTTTGTATCTAATACAAAAAAATAAAAACAAAAACGAGCACAAGCTTCGCTCGTGGCTCTGATACCACTGTAGGGTTTTTCGGGCCACGAAAACCGCTTTTTCCCATCGCGGAAACCCCGAAAGCCCCATTAGAAAGGATCCGAGCGAAGAAAGCCATTTCAAAAATTACGAGTGCTCGTTTACATGCTTCAAAACCCGATCTACTCCTAGATCTAAAGAGGGATAAACTTTTTACCTTTGGTGCGTGCCCCGTTTAATCCCGCTCGCTCCTCGGTTGGTGTCGGATCTCAAGGATGCAAAGTAGCAACCCTCTAGAAGTATCCACACAAGCAAGAGAGTGGAGAGGAGAACCCAAAGGTGTGCTAGCACCACAAGGGGTCTCGGCAAGATGAGAGGAGAGGGAGAGCAAAAACAAAAACCAAAACCAAGGAGGAGAAGAATGATCACACCCACACACAAAACTTCTCTTTTGTGTCTTAAGTGGCCGGCCACTTAATGGCCATTATTGGCCATTAAGTGGCCGGCCACAACCTTGTGTAACCCCCATTTGAATTCAAAATTCAAATGGGGAGGTTACTTAGTCTTGATGATGATGCCAAGTCATCACTTGGTCAAGTCAAGTCAAGGTGATGTGGCTTGAGTCAAGTCAAACTTGCCTCTTATGGAATTTCCATATTTAGCCAAAGTCAAACTTTGACTTCATTATTCTCCCATGATTATATTCATCCAACACTTGGATCAAACTCGAGTCCAACTCAAGTTGTCTAATTTGAGTCAAGTCAAACTTGCCTTTTATGGACTTTCCATATTTAGCCAAAGTCAAACTTTGACTTCATTACTCTCGGTCCATCATATGGACTTGTTCTCCATCTATTGCTCTATGTGTGTGACCCTATAGGTTCTTGTAACGTTGGCAATGCCCTTAAACCTATTTAAGGACATAAGCAATGAGAGGTATCTAGCAACACATCATTGCTACCCAAGTTACAAGAATGTCGAGATCCAACATCACCATTGTGACTAATAATTGTGACCATCACAATATGTGACAACGTCCTTCTATCCTCGATATCTAGATTGATCTTTCATGAGGCACAGACCGTGTCATCCTCAAATCAATCTATATGTCTTGAACTCTAAGTAGACTCACTATAATCAAATAAGCTCAATATCTAATATTGACTTATTTGGGCATGGCCATGCACTTAGTGGTCTTACTCTATCAAGAACGAAGATATTACTCCCGTCATATGGGAGGGATAGATCCCATCTACGTTACTCACATCCCTCCGCATAATTTGTTACAAACCCAGTAATCGCCTTTATAGTCCACCCAGTTACGGGTAACGTTTGACGAAGCCAAAGTACGTAACTCCTTATGTAGGGAACTATGGTAACTTCAGGTCTAGGACTATAGTCATACTAATAGTCACATGAGAAAGTATATGCCACTCATATAACGATCCATGATACTTTCTCATGGCGGGCCATTCAGTATACATTCTCTAATGTATACTCATGTGTCAACTTGATATCTCATATCCATGACTTGTGACATCAAGTCATCATGTTGATCTACATGCTAGTCTCTATGCATTAACATTGTCCTTGAATGTTAATACTTGACTAGGAATAATTAAGAGTAGTGTTCTTTATATCATCTCTCTATCGATTCAACTAATCGATTGATATAGATAAGAACCTTCTACTCAAGGACGTTATTATACTAAGTTATTTGGCACCAATACACATAAGTACAATAACCATAAGAAATGCCTTTATATATAAGAAATATATATACAAGAATATGATACAATGAGTCCAAAAAGTAATCATCATATGATTGGCTCTAGGGCTCTCACTAACATATCTATGGTTGGATATCAACCTATTTGGAGATGTTCCTACGATCTCCCGAATTGATGAAAAGGGTTATTCAATTCGAAAAATAAATAGGATTTAATGAATGTATATTGATGCATTCTTTATCATTCTCATCACATAACCTCAATTTGTATTTCTAGGATAATCACTTGATCATGTCTTCTCTGAATTTGCATTCCATTTTGGACACCAATAAGTTAACTAAGGACAAAAGGATTGAAAAGGCACCAAAAGGCACTTGCCATCATTGTGGCAAGGAGGGCCACTGGCGAAGAAACTGCAAGGTTTATCTTGAGTCCTTGAAGAAGAAGGCATCAGATGCCCCATCATCTTCAGGCATCTTCGTTATTGAATGTCACTCTATTTCCTCGTACACCTGGGTACTTGATACTGGGTGTAGCTCACATATATGTAATGACATACAGGGGCTAAGAAATAGAAGAAGACTCGTCAAGGGAGAAACGAATTTGCGAGTTGGAAATGGAGCAAAGATTGCAGCTATTGCCATCGGAACATATTTGCTAAAGCTCCCTACTGGACTTGTCTTAGAATTGGATAATTGTTATTTTGTTCCTTCGTTAATAAAGAACATTGTATCTATTTCATGCTTGAATGAAAAGGGTTACCATTTAACTTTTAGTAACAATTGTTGTTACATAACTTTAAATGGTGTTCTTTATGGGACCGGAACTTTGTGCAATGGTATCTACACGTTAGATTTATCCGGTGACGTTTTCAATATCGAAGTTAGCAACAAACATGCTCAAATAGATAATCAAATAGACTCCTATACGAGGCATTGTCGTCTTGGCCATGTAAGTAAGAAACGCATGACCAAATTACACCGATGTGGAATTCTGGAATCATTTGAACCCGGTTCATTTGATACATGCGAATCATGCTTAAAAGGCAAGATGGCCAAATTACCCTTTTCGGAAAGGGTAAACTAGTGGGAGAATTGATTGGTATAATACATACTGATGTATGTGGACCAATGTCAACTCTTGCACAAGGAGGCTATAGCTACTTCATTACCTTTATCGATGATCACTCACGATTCGGGTATGTGTTCTTAATGAAACACAAATCTGAAGCTTTTGAGAAATTCAAAGAGTTCAGAAGTGAAGTAGAGAAACAGCTTGGCAAAAGTATTAAGATACTTCGATCCGATCGGGGTGGTAAATACTTAAGTCAAGAGTTTCAAGATTATCTTAGGGACAATGGGATATTGTCTCAATGGACTCCGCAATATACACCACAGCATAATGGTGTATCTGAGAGGCGTAACCGAACCTTGATGGACATGGTTAGATGAATCATGCAACTCTTCCAAAATCCTTTTGGGGCTATGCGCTTAAGACAGCTGTTTACTTGCTAAACAGAGTCCCGACCAAGGTAGTCTCTACTACTCCATATGAGACGTGGAATAGTATAAAACCTCATTTATCTCACCTGATGATATGGGGTTGTGCTGCTTATGTAAAACGGACTATATCAGACAAATTGGATGCTAAGTCTGATAAATGTCTATTTATTGGATACCCTAAGGAAACGAAGGGTTACCAATTCTATCATCCCTTGGAACAAAAGGTGTTTGTTTCAAGGCATGCTGTATTTCTAGAAAAAGAATTTCTTTTACAAGAAAACAGTGGGAGTAGCATTGAACTTGAAGAAGTTCAAGAAACTCCAACAGACATTACAGAGACACCTAGTCTAGACCCACAACCGATAACTCATAATGATGAGCTATCAGTTGAACCTAGAACAACACCACTTCTTCGTAGGTCTGATAGGACACGCAATATTCCAGAGAGATACAGATTTCTCATAAGTGAATCGAACGACATGTTATTCATTAACAATGACAAACCTATCAATTATGAAGATGTTCTGAAAATTCAGAAAGGGATAAATGGCTTGAAGCCAAGAAGTCGGAAATGGATTCCATGTACAAAAATCAAGTATGGGACTTGGTTAACCCACCTGAAGGGATTAAGCCCATAGGGTGCAAGTGGGCTTTCAAGAAGAAAACTAACATAGAAGGTAATGTTGTTACCTTTAAGGCTAGATTAGTGGCAAAAGGATATCGTCAGAAATAAGGAATTGATTATGACGAAACCTATTCGCCAGTAGCTATGCTTAAATCCATTCGGATGCTCCTAGCCATAGCAGCTCATTATGATTATGAGATATGACAAATGGATGTGAAAACAACTTTTCTTAATGGAAACCTACTTGAGGATGTATACATGATACAACCTGAAGGTTTCACATCGGTTGATAAAACCAAAGTATGCAAGCTTCGACGATCCATATATGGACTAAAGCAAGCATCCAGGAGCTGGAACATCCGTTTTGATGAGACAATCAAAGAGTTTGATTTCTCACAAAATCCTGACGAACCTTGTGTGTACAAGAAGGTTAGTGGGAGTGCAGTCGTATTCCTAATGTTATATGTCGATGACATATTACTTATAGGAAACGATATATCAGTCTTACAGTTAGTTAAAATTTGGTTGTCCAAAACTTTCTCCATGAAAGACCTGGGAGAAGCAACCTATATCCTTGGGATTAGAATCTATAGAGATAGATCAAAACGATTGCTTGGTCATTCGCAGTCCACATATATAGACCGAGTGCTAAAAGGGTTTAGCATGTCGAAATCCAAGAAAGGTTACCTTCCCATCAGGCATGGGATCAACCTTTCAAAGTCTATGTGTCTGCGCACAGAAGACGAGAGGATTTGCATGAATAAGATTTCTTATACATCCGCGATAGGATCTATCATGTATGCTATGTTATGTACTAGGCCTGATGTATCGTATGCTCTGAGCGTCACAAGCAGATACCAGTCTGATCCAGGAATGGATCATTGGGCGGCTGTTAAGACAATCCTCAAGTACTTAAGAAGAACTAAGGATGTGTTCCTAATATATGGAGAAGGTGATAAGATAATACGTGGGTATACAGATGCCAGTTTCCAGACAGATAAGGATGACTCCAAATCTCAGTCTGGATATGCACAACAAAGGGAGGGAACCAAATTGTTTGGTTCAATTTATAAAATAAATCAAGTGTGGTTTGTTTTATAAAATTATGGATGATATAAATTTTTTATATAAACCATGGTTTGGTTTATTTTTCATGGAAATTAAAATGAACCATGGATTGGTTTATTTTATTTTATAAAATCAATCATGGATTGATTTACCATGATAAAGAAATTTATATAAAGAAATTTATATAAAATTTATTTTTCATGGAAATTAAAATGAACCATGGATTGGTTTATTTTATTTTATAAAATCAATCATGGATTGATTTACCATGATAAAGAAATTTATATAAAGAAATTTATTTTTCATGGAAATTAAAATGAACCATGGATTGGTTTATTTTATTTTATAAAATCAATCATGGATTGATTTACCATGTTAAAGAAATTTATATGATAAATTTCTTATTAAAATTTATTCCATAAGAAAAAAGGAGACTTGGTTGATTTTTATCATGAATTAAAATATGATTTTAACCATGATATAAAATCAAGACTTGGCATGATGGAATAAGTCATAGAAAATTTATATGATGAATTTCTTATGAAAATTTATTCCATAAGAAAAAAGAGACTTGGCAGTTGAGAGGCCACTATATAAAGGACCCAAGGCAAGGCTTTGAATTCATTCGAAATAATAAAAGTATTCTTGCTTGGGCTCTCTCCCTCTCCTCCCTTCTTTCTCTTGGCCGGCCTCTCCCTTCTTCTCCCTTCTTCTTGCCGTGAGCACAAGGAGAAGCACCGAGGCGACGAAGTTCTTCCGTTGGGACGATCTTCCTCTCCGGCCATCATCACCTTGGTATTGGGTGCAAGTCATCTTCCTCCTTCTCGCCGGAATTGTGATTCCGGCCAACCTTGGTGGTGAGTTTTTCCGATATGATTACTTCTCTCTTGGTTTTCCTTGTCGCGTTCTCAGAGAATCTAGTAGTTCACGAGAACACGAAACTCGTGGCTTTGCGAAGTCATCCCGAAGATACTCGGCGTGGACGCGAATAGAGGCGGAGCTTTCGAGGGACGCTTACGGTTGGATCTTGTCCCTTCCTTCGAGTTACGCGAGGTAACAAGTAAATTAGTTTACGTTTCTGTAAAAATTTAAATATATGATCATGTCTACATAAGATAAGGTTGCATGCTTAGATGTGTGGTTAAATAATTTGAGAAATTATTTATGCTAAACCTTCCGCTGCACGTAATTAATTTTAAAATTACGAACACGCATCCATGTGAACATGCACCCGGTCCTAACACGTTCATCATCCGATGAGTCTGAGTCATCTTGTGCCATAAGAGTGAAGTGGGAGACTTGCTCTTCTTCTTCCTCTGAAGATGAGGGATCGTCCCACGTTGCCTTGAGGTTTGTGGCGCCCTTCTCCTTTCCCTTTGACTTCTTCTTGTCACTCTTCTTCTTCTCTTCCTTCTTGTCATCCCTTTTCTTCAACTGGGGACACTCGTTCTTCATATGTCCTTCTTGGTGACAGTTGTAGCATATGTTGTCCTTGCCTTACCCTTACCTTTGGCCCCTTTCCTAGCATATGACTTGTTAGAAAAACTTTTAAATGCTTTATAAAATTTCCTTACCATAACGGCCTCTTGGTCACTATCCATAGAGGCGCTTGACTCCTCTGAGTCCGATGACGATGAGTAGATCACCTTCTTCTTCTCCTTCCTCCTCTTCTTCTCCTTTTCTGCAACAAAAGCAATACCTTTCTCTTTGGCCAAAATGTTAGCTTGCTCGTGCAGTTCAAATTCACAAAATAGATCGTCTAATTTGACTAAGGATAAGTCCCTCGATACCTTGTAAGCATCAACCATGGATGCCCATAGGGTGGTTCTCGGGAAGGTTTGTAAAACATATCTGACCATGTCCCGATTCTCTATTTTCTCTCCAATCACATGAAGCTCGTTTATTACTTCCTTTACCCTTCCATGCAGCTGGCTGACGGTCTCGTTGCTCTTCATGGAAAGGGATTACAGTTGGGCCACCAACAAGTCCTTCTTTGCTCTTCTGGACTCGTTTGGCCCCTCGTTCAGTTCAACTAACTTGTCCCATAGTTCTTTGGCACTCTTGAACGGCCCCACCTTGTTCAGTTGCTCCTTCGAGAGGCCGCATTGCAATGTGGTGGTGGCCTTGGCATTTGATTGTGCCCTCTTCATCACCTCCTTAGACCATGATCTCATAGGTGTTGGGTCTCCTCTTTCATCGACGGACGCCTCGAAGCCATCTGCAACACTTATCCAAGTTTCAATATCATTCATGAGGTAGTATTGCATCCTACCTTTCCAGTACGCCAAGTCGTTCCCGTCGAAGAATGGTGGTCGTGCAGTGGAGTATCCCTCTTGAAACGCCATTACAATTGCTCTGGTTGACTGTTAGATCTTCCGAAACGCACCGGCTCTGATACCAACTGAAGGATCGTTTAGGCGTGTAGAGGGGGGGTGAATGCACTTTCTCGGATCGTTTTGATCTCTACAGAGTTGTTAGTGCAGCGGAAATAATATGTAAAGGAAATTAAACAATGCTAACAAGAATATTTTACTTGGTATCCACCCAGATGGGTGACTAATCCAAGGATCCACGCCGCGAGCACCACTTTCACTATGAAAACCTCCTTTAGGTGGAGAAACCTTTACAACGGTGATCTTCCTCTTTACAGAATAGAGTAGAATGAGTGAGAGGAAGCAAGAACACTTTCCAGTTGGACAACACTTCGTTACTGTACGGAATCGTACCGTGCACGTGTAACGAGGAGCTCCTTTTATAGGTGAAAAGGGCAGGCTCGCAGTCTGTCCAGCCCCGCACCAGTCGACTGCCCCGAGGGCAGTCGACTGCATTAAATGCTGTCCAACGGCTAGTTTCGGGGTATACCAGTCGACTGCCCCAAGGCCAGTCGACTGGTCCGAAGCTGTGAACTTTCTGTGGGTTTTGGCAGTCGACTGCCTTTGGGCCAGTCGACTGCCCTGCCTCCCAGCTCAGCTCCAGCCACTCCGGACCTTCTCCTTCGCGTGTGCCTTCAGGTCTTCTCCCTTGGTTCGCCCTTTGAAGTCCTCTTCCTCTGGCTATCGTCCCTTGGATGCGCACGCAAGCCTTCCCTTGGCTTGCCTCCATGCCACCCTTCACGTGTGCCCTTGAAGTCCACTTCCCGGCTTGCCCTTGGAGCTCTCCTCCCTCGGCTCTCGTCCCTCAGATAGGTCCACCAACTGTGATTCTCCAAGTCCTGCAAAACTCAATCACACATATCAAATACAACATAATACTCTAACTTTAAACCTATTCGCCCACACATCAAAACCATGATCTTCCAATCATTTAAGGGTCGATTGCCTCAACATTCACCATGCCCTACTCTTGTCATATGTATTCATATGTTTCTCAAAAATTAAATCATATCTTTGTTGTTTTGGAATACCCCTAGGGATGAGGGGGAGTATGGTTAAACTTAACAGCCCTTCTAGACCCTTTTCGATGTTCGACAAAGGGGGAGAGTGTGGTTGGTTAAGTTTAGGATGATTATGTTGTAGGGGGAGGATCCTAATTCCCCTATGATTTTGAATTTGAGAAAATTGGTTGGGAATATCCCTAAACTTAAAATCGGGTTGTCAAACAACAAAAAGGGGGAGATTGTTGTTACAGTCTGACCCTGATTGTTGTTTTGGTGTTGACACCGATTTTAGTTTAGGTTGATGTTGATTATGATTATGGTTAAGTCCTGATCGGGAAAATCCAAGCTTGGAGGGCTAGGTGTTGGAAAATCCTAACCTGGAGGGTTAGGTGTGGAAAATCCTAGCTTGGAGGGCTAGGTTGTGAAAAGTCCAAATTCGGAAGGGTTGGGTGAAAATTCCTAGCTTGGAGGGTTAGGTGAAAAGTCCTAACTTGGAGGGTTAGGTGAAAAGCCCCAACTTGGAGGGTTAGGTGAAAAAGTCCTGGCTTGGAGGGTCAGGTCCTAGCTTGGAGGGTTAGGTTTGGAAAAGTCCTAATTTGGAAGAGTTGGGTGAAAAGTCCTAGCTTGGAGGGCTAGGTGAAAAGTCCTAACTTGGAGGGTTAGGTGAAAATTCCCAACTTGGAAGGTTAGGTGAAAAATCCTTAGCTTGGAGGGCTAAGGTGGATGAAATCCTAGCTTGGAGGGCTAGGTTTCAGTCCCTGGATCGGTCTGGTGACCGATCAGGGAAGTTGGCATGCTGCTCCTTTGTGGATCGGTCTGGTGACCGATCCAGTGATCACTGATCGGTCTGGTGACCGATCAGGGAGCGCACAGTGAGGTTGGGAACCTACTGTGTGGCTCCTGATCGGTCTGGTGACCGATCAGGGAGCAGGTCGTTGCCTCGTTGCTTGGCTCCTGATCGATCCGGTGACCGATTAGGGAGCAGGTAGCTTCCTAACTGCCTTGCTCCTAATCGGTCTGGTGACCGATCAGGGAGCCCACAATGAGTTGAGTTCTCCCGCTGATTAGCTCCTGAACGGTCTGGTGACCGATCAATGACTTAGGATTTAATTTCCGCAGTTACTGTTCACTCAGACGTGGACCGATCAAGCTTTAGCCTGATCGGACAGGGAGCTACCTAATCGGTCTGGTGACCGATAAGGATTCACTCTGATCGGTCTGGTGACCAATCAGGCTTGTGTCGCCGCGAGAGATGGGAGTCCCAGCAAAGCAGTGGATCGGTCTGGTCCCCGACCGACGAGCCCTGGATCGGTCCGGTGACCGATCACTTTAATTCAAAATGCACTGTCAGATGCTCTAATCGCGTCGGAACGTACCTGATTCTCTGCGCTTAACATCTGATACACGATTTTCTGCTTGATATGCTGTGCTAACACTCTGATTGAGCTACAGGTGACAGGGAAGGATTCAAACACTCAAGGAGAGTCAATGGAGGCCTTTCCTTGGAGCAGGTTTGTCCGTTTTCCATCTCAGGTTGCAACGGCTGGAGCTGCTGACTGGAACTTGGCTGAGGGAAGCTCAGGGAGTCCAGGGAGAGCTCAGTGGTAGCTGGCGTTTGCAGGTAAGCAGCTGGAGGTTGCTGTGAGATGGTGTCACCTGTGCTCAGTGGAGAAACAAAAGGGCGTAGAGGTTAAGAGCAGAGTAGAGTTCGCTGAATCAACTTCTGGCTTAGTTCTTGCTGCGCGTTTGTGTTCTCCACACCTTGCTTGTGTGTTCTGAAGTTTCATCATCTTGAGTAAGCTACTACAATCTTGAAGCAACCATCCCTTGCTTGAGCACTTGGAGGAAGGAACAAGAGGCTTTGAGTCCAACAGCGAGAAGACACGGAGAAAGGGTTCTTGCGTGAGATCGTCGCTGGGTGGAGCTCGAGAGAAGCTTGCTGTGTTCTTGTCTTTGCTAAGTGCTAAGTAAGATCTTTCTTGTGTTTCATTGTGCTTAAAACTATATCTTTGATTGAAACGCTGTGGAGAGGTTACTCCACCGAGAAGGAGGTTGCTTTCTATCCGGATCTTCTAGGGCTTAATCTGCCGACGATCAAGGGATCACCCACCTTACGGGCATGCCAAGGAGTAGGGGCAAGTTATCCCCGAACCTTGTAAATCCTCTTGTTAGCGTTCTTGTGTTTGCTCATAGTTTAGGGTTTTGATTTTCTGCATACTCTGTTTCTATTCTTTCCGCTGTGCTACTAAACGGTTTAAGTGCAGATTTTTGATAAGTGCTAAAGGTTAAGTGATTGGCTATATTCATCCCCCCTCTCTAGCCATCCGAGTTCCAACAATAGTATGAAGGAGTGTTAAGCAGAAATGCGTGACGGACTCCACCATGGAAGCTGAGTATATGGCAGCCTCTGAGGCGGCCAAGGAAGCTGTACGGCTTAGGAACTTCTTGATGGACTTAGATGTGATTCTTGGTTTGCACAGAGCTATCACAATTTATTGTGATAACAGTGGTGCAGTTGCAAACTTGAAGGAATCACGAGCCCATAAGGCGAGTTAACACATAGAGCGCAAGTACCACTTGATACAAGAGATCGTAAAGCGAGGAGAAGTTGTTGTCGCCACGATTGCATCAGAGGACAACCTGGCGAATCCTTTCACTAAGGCCCTTCCAGCGAGAGCTTTTGATAGGCATGTGGAGGATATGGGAGTCAGATGTATGACATATGATGGCAGATTAGTCTTTTAGTATAAGTGGGAGATTGTTAGGATGTATACTAAAAGCATAGCTTTTATATAGACATCTACATTTTGGAATGAGAATCACATGATCATTGTTTGCATATTTATATTGTTTATTTCTGTGCATATTGTCTAATACTTTACATTGTAGATAACATAGTATGTAGTGTCACACAGAAGATCATATTATCAGTCCCTTGTAGAGATAAGTAGAGGCTCATAATCTAGATGGTTTTGGGCAAACCATTGACATGGTTGTAGTGTAATTTGGTATTGATTTATTATGATCATAGAATTACACTAGTACACTTTGTATGTATTATGCAGGACCGATATATAGGTGATTCAATTTATACTGACTATATAATTGAATCAGACCTCAGTTATTATGGAGTACATGCTCTTAATCCCAATATAATAACGGACACATGTACTTAATGTTTATTTCTTTGATTTATCAATGGGCGAGATTTATTCATTAAATCGATAGGCCCGGTAAGTTGGGAAATAATATTATTTACATGGTGTGTCTTTGATTATGGAAGAAACCGTGTCCTGGTGAGTCAGGTTGATGATGTCCCCTTGAAGAGGTCATAAAGCTCATCATGTTAAATCCTGCAGGTGGACTTGGTCCAACATGATGATAAGGTTGAGTGGTACTACTCATGTAGTTAGATATTAATTAATTAAATTATCAGTAATTTAATTAATTAATGGATATTAGATATCTTAAACATGTGGAGCCCATATTTAAATATGGGGTTGGTGAGGTAGATCAATGATGATCCTATTAGATGTGTATACTAAAAGATGTATTTTATTTTTATATATATGATCATCTACATTTTGAAAAGAGAATCACAATAACACAGATGCGTATTTATATTAGTATATGCATAAAAGTCCAATACTTTACATTGTAGATAACATGGTGTGCGGTGACACACAGAAGATTATGTTATCAGTTCCTTGTATAGTATAAGTAGAGGCTCACTACCGAGATGGAGTTGGACAAACCATCGGGATGGTTGTAGTGTAATTAGATGTGGTTTGTCTTGATCATAGAATTACACTAGTGTGCTTTGTGTACATTGAGCAGGACCAAAACTAGAGGTCATCCAATTTGTACTGACTTAATAATTAGATTGGACCGCGGATTATTATAGAGTACAATCCCTAAATCCCGATATAATAACGGGCACGTATAGTTAATATTTATTTCTTTGATTTACCAATGGGCGATATTTATTCTGCTAAATCGATATGCCTGGTAAGTTGGGAAATGACATTAATTATATGGTGTGTCGTTGATTATTGACGGAATCCGTGTCCTAGTGAGTCGACATGATGATGCCCCCTTGATGAGCTCATAAGGTTCATCATGTTAAACCCTGCAGGTAGATTTGATCCAACATGATAATAAGGTTGAGTGGTACTAGTCAAGGTGTTAGAAGTTGATTAATTAAAATTGTCAGTAATTTAAATTAACCGACGGGTATACGATATCTTAAACACGGGAGGATGGATTTGCTCAAAATAGGTGGAGACCATATGAAAATATGGGGGTTGGTGAGGAAGTTCAATGGAAATCCTTTAGTGGAATGGATCTTCATTAATGGATTAGTTCTAGATCCATTAGTAGGCCAAGACCCAACTCCTCCTCTTGGTCCCTACCTTAGCCCTATATATACCCCATGACATTATGAAACCAAGGGTTGAACAATCCAACAAACCAAAAAGCCAAAACCATAAATTTTCTTCTCACCTCTCTCTCTCTCTCTCCTAGGTCACGGGTGCCGACGGTGGATAGGGTGGAGGTGGCCGGTTGGATGCAAGGCAAGGAGAGGTTCTTTGCTTCTCCTTTTTCTTCCATTGATCACCTCATCCTCCTCCACATCTGTGGAGGTGCTCGGCGCTAGATCAGCCAAGGGAGGTGCTTGGAAAGCCGGCGGTAAACTTGAGAGGTGGGCGGCGCCAGCGCAAGCAAAGGAGGAGGAACCTTTGAGGTTCTTGGCTGCGATTTAGGGAAGAAGAGGTGCTCTTCTTCTCCTTCTTCATCTTCCTCACCTCGGGACTGTTGGGTATGGCTTGGCGGGTTTCCTAAGCGAATACTTGGTCGTTTCGAGAGACCTCTCCATGACTACGGATTAAAAAATTAATCGGAATGGAGACCCGTCTCCCAACGACCATCTCGTGCCGTATCGAACGATTCGAATCACAACTCGGCCAATCACAAAAATCGGGCCTTGTAATTCGCATGACTGTTCGACCGCAAAAAAGGTGAGGAGTGGATCACTGACTTTTGTGTTTATGGTCGGGGTCCAGTTAATTAATTATTGACTATGATTCGGAATCAAAATAATTAAATAACTAACATAAAATGACAAGGTAAAGAAACATGGCACAAAAATAAACAAGGGAGCTAGAGAAGGAGTTATACCTTCCCGATCACCTCACAACCTTGTACATTATGTCCCTCCCTTCCCGGACATCGTGTGGGCGATGATCTACCGGGAACCGAGATCACCAAGACACTCTAATCGAGATCTTCTTCTTGACTTGGCCGAAAACCAAACCCTAGCTTCTAGGGTTTTTCCGCCGCAAGCCAACACCACCTCTCCCTTTGCACCGCAGACCGCCGGAGTTGCCCAAGGGCCACTGGACTGACTTCTCACCTCGAGAGGAAGAAGAAGAAAATGAAGAAGGAGAATTCTTCCTCACCCAAACAACCCAAACTCAAGCTCTCCTTCAGTCCTTGCGGCGTCGCCGAAAGATCTGGTTGCGCCGCCTCCCACCGGCCGTCGACGGCTTCTCCACACTTGGTGAGCACCACAAAAGGTAGAGGACTTCTCTGCCATATCTCTGTGAGTCTCAGGCGAAGCATGGTGGAGAGGAGATGAAGGACTGAAGAGGAGAAACCTCTTCTCCTTGGCGTCGGCCGAAAGCCCTAGGGAGAATAGAAGAGAGAGAAAAAAGAAGAGAGAGCCTAGGGTATCAACTCTTGGATCAAGCCTTGGTTTCATTATCACCTTGGGTATATATAGGGCTAAGGTAGGGACCAAGAGGAGGAGTTGGATCTTGGCCCACCAATGGATCTAAACCCGATCCATTCCACTAAAGGATCTTAATTGAACTTCCTCACCAACTCCCATATTTTCATATGGGCTCCACATATTACGAGTCGTCCATCCTCCTATGTTTAAGATATCGAATGCCCGTTAATTAATTTAAATTACTGATAATTCAAATTAATTAACTTCTGAGTCCTTGACTAGTACCACTCAACTTTATCATCATGCCAGATCAAATCCACCTGCAGGGTTTAGCATGATGAACCTTTTGAGCTCATCAAGGGGGCATCATCAACCCGACTCACCAGGATACTGATTCCATCAATAATCAACAACACATCATATTATTAATATTATCTCCCAACTTACCGGGCCTATCGATCTAACAGAATAGATCTCGCCCATTGGTAAATCAAAGAAATAATAATTAATAATATATGTCCGTTATTATATCGAGATTAAGGGATCGTACTCCATAATAAAGTCTGAGGTCCTATCCAATTATCGAGTCAGTACAAATTGGATAACCTCTAGTTTTGGTCCTACTCAATGTACTCAAAGCACACTAGTGTAATTCTATGGTCAAGGTCAACCACACCTAATTATAATACAACCATCCCGATGGTTTGTCCAATTCCATCTCGGTTGTGAGCCTCTACTTATATTAGGCAAGGAACTGATAACATGATCTTCCGTGTGACACCACACATCATGTTATCAACAATGCAAAGTAATGGACTTCATGCATGAACTAATATAAATAGGCACCAAGTGTAGTTGTGATTCTCTTTTCAAAATGAAGATGTTCATATAAAGAAATCATGTCTTTTAGTATACACATCTTACAGGGACATTTGCGGGCGGCGCACCTTGGAGAGGAGATGGTCGGCGACGCATGTGAGAGGTGGAGGGAAGAGGTTGGCTGAAACCCTAGAGGATAGGGTTGTGTTGCGTGTGGAGAAGAGATTGTTTGGTTGCCCTTGGTGATTTCGGTTCTCGGTAGCTCGTCGCCCACAAAACGTCCGGGAGGTAAGGGACATAAGGTAGAAGGATACGAGGTAAAGGAACATATAATTTTCTTCCTTGGCTCCTTTTGTTCTATCATTTTATGTGGCATGTTTGATTATTTGTTAATTAACGACAGATAATTAATTACTGGACCCCGATAATAAACACAAAAACTGGCGATCCACTTGTTGTCTTTTCCGTGGTCGAACGGTTAGGCAAATTACAAGGCTCGATCTTTGAGATTGGCCAAGTTGTAATTTTAACCGTTCGATATGATGATGAGATGGTCGTTGCGAGACGAGTCTCCATTTGGATTAATTTTTAATTCGTAGACATGGAGAGGTCTCTCAAAGACGACCAAGTATTTGCTTAGGAAGTCCACCAAGCCATACCTAACAATTGGTATCAGAGCTGAGATTTTCGATTTTGTGTGTTTAGGATTCGGTTAATTTTTTTACACATTATCATGTATGTTATTTTTGCTGGATGATATGTGGATGTGCCTAAGCTAACTTTTTGTTGCAGACACTAGATTCCAACTTATCATGGCTTAAATAATTATGTTATGTGATTGATTGTGTATTATTGTAATTAATTGAATCCTCGGGGTTGACGAGACTAGATAGGTATTTAATTTTTGTAATTAAATACGGCACGTGTTTAGCCGAGCTTTTTATTTGCTTTCGATCTAGATATTATGTACACTCCTTCATAGAGTATAGGATCGATGGATGTAAATAATTAGTTAGTCATATCGGCTCAGAGATCCCTTCAATGGTGGCTTGCGCATGGTGTAGGGAGGAGCAGACGAGGTGGCGACACGATTGGAGGCACATTAGAGACCAAGGCTATAATAGTTGGAAAATCTAGGATTTTTCATATTCATTATGTTGGTTTATGTGCTTGTTGTGTCTGTGCATGTAAAATTCCTCAAATTAAATAACTAAGTGGGAGAGGGACCCTAAGGGTCTCGTGAGCTCCATTACAATCTGATAAGTGATGCGAACAAGTCTGCGCGTGGACTCTGAGTGCCTTCCTCCCCATCAGATGGGCTTGTTCTACAGATCATAGGGTCTGAAAAGACTATAAAAAATTATTGAAGAGTGTTTGTACTTCCCCATCAGACGACACATAATCAGAAATAATTTTCTTAGTCTCGTGTAATGGTAAATACTTAGATGCGAATAATAGTATCCTCCCCATTGGAGCCACTGGTATTATTTCCAGGGCCGAAGTGAACCAACTATTAATCTTATTTGTCAAAAAGTTAGGTTGACAAGATAGTAAGATTAATGGGTAAAACCTCCTCTTACGAATGTAGAAATTCGTATACGTCCACACCATCGTGGCATGTGAATTTCTCGGTGTTTAGAGGTGTTGGTTGATTTCAAAAATTTATTGTTTGAGGATATTTTAGAAATCTAAAGTTGTGATTATTGTGACTCTCAGGTAGTTTCAAAATGACCTTTAACCCACTAGTGATCATACTTAAGGAAAATAAGCTTACTGGCCCCAACCATATAGACTGGAAATGGAACCTAGACATTGTCCTTATTGCTGAAGAGTACAAATATGTGCTCTTCAAACAATGTCCTAAAAAGCCTAGCGAGAACTCTGGTGAATAGCAGAGGGAGCGTTACAAGAAATGGATCAAGGTAGATGTGATGGCGCGGTACTATATTATGGCATCTATGTCGAATGTATTGCAACATCAACATCAGACCATGTCCACTGCTAGTGACATGATGTTAAACCTCAAGGTGCTCTTCGGGCACCAGGGTCTGGCCGCTAGGCAGGTTGCGATGAAGAGCTTGATGATGACTACCATGGGCCATGGTCGAAGGGACACCCGTAAGGGATCATGTCCTTAAGATGATGGCCTACCTCAATGAGATTGAGGTTCTTGGAGCACAGATCAACGGGGAAACCCAGGTCGTTATCATACTCCAGTCTCTGCCTAGGAGTTTTGAGCAGTTCCTGCTCAACTACAATATGAACAAATGTGAATATACGTTAGGGGAACTGCTAGGAGAACTCCAGGCGGCAGAGGGGCTCTTTCGTCAGAGTTCACAAGCCTTGGTCACTCAAAAGGTTTCTACTTCTGTGCTGAAAGGTAGAAAGAAGAAGAAACAAGGTGGGTACAAGAAGGCAGCTGGATCACAGGGACCTCGGACTGGCGTGAGGAAGCCGAGAGGCATGTGCTTCACGTGTAAGCAAACTGGACACTGGAAGGTGAACTATCCCCGTAGTCAAGAAAAAAGTATTTCTTTGTGCTTAGTCATCGAAACATATTTAGCGGTGCTATCTATTGCTACCTGGTGCGTAGATACGGGAGCCACTGATCATGTTTGCAATACTTTGTAGGGGTTTCAGGAAATCCGACGGCTAGCTAATGGGTAAATCGTCGTCTACATGGGCAATGATACGGAGGTGGCAGCAGTTGCAGTGGGAGACTTTTATTTATCTTTTGAGAGGAATAAAGTTTTGGTTTTGAGTGATTGCTTATATGTACCCTCTTTTAGAAAGAACTTTTTGTCACTTTCTAAATTAATAGAGGATGGATATTCTATTGCATTTAATAATAGAGTTGTTATAAAGAGAAATAGAGAGATTATCTGTTCGGGTACTATGGTTGGCAATTGGTACACTCTAGAACCAAACACTCCCACAATGCAAATAGGGGTCAATAGCTCATCATCTAACCTAAATAAGAGAAAGGAACCTTCTAAAATGAACCAGACATATCATTGGCACCTTAGGCTTGGTCATATTAACCTTAGTAAGATTCAGAGGTTGATAGTCGATGGGCCCTTGGGTTCATTGGTGGTGGAAGACTTCTCAACCTGTGAGTCTTGCTTGGAAGGTAAGATGACCAAAAGGCCTTTCAAGGCTAAGGGGTATAGGGCCAAAGATGTGTTAGAACTAGTTTATTCTGATTTGTGTGGTCCTATGCCCATCCAGACTATAGTTGGCTTTGAATACTTCATCACTTTTATTGATGATTATTCAAGGTATGGATAGATTTACCTGATGCGCCGCAAGTCTGAGTGCTTTGATAAGTTCAAAGAATTCAAGGCTGATGCGGAGAAACATGAAGTAAAAGTATTAAGACACTACGATCAGATCGTGGTGGCAAATACCTCTTGGGAGAGTTTACGACCTACTTATCAGAGGATGGGATTCAATCCTAGTTGACTGCACCCGGTATGCCCCAATAGAACGGTGTAGCGGAGAGAAGGAATAGGACTCTTATGGAGATGGTTAGGTCATAGATGAGCTACTCTGAGTTGCCAGATTCGTTCTGGGGATATGCTCTAAAAATGATAACGTACATACTGAACTTGGTACCATCTAAGTCAGTCCCTTCTACTCCGACAGAACTGTGGACTAGGCGAAAGCCTAGTCTAGGACATGTTCGGATTTGGGATAGTCCAACACATGTGCTGAAGGGAGATACAGATAAGTTGAAATCTTGTGCGGAAGTACGTCTGTTCGTAGGCTATCCTAGAGGGACGAAAGGTGGTCTGGTCTATAGTCCTAAGGATCAGAAGGTAATTGTTAGCACGAATGCCAAATTCTTAGATGAAGACTATGTGATGGACCACAAGCCCAGGAGTAGACTTGTGCTTGAAGAATTAAGAGGGTGTGTTGCGACCTTAGTACCAAATGTACAAGAGGATACACCACAAGTCACTGCACCATGTGTCATAGAAGATACACAGGTGGTACCTCGTCGCAGTGGGAGGGTTATTAGACAACCTGAAAGGTTCATGTTTTTGGGAGAGTTTTCGAACTTGGTCCCTGGTGAACATGAACCAGATCCCTGGACCTATGACGAAGCCCTCCAAGATGGGGATGCAGAATTTTGGCAAAGAGCAATGAATTCTGAGATAGAATCAATGGATTCTAATCATGTCTGGGAGCTAGTAGAACCACCAAATGATGTAAAAGCCATTGGATGCAAGTGAATCTACAAGAGAAAGAGAGGATCAGACGGGAAGGTTGAGACCTTCAAAGCTAGGCTTGTTGCAAAAGGGTATACTCAGAAAGAGGGTGTCGATTATGAGGAGACCTTTTCGCCGGTAGCCATGCTATCCGGATTCTCTTATCTATTGTCGCTCATATAGACTATGAGGTATGACAGATGGATGTTAGGATAGCTTTCCTTAACGAAAGTTTTGAGGAGACCATCTACATGAAGCAACCAGAAGGGTTCATTGCGAAAGGGCAAAGAGCATCCAGTGTGTAAGCTTAATCCATCCATTTATGGATTGAAGCAAGATTCGCGATCATGGAACATCCACTTTGATGAAGTAATCTAGTCATATGAATTTATTTAAAGTCCGGATGAATCATGTGTATATAAGAGATGTGACAAAACGTAGTGGTGTTTCTTGTACTTTATGTAGATGACATTTTGTTAATAGGCAACAATGTCAAAGTGTTATCAGACGTAAGATAATGGTTGTCCAAACAATTCCATATGAAGGACTTAGGAGAAGCAGGACACATCCTTGGGATCAAGGTCATAAGGGATCGCCAGAAAAGGGTGTTGTGCTTATCCCAAGCTGCATACATAGACACTGTCCTGGCTCGTTTTAGCATGGAAAACTCCAGGAAGGGTTTTCTAACCTTCAGGCATGGAGCTCCTCTATCTAAGGAGATGTGCCCAAAATCATCCAAGGAGATAGAGGAAATGAAGGGAGTTCCTTATACATCGGCTGTAGGAAGCTTCATGTATCCTATGTTGTGCACGAGACCAGATATCTATTTTGTCGTGGGCATGGTTAGGAAATATCAAAGTAACCCTGGACAGGGATATTGGACTGAGATAAAGCATATATTGAAATACCTGAGATGGACTAGTGATTATATGCTGGTTTACCGGGCAGACCAATTAGTCCCTGTCGGTTATACGGATTCGGATTTCCAGTAGGATAGGGACAAGAGTAAGTCTACCTTAGGGTTTGTGTTTACTTTAGGAGGTGGAGCCATAGTTTGGAGGAGTGTCAAGTAGGAATGCGTGGCGGACTCCACCACGGAAGCTGAGTATGTGGCAGCCTCAGAGGCAGCCAAGGAAGTTGTATGGCTCAGTCAGGAACTTCATGATGGACTTGGATGTGATTCCTGGTTAACCCAAATCTATCACAATCTATTGTGATAACAGTGGTGCAGTTGCAAACTCGAAGGAACCACTAGCTTATAAGGCGAGTAAACACATAGAGCGCAAGTACCACCTGATACGAGAAATCGTAAAGCGAGGAGAAGTAGTTGTCACCAAGAGGGCATCTACTTTTCATCATGCCGGACCATAGTCCACTTGCAAGATTTGACATGACGATCCTCTTGAGCTCACCAATGGGGCATCATCATCCCGACTCACCAGGACACGTATTCCGTCAATAATCAACAGCACATCATATTATTAATATTATCTCCCAACTTACCGAGCCTATCGATCTAACAGAATAGATCTCGTCCATTGGTAAATCAAAGAAACAATAATTAATAATATATGCCCGTCATTATTTCAGGATTAAGAGATCATACTCCATAATATCATCCGAGGTCTAATTCAATTTACGAAATCAGTACAAAAATTGGATGACCTCTCTTTTGTTCCTACTCAATGTACACAAAGTACACTAGTGTAATTCTATGGTTAAGATAAACCACACCTAATTACACTACAAACATCCCGATGGTTTGTCCAACTCCATCTCGATTGTGAGCCTCTTTCTTATACTTTGGCAGGGAACCTGATAACATGATCTTCTGTGCGACACCACGCACCATGTTATCTTCAATGCCAAGTATCAGACTTTTTGTGCATGTACTAATATAAACATGCACTATATGATTTTCCGATTCTCTTTAAAATGTAGATGTATCATAACCAAAAGACAAGGTTTTTTGTATACATCCTAATATACTTCTCCCGAGCTCCTTTTGTTTTCTTGTTATTTTCATGCTTGTTTTCATTATTGCATGTGTTTTGAATAATTGTCGTAGTTTAATTATGTGTTAATTAATATCGATGATTAATCATGTCATGGACCCCGTTAACAAACACAAAAATCGGCAATCCATTCGTCGTCTTTTCCGGCATCTTTTGATTCGGAAATTCACAAGGCCTTAACTTTGGTTTTGCCTAAGTTGTACTTGAATTAATTGATACGACGACGAGATGGTTGTTTGGGAGACGGGTCTCTATTCGAATTAAATTTTTAATCCGTAGACATAGAGAGGTCTCTCATGTTTGATCCCGTGGTTGCTTAGGATCCAAGTCGAGCCATACCTTGGGTATTGCTACCTCGGTGGTTACAACCATCAAATCTGATAAGTGTTATTTTGTAGGATATCCCAAGGAAATGAAGGGATATTACTTCTACAATCCCACACTAGGCGAAGTGTTTGTCGCTAGAAATGATGTTTTTCTTGAAAGAGAGTTTATTTCTAGAAGAAATAGTGGGAGTAAAATCCATCTTGAAGAAGTTTAAGATGCAAATAGTACTGAGGCTTTAATCGATATTAAACATGCACTATAAAGTGTTGTGGATCATGAGATTGTTGCACAAGAAGTTGTGAAGAAACAACCTGTTCAAGTAGACCAACCTCTTGGCAGATCTAATAGGATACGTCGTTAGCCTGAGAGATACGCATTTCTCTTGTCTGATCATGATGACGTTAGACTTGTTGTGTTGGGACTTTGTCGTTTGCTAGAGAGGGGGGTGAATAGTAAGTTTTCGATGTTGTCTTCATACACGTTGTTAGTGCGCAAGTGGAAATACAATTAAACTAAAACTAACAACTAAGAAGACAAACCAATTTATGTGGTTCGGAGATGAAGCTCCTACTCCACGGTTATCCATAAGGTGGACGATCTAGATCCGTTGGTGGATGACTCCCCGGAAGACATCCGGCTAGCTAGTGTAGCTCCTTGTGGGTGGAGAAACCTCGCCATAACTCGCAACACCTTCTTGAGATCTTAGACTACTAATTGGCCTTTAACCAAAGCCAATTTTGTCAAGAAATCTTAGTCAAAACTGAGCTCTCTTAAATAAGGCTCTTGGCTAAAATGACAGTTACTAGTAGACTGGTCCCACTCAGATTAGAACGTTAACAGCCCAACGTTCGAATTTCTGCTGCCATCAGTCGACTACTCCAGGGGAAGTCGACTGATCTTTCTGTGGACTTCATCAGTCGACTGCTCCAGGGGCAGTTGACTGGTCTACTTCCAAATCTAAGGTTCCCCTTCCCAAGTACATTTCTCTCAGCACTCGAACCCTAGGATTTCCCGAGTACAATTCCCTCAGCACTCGACCCCTCACAACTCAGTTGACTCTTCATCCAGTTGTTAGTAGGAGCCCTAGAGCCAATTATGTGATGATTGACTAGAGGCATTTTGTATCATATTCTATCATTAATAAAGACATATTTGGTTATTATACTTACTTTGTATTCTGTGTCGAATGACTAAGTATAATAATGTCCTTGTGTAGTAGGTTCTTATCTACATTATATCGATTGGTTGAATCGATAGTGAGATAATGTAGAGAACACTACACTAAATTATTCCTAGTCAAGCATTAATATTCAGGGACAATATTAATGCATGGAGACTAGCATGTAGGTCAACTGATGACTTAAGCTCATAAGTCATGGATATGTGATATCAAGTTGACACATGGGTATACATTAGAGAATGTGTACTGAATGACCCACCATGAGAAAGTTTCATAGATTGTCATATGAGTGTCGTAGACTTTCTCATGTGACTATTGGTATGAATAGTCCTTAGACCTGAAGTCACTACGGTTCCCTACATAAGGAGTTATGTACTTTGGTATCGTCAAACATCACCCGTAACAGGGTGGACTTTAAAGGCGATCACTGGGTATGTAATGAATTATGCGGACGGATGTGAGTGATGTAGATGGGATCTATCCCTCCCATATGACGGGAGTGATATCTGTGGGCCCCTTGATCGAGTAGGACTACTGAAACGCATGGCATACTCAAATGGTTCAATATGAGATATTGAGCTCCATTGTTTAAGTGAGTCTACTCGGGGATCAAGAAACACAAGATTGATTGAGGATGATACGGTCTATGCCTCATTGGTCAATCTAGATATCAAAGATAGAAGGACAAGGTCATAGACTATTATAGTCATGGAGGTTTAGTCGGATCTCGACTTTTCTTATTACTTGGGTAGCAATGATGCATTGCTAGATGCTGCTCATTGCTTATGTGTCTAAAGTGTTTAGGTGCATTGCCAACGTCACGAGAACCTATTGGGTCATACACAAAGGACACAATGCTTCGGGAAAGTTGATTAGTAGATCTAATCCCGAGTTGGGAACTCGGGAGATCTGAGCCCGAGTTGGGAACTCGGGGGACCTGAGCCCGAGTTGGGAACTCGGGAGGTCAGTTCAGAGGACTCGAGTTGGGAACTCGAGAGGGCCAAGTCGGAGCTCGGCGGGCCGAGTCGGAGCTCGGCGGGCCGAGTCGGAGCTCGGCGGGCCGAGTCGGAGCTCGGCGGGCCGAGTCGGAGCTCGGCGGGCCGAGTCGGAGCTCGGCGGGCCGAGTCGGAGCTCGGCGGGCCGAGTCGGAGCTCGGCGGGCCGAGTCGGAGCTCAGCGGACCAAGTCGGAGCACGGCGGACTGGGTCGGCACTCGGCAGACTGGGTCGGAGCTCGGCAGACTGGGTCGGGAGCTCGCCACTCGGGAGACTTGGTCGGGAGACCGAGTCGGAAGCCCGAGAGGCCCGGTCGGAGTTGCATGAAGGAAAGAGAAAAGTCTCTCTTCATTGGATGAAAAGATTCTTTTCTTGCATGGGAAATGATAAAGAGCCACATAAAAAGATGTGGTCTTTATTGGGAAGCCAAAGTGACACAAACCTCTTCATATTCATGGGATGATTATAAAAGAGGGCCTTGTGACTTTGGATGAGGTCTTCTTCTTGCCTTAGCTTTTCCCCTTTCCTTCCTCTCTTCTTCCTCTCCTCTACTCTTGGCCGAAACCTTACTGTAAGGTTCTTGGTGTTTTTGAGCTACCTCAAGTTGCTAGCACAACTAAGGTAGTTCTCCCGAAGTTGAGAGATTGTGTCTGTGTGGATACGAATAGAGGCACGGAAGTTTGAACTTGCAAGAGATCTGGTGTATCTTGGACGAGCGGGATAACCGAAGGGCACACTTCAAAGGTATATCTTCTTTAGAAGTAGATGTAGATCAACTTTGTACGAGTTTTTCTTTCGCATGGATCGCTCGTGGGTTCTTGTTTCCGCTGCGTTTCTATTGTTTTGTGCCGGGTGAACCCAACACCAGTAGCCTCGATCTATTGCCTTTAAGCCCTCTTCATCTTTTGCTCTCTGTAACGCCCCAAAATTCTCATTTTTAGTTTTTAAAGTCCTTAGAATTATTTAGAAATGGTTTAGAAATATTCTAGATATTTTTAGGAATTTTTAGAGTATTTTTATAGAATTTTCCGAGCCCGTTTGGTATTTTTGGAAAAAGAAAAAGAAAAACAAAAATTTGCCAAATTTGGAAAAACAGCTTAAGTGCAGCGGGTGGCTCGAACCCGCGAACTCCACGAAACAGCACAAACGCCCAACCGGCTGGGCTAGGGGTATCAGCACAGCAGAAGATGGCGAAACCTATAATTAAGCTGGAGTTAAGTTGATCCGATCCTTAAGTGTATAAATAGAAAACTTAAAGAGAGAAGTTGGGATTTCTCTCAAACCCTTCGGCCAACACCCCTTGCGCCGACCCCTCTCCCTCTCCTCTCTTGTGCGCACGCAAACCAAGGTCAAGAGGGCCGGCCGAGACCCTTCTCCAAGAAATAATCCTATATTCGGGATCCCCGCGACGAGAGGAACGCGTAGACGTGAAGAATTCTTCGAGATCTTAAGTTTCTCCCGAGCTCTAGACCTCCATCTTGGTTGTAAGTCCAAGATATCAAGGTAAGTACTGCTCACCTGCAGTAAGAGACGATTTTTCCGCGAGAATTTCCTTTAAAAGTTCTTAAAAGAGATATTTCTTTTAGTTTTTAGTTTTTGCATGTGATCTTAGTTCATTATATGCTTATATGTTTTATTGAGTGTCCTATATGAGATTAGGGACCAAGAAAAGCTATGAGAAAAGAAAAGAGAAGATAAAGATAAGAAAAGAAAAGGCCAAGGCCTTAAGAAATCCCCAAAAGTCAAGACTTAGGGATTTTAGCACGCAAGGTGCTCCAGAAAATGCCAAGGCATTTAAAGATAAGAAAGAAAAGAAAGAAAAGCTATTTTATTTTATAAGGCCAGTACCCGGCGTCCAAGGGCGTCGTTAAAGAAATCCAGGTGTCCAATTCCAAGGTCTTGGCCCTGGTAGACCAAGGTCTGCTCTATTAGGATTGGTGGCTCGCTACCCCAACCTTTTAGGGAACGCGCATTCAGATGGTACTTACGTCTTCAGTGGATCCAAGTGATTAGTATTTTCAAGTATATGCTTTAGCAAAGTTTTCTAAAGTTTCAGAAAGTTTTCAAAAGTTAAAGAATAGCTAAAGTTTCAAGTTGAGCCAAGAAAAGTAAATTGAGATTATTTTGCTTGAGTATGCATGTTTTGAGTTACACATGTTCTTAGTTTTCTTTCAAGCATATTAGTATCTCATATGATTTTCATATTGTTCTGGAAGCATGTTTGCACATATTTGAGTTTTTGTGAGCTAGATAGTACTTACTAGCTTTTTGCTTATAGATGCATTTCCTCTTATTGCAGATAAAGGTAAAGGCAAGCAATTCTGAAGGAGGACGACGAGGCGGTGCTGAGTAGAGTGTGTGTGGTGGCTGATTATGGAGAGATCTTCGAGACAAGACAATTTAACTATTCAAACTACAATGCTATAGTTTATTCAGATTTTAAGTTCTTGTTTTATGGAGATTATAGAGTATTTGAGTTTTGGATAGTTTTATATGCTAAATTTCTTAGAGTAAAGATTCCATGTCATTTCATTTAGCATATATAATCCCATGATTGCATTAGATGAGTAAAAGTGTGAGTAGTTAGAAATATTGATACTTTGTTAGAGAAAAAGGTGTTTGTGCCAAGATAGCATCAATTTTCCTTTTGAATCAAGTTTTATTACTTAAGCATATTTAGAAAAGTTGCTTTCTCATTCCATAATGCCTTAGTGATGTTATAGAACTTTGTATGATGAGTTTAAATGGTTAGAAGTTAAGATTGATACAACTTTATTGTTAAAATTTAGATAAACTGGTTTGGTTTGTTTTCTTCCATAAAAGTCCTAAATTCAAGTTTATGGATTCGTTTGATTGGCTTAATTGTTTAGGAAACTGATATAGAGTATAGAAATGATGTTGTAGTTTGATATGGCTCGAAATTGAAGGAATGGTGGACTTGGGAAGCAAGGGGCCGAAACCTGTAAAAACAGGTTACAGCCGTATCAGTCGACTGATGACGTCATCAGTCGACTGGTACGGGCTGTTTTGGTTGGTAAGGCTGTTTTCAATAAGATTCAACTACGAGATTGAGAAGGAAGTATGACATGGTATTATTATACATGATTGCTTAAGTTAGAATATAATTGTTAGCAGAATTTAAAAGAAAAAAAAAAGATTTCCGCAATTTTCTTTAGTCATGTATAAGAGTTGAGAAGTAGAGTAAAGTAACGATCCGTCTGAAGACAGTAAGAGGTCGGGTCGCTACAGTTGGTATCAGAGCAGTTCCCATTCTCCAGCATCACACACACATCAGCATCAACCTTGCCGTCTTCAAGTAAGAAAGCTTTAAGTTTCAGTTTTTCTATTGCTTCTTTACTTAATTGCAGTATAGAGAAATGCTTAAGTACTTACTCATATGTGCATAGAACAAGAAAGCATGTTTAATACCTTAGTATCACGGAATCATGTTTAATCCCTAGAATGGACATTAGAGAAATGCTTAAGTACTTACTTGATTTGCCCAAAAGTAAGTTTTGGGATTTCGGCACGCAAGGTGCTTGATAAAAGTTTTGAGTAAGACCAACGTCTTACTAAGCCCTAGAACGAGTTCTAGGACTAAGAAATGAGATAAGAATCAAGACCAAGGTCTTGTTATATCCTAAAGCAAGTTTGGGAACATTACCATTAAGTGTTAAGTTATACATTTGAGGACGTCCTAGAAAGGCCCAAAACGAGGAGCAAGCTCCTAGAAGGCAAGAAGCGTACCTCATTCAGTAGGAGAAACTGAAGCCAGGGAACTTCCCAGGCACAAGCAAACCATTGGATGCTTAAGCATGGTTCAACACGTTGGAAAGAATAGTAGGGCTACTGGACTGGCATGAGGTAGAGAAGATAAAGTGTGCATCTTTCTGCCTTACGGGAGATGCTAGAATATAGTGGAAGAGAGTCAAGGCCAAGAGAAATGTCAGCCAGATGACATGGGCCGACTTCGAGACTGAGTTCTTCGAAGAATACTCTCACATGCAAGTAACCAACAAGCATTATGATGAATTCACGGAGTTCAGACAAGGAGAACTATCCGTGGATGAAGCAGTGAAGATGTTTAAGCGGTTAGCTCATCTGTGCCCAGAGCTAGTTAGCACAGAAAAAGAGATAGTTAGGCTAATGCTCAAGATGTTAAGGCCTGAGATAGCGTTGAAGGGGGCTAGCGGTGTTGAGAGGCTGCAAACCTCCGAGGAACTAATAAGTAGTGCTTTGATCACTGAGCACTACTTAAACAGTATAAAGGCCACCAGAAAGGTTGAACGATGAAGTTCTTAACAACCTTACTGTCAGGGGAAGTAATGGCCTCTACTGAGAGGCTAAGGGCAGTATCAATCTAGATTTCCAACCGAGAGCTCTACAGTGACTTGTTAGTCCTTGAGATGAAGGATTACGATGTCATTTTAGGAATGGACTTCTTGAGCAAGTATAATGCTTCTATAGACTGCCGCAAGAAAAAGTCAAGTTCACACCAGAAGCAGAACCTTCGTTGAGTTTATTGGAGACCCAAGGAGAAAGATAAATAGGTTCCTACCTACCTTACAAGCTCAGAGAATGTTAGAGAAGGGGTGCACTGGTTTCTAGCTCATATAGTGGATGTGAGTCAAGGAGAAGGATTGAAGAGAGAAGAAGTGAGGGTAGTCTGTGACTATCCTGAGGTGTTTCTTGAAGAGTTACCAGGACTCCCTCCCAATCGGGAAATTGAGTTTGAAATTGAGTTGGCCCCAGGAACCAACCCAATTTCGAAGGCACCTTATCGCATGACACCAGCAGAACTGAAAGAATTACAAGAACAATTGCAAGAGTTGCTTGACAAGGGTTTCATCCGCCCTAGTCATTCACCTTGGGGAGCTCCTGTACTTTTCGTCAAGAAGAAGGATGGGTCTATGCGTCTGTGCATAGACTACAGAGCTCTGAACAAGGTAACCATCAAGAACAAGTACCCCCTTCCTAGAATAGATGATTTATTTGATCAACTCAAAGGGGCTACAGTGTTCTCAAAGATAGATTTGCGTTCTGGGTATCATCAGCTAAAGGTTAAAGAGAGTGACATCCCCAGGACGGCCTTCAGGACAAGATACGGCCACTACGAGTTTGTAGTGATGCCTTTTGGAGTAACCAATGCTCCAGCAGTCTTCATGGAGCTGATGAACCACATCTTCAGGGAGTATCTCGATAAATTCGTCATTGTATTTATTGATGATATCCTCATATACTCACAGACTCCAGAGGACCATGCTACACACTTGAGGATAGTGCTGCAGATCCTTCAGCAGGAGAAGCTCTATGCAAAATTCTCAAAGTGTGAGTTTTGGCTAGATCAGGTGACCTTCCTAGGTCACATTGTATCCAAAGAAGGCATTCAAGTTGATCCAGCCAAGATAGAAGCAGTCAGCAACTGGTGTAGACCCAAGAATGCCAGTGAGATCAGAAGCTTCTTAGGCCTGGCAGGATATTACAGAAAATTTGTGGAGGACTTTTCCAGAATAGCCTCTCCACTCACAGCCTTGACCAGAAAGAACAAGAAGTTTGAATGGTCAGATAGATGCGAGCACAGTTTTCTAGAGCTGAAGAAGAGATTGACTAGTGCTCCCATCCTGACTGTTCCAGAGAGTGACAAGGCCTTTGACATCTACAGTGATGCATCCAAGATGGGCCTTGGAGCTGTCCTCATGCAAGACGGTAAAGTAATAGCATATGCCTCCAGACAGCTCAAGGACTACGAGAAGAATTACCCTACGCATGACCTTGAGCTAGCAGCTGTGGTTTTTGCACTGAAGCTTTGGAGACACTACCTGTATGGAGTGCAGTGCAGAATCTTCACAGACCATCAGAGTTTGAAGTACTTCTTCACTCAGAAAGATCTGAATATGAGGCAGCGCAGGTGGCTAGAGTTGGTCAAAGATTATGACTGTGAAATCCTCTACCACCCAGGTAAAGCTAATAAAGTGGCAGATGCACTGAGCAGAAAATCCTGTGCGGCACTGATGTCCTTATCATCACTGTCTCTACCACTTCAGAAAGAAATAAAGATTTTGGAGTCGAGGTTATGTTGGGCAATTTTCTGCATTGACTCTAGAGTCAACCCTGCTTAAGGATATACAAGAAAAGCAAGATCAAGACCCAGAAATCCAGAAGATCAAGCAGGGGATCCAAGAGGCAGAAAATTCAGAGTTTCGAGTATCAGATAGTGGCATCCTCTATTTTGGAGACCGCCTTTGCGTCCCCAATGATGAGGAACTAAGAAAGAATATTTTAGAAGAAGCCCACAGTACCCCGTACTCTATGCATCCTGGTTCTACCAAGATGTACCAAGATTTAAAGAAGAGGTTCTGGTGGTCTGGACTCAAGCGAGACGTGGCCAGATATATCAGTACCTGCTTGACCTGCCAGAGGGTCAAAGCAGAACACCAGAGACCAGGAGGAGTTCTACAGCCACTTCCCATTCCAGAGTGGAAGTGGGAAGAAATATCCATGGACTTTATCACAGGTCTTCCAAGAACCACCCATGGACATGATGCAATTTGGGTGATAGTGGACAGATTGACCAAGTCTGCCCACTTCCTAGCCATCAAGTTATCGCATTCGGTAGAGCAATTAGCACAGCTGTATGTGAAAGAAGTAATCAGGCTTCACGGAGTCCCGAAGTCGATCGTTTCTGACAGAGATGGGCGATTCACCTCCCATTTTTGGAAGTGTGTTCAGGACGCCCTAGGCACCAAACTTCAGTTCAGCACAGCTTTCCATCCCCAGACAGATGGACAGACAGAGAGAGTAAATCAGATTTTAGAAGACATGCTCAGGGCTTGTGCATTGGACTTTAAGGGTAGTTGGTGTAAATTTCTGTGCTTAGCTGAGTTTGCCTACAACAATAGCTATCAGGCCACCATCAGGATGGCACCTTATGAGGCATTATATGGCAGGAAATGTAGATCACCCATATGTTGGCAAGAAGCTGGTGAGAAGAAAGAGATGGAGTCAGGACTAGGCAGCCAGACTGAGCTTATAGATGAGACCACTCAGGCTATCCAGACGATCCGCCAGAGGATTGAGACTGCCCAGAGTAGACAGAAAAGTTATGCTGACACACGCCGTAGGCCACTTGAATTCGAAGTTGGAGATTCAGTATTTCTCAAGGTCGCTCCTATGAAGGGAGTGGTGAGATTTGGTAAAAAGGGTAAGCTAAGTCCTCGCTACATAGGACCCTACAAGATTATAAAGAGGTTGGAAGGTAGCCTATGAGCTGGACTTACCAGAGGATATGTCAGCTATCCACAGTACCTTTCATGTCTCTATGCTAAAGAAGTGTATTCACGACCCTAGCCAAGTGATTCAGCCTCAGTCAGTACAGATCCAAGAAGATCTTAGTTATGAGAGCAGACCGACACAGATAGTGGACAAAGCAGTTAAAAGATTAAGAAACAAAGAAGTGCCACTAGTGAAGGTCATCTGGCAGAATCAAAAGCATGAAGAGGCTACTTGGGAACGTGAGGACAGCATGAGAGAAAGATATCCAGAGTTATTCTAAGTTCGAGGACGAACTTTTTATAAGGTATGGGGGATTGTAACGCCCCAAAATTTCCATTTTTAGTTCTTAAAGTCCTTAGAATTATTTAGAAATGGTTTAGAAATATTCTAGATATTTTTAGGAATTTTTAGAGTATTTTTATGGAATTTTCCGAGTCCGTTTGGTATTTTTGGAAAAAGAAAAAGAAAAAGGAAAAAAAAGCCAAAATGGAAAAACATTAAGGGCAGCGGGTGGTTCGAACCCGCGACCACCACGAAACAGCACAAGCGCCCAACCGGCTGGGCTAGGGTATCAAGCACAGAAAATGGGAAATATAATTAAGCTGTAGTTAGTTGATCCGATCCTTAAGTGTATAAATAGAAAACTTAAAGAGAGAAGTTGGGATTTCTCTCAAACCCTTCGGCCAACACCCCTTGCGCCGACCCCTCTCCCTCTCCTCTCTTGTGCGCACGCAAACCAAGGCCAAGAGGGCCGGCCGAGACCCTTTCTCCAAGAGATAATCTATATTCGGGATCCCCGCGACGAGAGGAACGCGTAGACGTGAAGAATTCTTCGAGATCTCAAGTTTCTCCCGAGCTCTAGACCTCAATCTTGGTTGTAAGTCCAAGATATCAATGTAAGTACTGCTCACCTGCAGTAAGAGGCGGTTTTTCCGCGAGAATTTCCTTTAAAAGTTTTTAAAAGAGATATTTCCTTTTTTTTTAGTTTTTGCATGTGATCTTAGTTCATTATATGCTTATATGTTTTATGAGTCCCTATATGAGATTAGGGACCAAGAAAAGCTATGAGAAAAGAAAAGAAGATAAAGATAAGAAAAGAAAAGGCCAAGGCCTTAAGAAATCCCCAAAAGTCAAGACTTAGGGATTTTAGCACGCAAGGTGCTCCAGAAAATGCCAAGGCATTTACAGATAAGAAAGAAAAGAAAGAAAAGCTATTTTATTTTATAAGGCCAGTACCCGGCGTCCAAGGGCGTCGTTAAAGAAATCCAGGTGTCCAATTCCAAGGTCTTGGCCCTGGTAGACCAAGGTCTGCTCTATTAGGATTGGTGGCTCGCTACCCCAACCTTTTAGGGAACGCGCATTAGATGGTACTTACGTCTTCAGTGGATCCAAGTGATTATTATTTTCAAGTATATGCTTTAGCAAAGTTTTCGAAAGTTTAGAAAGTTTTCAAAAGTTAAAGAATAGCTAAAGTTTCAAGTTGAGCCAAGAAAAGTAAATTGAGATTATTATTGCTTGAGTATGCATGTTTTGAGTTACACATGTTCTTAGTTTTCTTTCAAGCATATTAGTATCTCATATGATTTCATATTGTTCTGGAAGCATGTTTGCACATATTTGAGTTTTTGTGAGCTAGATAGTACTTACTAAGCTTTTTGCTTATAGATGCATTTCCTCTTATTGCAGATAAAGGTAAAGGCAAGCAATTCTGAAGGAGGACGACGAGGCGGTGCTGAGTAGAGTGTGTGTGGTGGCTGATTATGGAGAGATCTTCGAGACAAGACAATTTAACTATTCAAACTACAATGCTATAGTTTATTCAGATTTTAAGTTCTTGTTTTATGGAGATTATAGAGTATTTGAGTTTTGGATAGTTTTATATGCTAAATTTCTTAGAGTAAAGATTCCATGTCATTTCATTTAGCATATATAATCCCATGATTGCATTAGATGAGTAAAAGTGTGAGTAGTTAGAAATATTGATACTTTGTTAGAGAAAAAGGTGTTTGTGCCAAGATAGCATCAATTTTCCTTTTGAATCAAGTTTTATTACTTAAGCATATTTAGAAAAGTTGCTTTCTCATTCCATAATGCCTTAGTGATGTTATAGAACTTTGTATGATGAGTTTAAATGGTTAGAAGTTAAGATTGATACAACTTTATTGTTAAAATTTAGATAAACTTGTTTGGTTTGTTTTCTTCCATAAAAGTCCTAAATTCAAGTTTATGGATTCGTTTGATTGGCTTAATTGTTTAGGAAACTGATATAGAGTATAGAAATGATGTTGTAGTTTGATATGGCTCGAAATTGAAGGAATGGTGGACTTGGGAAGCAAGGGGCCGAAACCTGTAAAAACAGGTTACAGCCGTATCAGTCGACTGATGACGTCATCAGTCGACTGGTACGGGCTGTTTTGGTTGGTAAGGCTGTTTTCAATAAGATTCAACTACGAGATTGAGAAGGAAGTATGACATGGTATTATTATACATGATTGCTTAAGTTAGAATATAATTGTTAGCAGAATTTAAAAGAAAAAAAAAAGATTTCCGCAATTTTCTTTAGTCATGTATAAGAGTTGAGAAGTAGAGTAAAGTAACGATCCGTCTGAAGACAGTAAGAGGTCGGGTCGCTACACTCTCATCCCTCGGATGCATGCAAGCTCACGACCTGTCTCCCATGCCATCCTACACGTATGCCTCGAAGTCCGCTTCCCTCGACTCATCGTCCCTATGTTGTCCACGGTCCACAAGCCCACGACTTGTCTCCACACACACCATCCTTCACCAGACCCGAAGTCATCCAGCTGAGTCCATGTGTATCCTGCAAACCTGCACACTCAAATACACATATCAAACACAAGGGTAAACCTAACTTAAAACCTTTTGCCAAACATCAAAACATATGATCACTCCGGACCATAGATTGCCCCAACAGAGTTGAACAAGCCTACATCCTATCAAGAAGCTGTGATGAGCCCAGATTCTGAGAAATGGCTAGAGGCCATGAAGTCTGAAATGGAATCCATGTATACTAACCAAGTATGAACTTTGGTTGATCCACCTGAGGGAATTAAACTCATTGGGTGTAAGTGGGTCTTTAAGAGAAAGACTGACATGGATGGTCTTATACATACCTATAAAGGGTGATTGGTAGCTAAAGGTTTCAAGCAGATTCATGGTATCGACTATGATGAAACCTTTATACCAGTTGTGATGCTTAAGTCTATTTGAATCATGCTTGCTATTGCAGCTTATCATGATTACGAGATCTGACAGATGAATATCAAAACCACATTCCTGAATGGGAATTTACTCGAGGATGTGTACATGACACAATCTGAGGGTTTTGTAGATCCAAAACATGTTGGAAATGTATGTAAGTTGCAAAGGTCCATTTATGAGTCAAAGCAAGTTTCTCGAAGTTGGAATCTTCTATTCGATGATGCAATCAAAGTGTTTAGTTTCATCAAGAATGAAGATGAACCCTGAGTCTACAAGAGGCTTAGTGGGAGCACAATTATCTTCCTGATCTTGTATGTGGATGACATACTCCTCATTGGAAATGATATCCTTCACTACAGTCTGTGAAGACGTGGCTGGAGAATTGTTTCTCAATAAAAGACTTAGGTGAAGCAGCCTATATCCTAGGTATCAAGATCTATATAGATAGATCTAAGAGATTGCTTGACTTAAGTCAGAATACATATATTGATAAGGTGCTTAATCGTTTTGCCATGCAAAAATTCCAAGAATGGATTTCTGCCGATGTCACATGGTGTGAGTCTTTCGAAGACTCAATGTCTCTCTTCTAAGGAGGAGAGAGATCGCATGGATCAGATCCCTTATGCATCCAGTATAGGGTCTATCATGTACGCCATGCTTTATACTTATCTAAATGTCTCGTATGCTTTGAGCATGACAAGCAGATATCAATCAGATCCAGGTGAAAGTCACTGGACAGTTATCAAGAATATTCTTAAGTACTAACGAAGGACGAAAAAATATTTCTTGATATTTGGAGGCAATGAGGAGCCAGCTGTAAAGGGTTACAGTGACGCAAGCTTACAAACAAACATGGATGATTTTAGATCATAGTCAGGGTATGTATTTTGCTTGAATGGTGGCACTGTGAGCTAGAAGAGTTCGAAGTAGGACACAGTCGCACATTCTACAATAGAGGCCGAGTATATTGTTGTGTCTGATGCAGCAAAATAGGCTATTTGGATCTGAAAGTTCATTATAGAGCTTGTTGTGGTTCCTAGTATAGCAGACCTGATAAATCTCTATTGTGACAACAATGGGGCTATTGCATAAGCTAAGGAACCTCGCTCTCATCAGCGGACCAAACACATACTATGGCGCTTCCATCTCATTCGAGAGATCATTGATAGAGGAGATGTGAGAATATGCAGAGAACACACCGATGCTAACATCATGGATCCTTTGACCAATGCTTTGGCACAGAAGAAGCATAATAGTCACACTAGGTCATCGGGTATTAGATATTACAGTGATTGACACTAGTGGTAGTGGGAGATTGTTAGTAGAAACCCTAGAGCCAATTATGTGGAGATTGACTAGAAACTTTTTTATTATATTCTATCATTAATAAAGACATATTTGGTTATTATACTTTATATTTGTGTTAAATAACTAAGTATAATAATGTCCTTGGGTAATAGGTTCTTTTCTACATCATATCGATTAGTTGAATCGATAGTGAGATGATGTAGAGAACACTTCACTAAACCATTCCTAGTCAAGCATTAATATTCAAGGACAATATTAATGCATGGAGACTAGCATGTAGATCAATTAATGACTTGAGCTCACAAGTCATGGATATATGATATCAAGTTGACACATGGGTACACATTAGAAAATGTGTACTGAATTGACCCGCCATGAGAATGTTTCATAGATTGTCATATAAGTGTCATAAACTTTCTCATGTGACTATTAGTATGAATAGTCCTTAGACCTGAAGTAACTATGGTTCCTTACATTTAGAGTTATGTACTTTGGTATCATCAAGCATCACTCGTAATAGGGTGAACAATAAAAGGGATCACTGGGTATATAATGAATTATGCAAAGGGATATGAGTGATGTAAATGGGATCTATCCCTCCCATATGATGGGAGTGATATCTATGGGCACCTTGATCGAGTAGGACTACTAAAACGCATGACCATGCTCAAATGAGTCAATATAAGATATTGAGCTCATTTGTTTGAGTAAGTCTACTCGGGGATGAAGAAACACAAAGATTGATCAAGGATGACACGGACTAAGCCTCATTGGTCAATCTAGATATCGAGGATAGATGGACAAGGTCATATATTGTCATAGTCATGGAGGTTAAGTCGGATCTCGATTTTCTCGTCACTTTGGTAGAAATGATGCATTGCTAGATTTCACTCATTGCTTATGTGTCTAAAGTAGTTTGGACACATTGCCAACGTTACGAGAACCTATTAGGTCACACATTAAAGACACGATGCTTCAGAGATTAATTGATCTTAGTTTGACTATGATTTGATTTGAATTGGATTAATTGAGTTAGACTCAAGTGAATCTAATTGGATTATGCGATTGAGATCTAATTTGAGTTAGACTTATTTAGATTAGACATAACTACATTTAATGAGATATTAATTCATTAAAATGTTTAATAAATTAATAATAGAGGAAGATGAAAAGTTCCTCTTCATTGGATGAAGAGAAGTTAAAAAGTCACATGAGACAATGTGCTCTAATTGGAGTTTTATTGGCATTAATGGAGGGAAGCTAAAGGGATGAAAACTCTTTATATTTATGGGATGAGTATTAAAGAGTTTTTTTTGTCATTTGGATAGAGAACTTGTCATTTTTCCTTCCCTTCCTTCTCTTAGCTGAAATCCCTCTTCTCCCTCTCCTTCTTGCTTTGTGAATCTTCTCTTGTGGCTAGCACCACAAAGGCGATTCTTCTCTGAAGCTTGAGAGATCGTGTTCGTGTGGATACGCATAGAGGCACAACCACTTGAATGTGCAAGAGATCCGACATACCTCGGACAAGCGGGATAAGCGAAGGGCACGCGCCAAAGGTATACCTATACGATAGGAATTTGTAAATGAATTTTGTATGAGTTTTCTTTCACATGGATCACTCGTGGGATCTATTATTTCCGCTGCTATTTTTAAATATTTTTGCCTATAGATCTCTACAGATAGAACTTTGTATGATTTTTTTCGCATGAATCACTCGTAGGGATCCTATTTTTCCGCTGCGATTTTGTTATTTTTCGCATAGTGATCCCTACAGTTTGTTTTGTGTTTGCTTGTCTTGTATAAACCTGAAGCTAGAGGCAATAGTGGAGAGCAAATACAAGCAGACAAGAAGCTATAGTCTAGGACAGGCCCCCATGAAGTTCTTGGGTACCTAGATATCCCAGGCGCTTGAGTGGCTCTCGGGCACCCGTATGTCGCGGGCACCCCCAATGGTCCTTGGCACCCAGGACAAAGTCCATCAACCCTATCCTCACCGATAATGTTCAACTATATCAGATCAGATAACATCGACCTTAGGGGCGGCCATGTAGTTATTCAGGCGCCCGTATGACTAGTTATAAAGGGGCTCAAGGATAGCATCTAGATAATCAATTCCATCATCCTACTACTCCATTTGTGCTAAAGAAAAGTGCTAATTAAGATGACATTCTGTGACCAAGGCTCCAGGAAGAGTACATTGTTCTCTGGACTTCTAGATCGACTATTGTTGTCCCTTTCGGTTTGATTTGTTATTATTGCAAGTTGTATTGCAATTTCTACTATTTGTGATTGTAATACTTAAACTGTATGACGGGTTTCTCTGTCTCTGAAAAGTTTCAGAAAGGAGACCATTAGTGAATTCACGTTGAGTGAATTGGCCTTGGATGTACTAACATTGGGGGGTTGGGAACCAAGTGAATCCTGCGTGTCTACTGTATTGCTTATTTTCTTTATTTATTCTGCTAAGTACTAACATCTTTGATAACAAAGACGAACAAACGATGAAATTCAGACAATAGAACAATGATCGATATTTACCCCCCCCCCCCCCAATTGACGTATCCGATCCTATAAAATTGACATCGAAATTATAGGAATTTCATTGGGGGTTGCACATGTAAACAAGTGGGCGCATAAAAAATGAAGCTAAGTTATTACCCTTCGAGATGAAGTTGATTGCTTGGATAGTGTAGCTGGATGCTTCCTATAACACAATAGCCAATATTTAGCGCTAGTGGAAGTGATGAAGCAGCTAAAGTTGCCGGTGGAGGTGAAGAAAAAAGTGATTGGGAGCTAAAGGCTGGAAGACCACTTGACGACACTCGACGGCAAGTTACGCCATGTAAAGAAGAATTTAGGGTTTAGCTATTTTGAAATTTGGTCGGAGTCTGAGGTTTTCTTTTACGGGAAAATGAAAAACTTTTTGCACAGAAAAAACTCGTGGCTCAGGCAGTTCTTCACTGCTTCGGATGGCTCGCGATTGGTATGAGGTTTGGTGAGGGGTATTTTCGTCATTTGATACACGATTTGGTAAATATGAACTTTGGATAAGTTAAATGGATATTTGGCAAACTTTCATACATGGTTCAGGAAAATGATGATTTTTGTATAAGGGTCTGCCAGCTTAGGCATCTATCTATAACCTGAATTGGGAACTAGACTAGAAGAGTTTGAGCACGGCAGAATTCAGTTGATTGTACTAGGTGAGATTGGGATTGAGTACACCGGAATTGATTTCAGTTTAGCCGAGGTTTGAGCAGCACTTTGAAAATTTTACAAAAGTCTGATGTTGACAACTTTTAAAAGTAAATGTACCTTTCAGAAATTCTTAAAAATTTCCCAGTGTAGCTTAAAAACGCTGTGCTTCTTGTCCCGAGCTAAATGCCCGCTATTCGCTGCTGCGGTGCCTTCTGCAACGGCCGAAGTTCATTGGCGGCGAGACTTCCGGCGACAAGATGGTCACCAACCTCACGGAAGTCGCTGTCCCCTCCAACTTCTCAAGAATCGTCCCAGCTGCTGTCACTGCGTCGGCCCCGGCAACCTCCCACCGGAAACCAACCCATTCCGCTCCCGAACAATCCTTCCTCTCAAAAAAACGTCTTCGAAATCTGTAACGACGAAGACGAACTTAGCTCGGAGAACTCTTTGTGTTCTCCCTCTGATGTCCTCATGCTCATGGACGCCCTGCGGCTACCGGTGGAGGAGGACCTTTACTTGTCCCTCATCAAGGAGTGCGCCGAGTCCAAGGACGCATCCCACGGCGCCGCTCTCTATGCCCACGTCCGGCGAACCTGCCCCGGCCTCCTCCGCCGCCCCGCCGGCTTGCTCCTCGCCAACCGCTTCCTGCAATTATTTGCCGTCTGCAACTGCTCTTCCGCCGTCCTTCGCCTGTTCGACCAAATGCCTATGAGAGATGCCACCTCTTTTGCAGTTGTCATCTCCTACCTCTCCGCCGACGGCTCCCACCGTCAGGCTCTGCAGCTGTTTGTCGAAATGCGCATGAGAACTGGTGATCGTTATTTTCCCGTGCTTGAGCCCAGAGTTTGCTGGTTTGCTGCTGTTGGCGTCATTCTCAGATCATGTGCTCACGCCAGGGAGCTGGATTTTGGGCTGCAGATCCATGGGTTGGTCATCAAGGTGCTCAGAAGCTGTGAGTGTGCTGGCTTTGGTGATTTGGAGGATTCACTTCTCCAATTCTACAGCAAGTTTGAACACCAAGAAAGTGCCATGTCAGTGTTCAAGAGAGCAATCTCAGTCTCAAGGAGTGCAGGTTCATGGACGAGTATGATCACTGGGCACTGCAGACAGGGCCAGTTCAAGGAGGCCATCTACCTCTTTAGGGAGATGGGAAGAGCACGAAAGAAAAGGAATTTCTACATTTTGTCGAGCACCCTGTCAGCATGCGCCAAGATTAGGGATGCCGGCTGGAGTGGCAAGCAAGTTCATGCCATTGCCATTAAACTTGGGGTGAGCTCAGATAAGTTTGTGTGCAGTAGCCTGGTGGACATGTACATGAAACATGAGCTCCCAATTGAGGGGCATAGGTCATTTGACTCGATGGATGGCTTGCGAGATTATGTGTGCTGGAACGCATTGCTCATTGGCTATGCGAAGAGTGGATATGTCGTTGAAGCTGCCAAGTTATTGGACGAGATGAAGGCTAATGGAATTGAACTGCAAGAATCAACTGTCCATCACTTCTTGATGGCGTTCAATGGTGCTTTGTAGTGGAACATGGATTGAAAGGATCAAGTGATTTTTGAAACAATTTGTTTACCAAATGGAGTTGAGAGGTGGCTGACTGCTCAGTTCTTAAAGATTTTAAATTAAGCATTGTCTGGCCTGTGTGAGATCCTGCAATTTAGCAAATATTAGAATGTGCCGATTGCCATGAACAACAATGAGCTAAGACTCAGTTACTGCAGACAGTGATCTTTGGAATAGTTGTTTATAGTGGCATTCCCTTTTTATCTGCAGCACAAACATCTACTCTGCTTTTAGAATTGTACATTCTTGTGTTAAGCATAGTGTATATTGTATCAGATTGCATGAGTTGAGTTTCTGATTTAGCAGAATATCTTGGAACGGATACTAGCTTCGCTCTCAGTAATCATTGGCCTGTACATCGTCAACATTAAAACCACGTTCGTTAATGTGAGTTTAGGTATGTTATTTGGCTTAAACTTTAATCCGATCAATTTCCTAATCAAGAACCTTCCCAGTAATAAAACTGGAGGCCATAAGAACCCCAATAGATATCATGATTAGAATAATGTCATACATGATATGTGTCGGTTCTGTATATTGCATAACAAGTGTTTAAGTTAAAGCTTATAAGTTACAACTCCTAAAGAGAATAGTTTACGGTTTTTAACTCTATCCAGTTCCATTTAGTATGTCATATGCGGCAGCTGCATTTCAAACCTATCTAAGCAGACATATATCTGGCCTAGGCAATTAATTTTTAAAACTATGTTAAGAATCCTCAAATTATGTGAGGATATCTTGCCGTGACCATTGAATGGTATTTTTCGCTTCCTGCTTTAGTGATTCTTTCAACGTTTGCAACTCCATGACATTCATAGCTTGCCCCAATTTTTTACACGCGAACTTAGCACTGAAACTTCCCTTCACTTTGTCTTCTGCAATCAGCTTCTTACCTTCGTGCTCAATTGGGACTTGTGATCCTTACTCGACCAACTAGCTTGCCTTTTATAGATTAAAGTTAACCCTTAATTTTTCATTTTAATGAGGACTCAAAATCTTAAATGATCTCTATATCCTTTACAACTTATAATTTGCCCTTATTTTTTATCGGTTAGGAACTCGAAATCTTACATGTGCTGTCCTTCGCAACTTCTGGGTCAAGCTTCCACAAGGTGACCTTTTGCCCTCTGCATTCCTTGACAATCTTCCAAGGCCTCCGATGGACAGGAGTCAAATTATGTCTCACCTGCAACTTATGCACCATTCTCTCTTCGTCTCACCTGGATTGTTCAACATATATCTACTACTGACCGAGCAATATTGATATACTCCTGAAACAAAGCCTTAACCCATTTGCCTCTCTATAATCCAGAAATCAATTTCACCTTCTCAATGTTCCGACAAAAGCTAATGCCTTTACAACTTGACTTGCTTTCCCTCTCTCTTTGTCCACTAATAACTCCCTTCTTCCTCATTTGATGCAATATGGCATCTCAGCACATGCTCAAGAAATTCTAGTAGCAATTACAACTCTCTTGGATTTGCTTGAATTATGCCCACATCCTTTCGATATGAGAAACTTCATCAAGAGGTGATAAGTTGTTAGAATCACCCTTTAACTTGTTCAAATATACTACCATAAATTTGACTTGCTCTTCCAATGTCAAATTCATATCAATAATCACTAGAGTTCAATCTCACTCCTAGTGAAACCAATCACGCCATCTCAAAAATAATCAATCTTTAAGAAGGCATCAAACAGTAAATATTTGTTGAACACTTTCTTTTATTGAACACTGGGCGCTCTTCGAAAAATAGTTTGCTATCTGCATTTAATGATTGAAGCATTTTGATGTTCCAAATTGATTCTTCCGACTTTTTTTAAAAGTAATCATCTCCTCCCATTCTAATTTTATAGCATTGATGGTCATAGAGATGCTCAAGCAAAATTTGTGAAAATATATAACAACCATTCAATACACTATTAGCAGTTAAGTTAGAAAGTAAATAAATAAATAAAGACAAATTTCATAGTTATATCAGAAAGTAGTGACTATGAAGTAATTGGATGAACTTTCACCAACATTATACCTTTCCAAAATCTTTTATTCATTCACACTGTACTCCCTCAGTCTACCTCATGCAATCTACTCCAATTTCTTATAGACCTTAGGCCATCAAACTGCCAACCTAGTCACATTAGATCATCCCTCCGGAGTTGCTTCCAACACCACTTCAATATTCCTTATTCCTTCGCTAATGTCAAGGAACCTCCAAACAACTTAGTGTGCCACCTTAGCCATGCCAAGTCAAACACACACATCAAATATATGAGTAAGTTTTAACTTAAATTCTTTGCCCAAACATTAAAATCAAAGGTCATACCAAATCACTTGGGGTATGATTGCACCAATAGTAAGTGTTGGATCAAGAAAGCCTAAAGGGGGATGAATAGCTAATCTCTTTTGCTTCATGTTTGATTCTACAAATAAGGTTAATGCAGTGGAAAATAAAAACAATAAAAAGAACCAATTAAGACAAATTTACATGGACGGAAACCCTTGACTCATACTCCACGCCTTATGATCCTTGCATCACCTCTTACAAAGCCACTATCTTTTCTGCTCCTTGGATCACCTCCACAAATTTTTTAGAGGTAGAGAAACCTCTTATACTCTTCTTAGAAGGATAAGATTTTTGTTAGTGAGAGCCCTAGAGCCAATCATATGATGATTACTTTTTGGACTCATTGTATCATATTCTTGTATATATATAGTTCTTATATATAAAGGCATTTCTTATGGTTATTGTACTTATGTGTATTGGTGCCAAATAACTTAGTATAATAACGTCCTTGAGTAGAAGGTTCTTATCTATATCAATCGATTAGTTGAATCGATAGTGAGATTATATAGAGAACACTACTCTTAATTATTCCTAGTCAAGTATCAACATTCAAGGACAATGTTAATGCATAGAGACTAGCATGTAGGTCAACATGATGACTTGATCTCACAAGTCATGGATATGAGATATCAAGTTGACACATGGGTATACATTAGAGAATGTATACTGAATGACCCACCATGAGAAAGTATCATGGATCGTTATATGAGTGTCATATACTTTCTCATGTGACTATTAGTATGACTATTAGTCCTTAGACCTGAAGTCACCATAGTTCCCTACATAAGGAGTTATGTACTTTGGTTTCGTCAAACGTCACCCGTAACTGGGTGGACTATAAAGGCGATTACTGGGTATGTAACAAATTATGCGGAGGGATGTGAGTGATGTAGATGAGATCTATCCCTCCTATATGACGGGAGAGATATCATAGTCTTGATAGAGTAAGATCACTAAGTGCATGGTCATGCCCAAATAAGGCAATATGAGATATTGAGCTTATTTGATTATAGTGAGTCTACTTGGAGTTCAAGACACATAGATTGATTGGAGGATGACACGGTCTATGCTTCATATAAGATCAATCTAGATATCGACGATAGAAGGACATTGTCACATATTATGAAAGTCATAATTAGTAGTCACATTGGTGATGTTGAATCTCAACATTCTTGTAACTTGGGTAGCAATGATGTGTTGCTAGATACCGCTCATTGCTTATGTTTCTAAGAGGTTAGAAGCATTGCCAACGTTACAAGAACCTATAGGGTCACACGCAAAGAACAAATAGATGGAGAAAAATTGAAGTCAAGTTTGACTTGGCTAAATATGGAAAGTCCATAAAAGGCAAGTTTGACTTGACCCAAATCCAAATCAAGTTTGACTTGACTTGGTTCCACTTCAAGTTAGACTTGACATGGGAGAAGAAATGGAGTCAAGTTTGACTTGACTAAATATGGAAAGTCCATAAAAGGCAAGTTTGACTTGACCCAAATCCAAATCAAGTTTGACTTGACTTGGTTCCACTTCAAGTTAGACTTGACATGGGAGAAGAAAAAGGAGTCAAGTTTGACTTGACTAAATATGGAAATTCCATAAAAGGTAAGTTTGACTTGACCAAAAGGCCACCTCACCTTGACTTGACCAAGTGATGACTTGGCTTGGTTTCCCTCCCCATTTGAATTTGAATTCAAATTGAAAGGGGGTTATGGAAGGCCACTTAATGGCTATTAGTGGCCATTATGGCCGGCCACTTAATGGCCATTAATGGCCATTAAGTGGCCGGCCACAAGAGGGAACAAAAAGGGGGTTTTGTTCCATTTTTTCATTAAAGGTGTGTCTTCTCTTCTTCCTCTCCAATTGTTGGAGTTCTTCTTCTTCTTCTCCTCTTGGCCGAATCCTACAAGGTGCTAGCACACCTAAAGGATTTCATCCATCTACTTTTGTTCGCGTGGATACTTCTAGAGGGACGGCACTTGACGTCCTAGAGATTCGACATCCAAAAAGGAGCGAACGGGATTAAACGGGGCATGCATCAAAGGTAAAATGTTTATCCCTCTTTAGATCTAGGAGTAGATCGGGTTTTGAAGCATGTAAACGAGCACTCGTAATTTTTGAAATGGCTTTCTTCGCTCGGATCCTTGCTATTGGGTCTTTCGGGGTTTCCGCGACGCGAAAAAGCGGTTTTCGTGGCCCGAAAAACCCTACAGTGGTATCAGAGCCACGAGCGAAGCTTGTGCTCGTTTTGTTTTTATTTTTTTTGTATTAGATACAAAATTTAGATAAATATTTGCTTCTGTAATTTTTCTAAATTTTAGGATTTTTGAGTAATTTTTCTCGTAGAGGCAAAGCGACGAGTGCGAAGCACTTGTAGACTTTGCCACCGAGAAAAACTTCTCCGAAACGGCAAGTTTCGCCCAAATGGTTTTTGGGACAGCGGGTTAAAGCATTGTATAATCGCAAGAAGACACTCGTGAAGGTTATTTCACGACTCGGGGCGCTGCCCCTAACCCCGCAAGGGGCCTTGTCTCGCGATTACGCCCGAAAGCCGCTTACCGGGACCGCCGTGGAGTTGTGACTCGGAAAAATTCTAAAAATCAGTAGAAAAATTATATAAAATTTATAAAATTACATAATTTTGAATTATGTACAGAAGTGTGATGATCATGGCCCAAAACCCTATTTTAATTAGATTAAAATATGTGTGTAATTCATATTACGGCCTACGTGCCGTTATTTGTGTTGTGGGTGTTGTATTGTGATTGCGACCTGCGTGTCGGTTTTTTTTTAATTATTTCTGTTAAAATTAGTTTAAGACTCGAATGTAACTTGAGTATAAATTTTGTAATGTACAAAATTAAAGATGAAGGCAATTCTGGAGAAGACGGACTCGTGGGAAGCAAGCCGACAACACATAGGGTTCTGGAAGGAGGAGCTTGGAGAAGCTGCTGCCTAGACCCTAGGTTGACCAAAAGATCTTCTCATTGGCTTGAGAAGATCTTAGTAGGGCCATGACTAATCACACTTAATTTTCTTGTATATTTTATTTTTGCTTATATGTATGTGATGCATGTTAGTATAGAATAGAATATACATGAGTGTATGTGATGCACATGTAATGTGGGAACCACATTTTGATGTGCACCTAGTACACATTTAGGTTAAATTAGATTTAATAAATGCCTTGATACGATGCACATCATCGATTAGATTAGATCTAAATTGAAATCAACTCGTATATGCCTAACGAGCCTTGATACCCATCACTACCATGATCATATGCGATTGTTGAATCTGCCAAAGCAGAGCAATGCATTTAATCTTGGTGGGATGCGGAGGGACAACCTTGGTCCCGCCTATCACGCTTGGGTTAGATTGAGCTCAATTAGATTGAGTAACTAGTTAGCTCAATTGGATCGAGCCTAACTATAGGCATATTCCAATAGTTGGAAAGGTAGGACAAGATCGCATTTATCAATAGTCTTGGGCGATTTAGCCAAAGCTAACTCAAGATTATTCATAAATGTTAATTCTTGATCCTATAAACAAGAGTTGTATAGAGATGTAATTGGTAATTGGTACCTACCGATCATACTAAGTCTTGGGCGATTTAGCCAAAGCTAACTCAAGGCGTAGTATGATGTGGATCTTGACCTACGAGAATTATAGTTAGTTGGTGTGGATCTAGTAGTGTGGTTTTACCACATCTATGACTCGATTCTACCAAAGCCCTATAATTCAGTGGGAGCATCATTTAATTAAAGGCCTAGTTAAATGATAAATATGATACAATGGTAGATATTTATTTTCTGCATTTTATGTTGTAGATTACCATGTCAAACACGAACACTCTCTCTCTGCGATCTGTCCTTGAGAAGGACAAGCTCACTGGAGCTAATTTCCTGGACTGGTACAGGAACTTGAGGATAGTCCTCAAACAGGAACGTAAGCTGTACGTTCTAGAGCAAGCAGTTCCTGAAGCACCACTTCCCTCAGCCATCCGTAGCGTTAGAGATGCTCAACAGAAGCATCAAGACGACGCGTTAGACGTATCGTGCCTAATGCTATGCTGCATGTCCTCTGAGCTTCAGAAGCAACACGAGAACATGAATGCTTACGATATGATTGGCCACCTTAAGCAATTATATCAAGGGCAGGCAGGGCATTGGAAGCGGAACTGCAAGGTATACCTGGAAGATCTGAAGAAGAAGAGAAGTGAGACTTCTACTTCAGGTATAAATGTTATAGAAGTCAACCTTTCTATTTCTACATCATGGGTATTAGATACTTTGTACTAATGTGCAGACGCTAAGAAATAGCAGGGCATTGGCCAAGGGCGAGGTGGACCTACGAGTAGGCAATGGAGCAAGGGTTGCTGCTGTTGCTATAGGGACTTACTCTCTATCTCTGCCCTCTGGGCTTGTACTGGAATTGAATAACTGTTGTTATGTACCTGTACTAACAAAGAATATCATTTCAGTTTCATGTTTAGATAACAAAGGTTTTTCATTCATAATAAAGGACAAATGTTGTTCTGTTTATTTAAAGGATATGTTCTATTGTAGCGCACATCTGATGAATGGCCTCTATATTCTAGACTTAGAGAGCCCTATCTATAACGTGAATACCAAGAGGTTGAGATCAAATGAGTTGAACCCAACCTTTCTCTGGCACTGTCGCTTAGGCCACATAAATGAGAGTCGCTTGTCCCAGCTCCATAAGGATGGTTTGCTGGACTCATTTGATTTTGAGTCATATGAAACATGTGAGTCATGCCTTCTAGGCAAGATGACTAAGACTCCCTTTAGTGGACATAGCGAAAGAGCGACAGACTTGTTAGGACTCATACATAGTGATGTATGTGGCCCTTTCAATGTCGCTGCCAGAGGTGGTTACAGGTACTTTATCACATTTACTGATGACTTCAGTAGATATGGCTATGTGTATTTGATAACACATAAGTCTGAATCCTTTGAAAAGTTCAAAGAATTCAGAAATGAAGTACAGAACCAACTTGGCAAGAGTATTAAGATACTTCGATCAGATCGAGGTGGAGAATACTTGAGCCATGAGTTTCGTGACTACCTAGCTGAGTGTGGGATTCTATCCCAACTCACTCCCCCTGGAACACCACAGTGGAATGGTGTATCCGAAAGGAGGAATCGTACCTTATTAGATATGGTACGATCTATGATGAGTCACGTAGATCTTCCTATATCCTTTTGGGGATATGCTCTAGACACGGCAGCGTTCACACTAAACCGTGTTCCATCAAAGGCTGTCATGAAGACACCATATACGATATGGACGGGGAGGAGTCCCAAGTTGTCTTTCATGAGGGTTTGGGGTTGTGAGGCTTACGTACGACGTCAAGTCTCAGACAAACTGAGACCCAAATCTGATAAGTGCTATTTCGTGGGATATCCCAAGGAAACTAAGAGATATTACTTCTACATTCCCTGTCAACACAAAGTGTTTGTTGCTAAGACTGGGGTCTTTCTAGAAAGGGATTTTGTTTCTAGAAGGACTAGTGGGAGTTCGTTTGATCTTGAAGAAATTCAAGACAACGACCATAGCACTGAGCCCTTGATGGATACTGAACAGGAACCACAAGAAATTGTGGATGAGATTGTTACACAAGAAATTGTGGAACAACAACCTGTTCAGGTAGACTTACCTCTTCGCAGGTCTGATAGGGTACGTCGTCAGCCTGAGAGATATTCATTTCTCTTGCCTGACCATGATGACATTATGATCATTAAGAATGAACCTACCACCTATCAGGAAGCTGTGATGAGCCCAGATTCTGAGTCATGGCTGGAAGCCATGAGATCCGAAATGGAATCCATGTACACTAACCAAGTTTGGACCTTGGTTGATCCACCTGAAGGGGTCAAACCCATTGGGTGAAAATGGGTCTTTAAGAGAAAGCCTAACATGGATGGACTTACTCATACCTATAAGGGTAGACTGGTAGCTAAAGGTTTCAAGCAAATTCATGGTATTGACTATGATGAAACTTTTTCTCCAGTAGCGATGTTTAAGTCTATTCGGATCATGCTTGCTATTGCAGCCTACCACGATTATGAGATCTGGCAGATGGATGTCAAGACAGCGTTTCTGAATGGAAACCTCCTCGAGGATGTGTACATGACACAGCCTGAGGGTTTTGTAGATCCACAGCATACTGGCAGAGTATGCAAGCTGCATAGGGCAATTTATGGTCTAAAGCAAGTTTCTCGGAGCTGGAATCTTCGATTCGATGATGCGATCAAACAGTTTGGTTTCATCAAGAACGAAGATGAACCTTGTGTCTACAAGATGGTTAATGGGAGCATAGTAGTCTTCCTAGTCTTGTATGTGGATGACATACTACTCATTGGGGACGACATCCCTTCGCTACAGTCTGTGAAGACTTGGTTGGGGACTTGTTTCGCAATGAAGGACTTAGGTGAAGCAGCCTGCATTCTAGGCATTAAGATCTATAGAGATAGATCTAAAAGATTGCTTGGCCTAAGTCAGAGTACATACATTGATACCGTTTTGCAACGGTTTGCCATGCAGAATTCCAAGAAGGGAAATCTACCAATGTCACATGGCGCGAGTCTTTCGAAGACTCAAGGTCCCTCTTCAAGAGAGGAGAGAGACCGCATGAGCAAGATCCCTTATGCCTCAGCCATAGGATCTATCATGTACGCCATGTTATGTACTCGTCCTGATGTCTCGTATGCTTTGAGCATGACGAGCAGATACCAGTCAGATCCAGGTGAACGTCACTGGATAGCAGTCAAGAATATTCTTAAGTACTTGAGAAGGACTAAAGAATATTTCTTGATATTTGGAGGCGAAGAGGAGCTAACTGTAAAGGGTTACAGTGATGCTAGCTTCCAAACTGACCAGGATGACTACAGATCGCAGTCAGGGTTCGTGTTTTGCTTAAATGGTGGCGCTGTCAGCTGGAAGAGTTCAAAGCAGGATACAGTTGCTGATTCTACAACAGAAGCTGAGTACATTGCTGCATCTGAGGCAGCAAAGGAGGCAGTTTGGATCCGCAAGTTCATTACTGAGCTTGGAGTGGTTCCTAGTATAGCCGACCCAGTACAGCTCTATTGTGACAACAATGGAGCTATTGCGCAGGCTAAGGAACCTCGCTCACACCAGCGGACCAAACACATACTACGGCGATTCCATCTCATTCGAGAGATCATCGATCGAGGAGATGTGAAGATTTGCAGAGTACCCACAGAGGCTAACGTCGCAGATCCCTTGACCAAGGTTTGGCACAGATGAAGCATGATGGTCACACTAGGTCATTGGGTATTAGATACTACAGCGATTGGCACTAGTGCTAGTGGGAGATTGTTAGTGAGAGCCCTAGAGCCAATCATATGATGATTACTTTTTGGACTCATTGTATCATATTCTTGTATATATAGTTCTTATATATAAAGGCATTTCTTATGGTTATTGTACTTATGTGTATTGGTGCCAAATAACTTAGTATAATAACGTCCTTGAGTAGAAGGTTCTTATCTATATCAATCGATTAGTTGAATCGATAGTGAGATGATATAGAGAACACTACTCTTAATTATTCCTAGTCAAGTATCAACATTCAAGGACAATGTTAATGCATAGAGACTAGCATGTAGGTCAACATGATGACTTGATCTCACAAGTCATGGATATGAGATATCAAGTTGACACATGGGTATACATTAGAGAATGTATACTGAATGACCCACCATGAGAAAGTATCATGGATCGTTATATGAGTGTCATATACTTTCTCATGTGACTATTAGTATGACTATTAGTCCTTAGACCTGAAGTCACCATAGTTCCCTACATAAGGAGTTATGTACTTTGGTTTCGTCAAACGTCACCCGTAACTGGGTGGACTATAAAGGCGATTACTGGGTATGTAACAAATTATGCGGAGGGATGTGAGTGATGTAGATGGGATCTATCCCTCCTATATGACGGGAGAGATATCATAGTCTTGATAGAGTAAGATCACTAAGTGCATGGCCATGCCCAAATAAGGCAATATGAGATATTGAGCTTATTTGATTATAGTGAGTCTACTTGGAGTTCAAGACACATAGATTGATTGGAGGATGACACGGTCTATGCTTCATATAAGATCAATCTAGATATCGACGATAGAAGGACATTGTCACATATTATGAAAGTCATAATTAGTAGTCACATTGGTGATGTTGAATCTCAACATTCTTGTAACTTGGGTAGCAATGATGTGTTGCTAGATACCGCTCATTGCTTATGTTTCTAAGAGGTTAGAAGCATTGCCAACGTTACAAGAACCTATAGGGTCACACGCAAAGAACAAATAGATGGAGAAAAATTGAAGTCAAGTTTGACTTGGCTAAATATGGAAAGTCCATAAAAGGCAAGTTTGACTTGACCCAAATCCAAATCAAGTTTGACTTGACTTGGTTCCACTTCAAGTTAGACTTGACATGGGAGAAGAAATGGAGTCAAGTTTGACTTGACTAAATATGGAAAGTCCATAAAAGGCAAGTTTGACTTGACCCAAATCCAAATCAAGTTTGACTTGACTTGGTTCCACTTCAAGTTAGACTTGACATGGGAGAAGAAAAGGAGTCAAGTTTGACTTGACTAAATATGGAAATTCCATAAAAGGTAAGTTTGACTTGACCAAAAGGCCACCTCACCTTGACTTGACCAAGTGATGACTTGGCTTGGTTTCCCCCCCATTTGAATTTGAATTCAAATTGAAAGGGGGTTATGGAAGGCCACCTAATGGCTATTAGTGGCCATTATGGCCGGCCACTTAATGGCCATTAATGGCCATTAAGTGGCCGGCCACAAGAGGGAACAAAAGGGGTTTTGTTCCATTTTTTCATTAAAGGTGTGTCTTCTCTTCTTCCTCTCCAATTGTTGGAGTTCTTCTTCTTCTTCTCCTCTTGGCCGAATCCTACAAGGTGCTAGCACACCTAAAGGATTTCATCCATCTACTTTTGTTCGCGTGGATACTTCTAGAGGGACGGCACTTGACGTCCTAGAGATTCGACATCCAAAAAGGAGCGAACGGGATTAAACGGGGCATGCATCAAAGGTAAAATGTTTATCCCTCTTTAGATCTAGGAGTAGATCGGGTTTTGAAGCATGTAAACGAGCACTCGTAATTTTTGAAATGGCTTTCTTCGCTCGGATCCTTGCTATTGGGGCTTTCGGGGTTTCCGCGACGCGAAAAAGTGGTTTTCGTGGCCCGAAAAACCCTACAATTTTGAGGACAAGAAGAAGAGTAATAAACAATGAGAGCAAGGAAAGGAATACAATAGATTCAAGAATGAGAATTGCAAGTTTTAAGTAGTATTCCCATGCCTCTATAAGCCCTATTTATAGCCATAACCTCCTGCTCCTTTTCACTCCAATTTACATTTCCTACTTGTGATCAGTCGAGTGAATCATCGTTCAATTGGCTGCTAACTTAATTTTGACAGCCTTCTATGTTGCAATGGCTACTTCAATCGACTAGTTTGGGTCATTAATCAACTAATTGAACAATAGCTAGTTGGTATATCTAGATATTGTAGTTCATTGACATAAGAACAATGATTATTTTCTAGGTTTTCCGTTATTTATCAGTCAACTAACTTAGGCATCCAATAAACATACTCTAAATAGAAACATTATGTAAATTTCTATTCAATATTGAGTTAGTTAACTTGATCATCAGTCGACTAACTAGTTGACTAATCCTTGAATAGAAACATTCTAAAGTTTTGTCCAACCTTAAGTCAACTACCAGGTTGACTCACGTACTAGTTGACTAAAACACAATTCCAAACAACTGTACACTAGTCTCACCACTTCTCATATTCAGTCGGCTTCTAAGTATGGTCCAGTCATACCTGTTGGTGCCGGAAGCACCAGATCGAACCTGAGTTTTGATAATGGCAAAGGGTTCAAAGTTAAGGTTACGGTGTTATCTAATGAAGTTGTTAAGTATGCAGGAAAGTCCTAGATAAGCTAGGCGCGAAGTCTTAACTTGCAGGGTTGAGCAATAATTCCTAATTGTGGACTGGGCACCGAAGTCCTGATCCGGAAGATCGGGCAGAAGTCTTAGCCGGGCGGGAGCTGCGGGCAGAAGTAGAGACAGGTCGAGAAACGGACGTCTTGAGATCCGGTAGTCTCGGAGACCGAGCAAAAGTCCAACCGGAGGAGCCGATTAGCGAAAGGTAACTTCTCCAGAGTGAAGTCGGTGAGGACGCGTTCCCTGGAAGAGGGAACAATAGGCGTCGGTTCGACCAAGGGTTCCATTTGGAAACCCAAAGTCAGAACCAAGACAGCGCAGACTGTTATTTATACTTGATTTTATTATTACTGCTGTTCTGGAACTAACCCTGGTTGCAGGAGCAAGAAGTTCAAGTTTCTGCATCCCATGTGCCTGAGAGGGCTCAGGCGCCCAAGAACACAGGCGCCTGTGCTACAGGTGCCCCAGATGAGGATTCTTCCTGTGGCTGCGAAGCTGAGCTGGTAGGTTGCCACGTCAGCATGTGAGGCGCCCGTGAGCAGTCAGGCGCCCTGGACGTCCCAGGCACCCTGGATGGGGGATAGACGTTGGCCGAGTCTGCGGATAAGTTTGTGCCCAAACCGGCTGACATGGCAAGCACCCCATCCAACACAAGCGCCCTGGACGCTAGTATAAAAGGGGGTACATGTAGATCAAATGTGTCCACTAGAGGGGGGGGGTCAATAGCGATTTCCGAAGCTTTCTTCCTACACGGTTAGTTGCGCAAGCTGAATATACAATAAAACAATAAAACAACACTAACCAATGCTAACACGGAAGATTTACTTGATATCTACTCCGGACGGGTGACTAATCCAAGAATCCATCGGTGGATCAATCCCGGGATAACCTCCGGCTAGCTCTCGTCGCTCCTTGTGGGTTGAGAAACCTCGCCACAATCCCAAGCAAAGCTCTGAGCACAAAGACTACTATCTTGCCTTTAACCAAGACAAGATTCGTCAAGAATCTCAGCCACCACGAAGTCCGCTTTAAATAAGACTCGGGCTGAAACCCTCGCCACCAGTCGACTGCTCCCAGGGCAGTCGACTGGTGCCACTGAAATTCAACCGTTGCACCCCAACGTTCGAATTCTCAGCCAACTCACCAGCCACCTACCAGTCGACTGCTCTTGGAGCAGTCGATTAGTCCCTGGCTAGAACCCTTCTGTGAGTTCTACCAGTCGACTGCCCCAATGGCAGTCAACTGCCCTACTCACACACCTAGGGTTTCCCTTCCCGAGTAGACTTCTCTCAGCACTCGACCCTAGGACTTTCCCGAGTACAATCACACAGCACTCGTACCCTCACGACTCGACTGACTCCTCATCCGCAGCCTCGACTGTTGCCTTCGCGCTCTCTTCATCTTCGGCCCTCGTCCCTCGGATGCGCACGCAAGCCTCCAGCTTGCCTCCATGCCACCCTTCACGTAGGCCTCGAAGTCCACGCCCATCAGCTCAACGTCCCTGCTCTCCAAGGTCCCTTGGGTGCACACAAGCCTCCAGCTTGTCTCCATGCCACCCTTCACCATACTGAGGCCATCCAGTCAAGTCCATATGTGTAACCTGTACAACCTGCACACTCAACATACACATATGAGATAACAAGGGTAAATCTAACTTAAACCCTTTGCCCAAACATCAAAACACTTGGTCACCCCGGACCACATATTGCCTCAACAATCTCCCCCTTTTTGATGTTTGGCAATACGTTTATGTTAGGGAAAGCAAAATAGTAGTCAATAGTAAAAACAATGCATATGCAATGCATACATGGATCCTATCCCAAGGCATCCTACACCTAACCCTCCAAGTTAGGAATTTTCCACACCTAACCCTCCAAGTTTGGATTTTTCCACACCTAACCCTCTAAGTTAGAATTTTCCACACCTAACCCTCCAAGTTAGGATTTTTCACCAAAACGGGCTTTTTAAAGCTTCTCCCAAGCTCCCCTACATTGGACTTACAAAGGCTTTTTATGAACCTCTCTAAGGTTCCCCTTACGCCAAGAATGGAGCAACCATGCTCCCCCTTAATCTTAGCTCCCCATAAACCTAGGGTTTCTTGCAAAGGTATGTTTGGTTTCCCAACTTAAACCCAAACTTCTTCCCTTTTGCCTAACATCAAAAGGAACCCAATAATATCCCAATTATTGGTTCTTTCAATCTCCAATGGTCACAAACACAGTGTACTAAACCCCCATACACTTGTTTCCTATCATTTGGACACCAAACTAGCTGCTGATACACAAATCAGCCCTGGGCAGTCGACTGCCCCTGTTGGCATTCAACTGATACTCTAAATAGCAGTTTTTCAGGCATCATTCAGAAATGCGCCAGAAATTCCACAAATCTCTAAAAAATTCCAAATTTCGTGGAGAACTTTGTGGTACCCATACCTACTTGGGAAAAATACAGTCCACAATGTATCTATCACCATTCCCATGTTTGACACAAAAGCCAAAAATTTTCTTATGAAAATTAAGGCAATTAGGAGGCAACCTCCCCCTTAACCTATGCATTCTCCCAATTTTCATTTACCTAGGTGATGTTCTACCCAACTTAACACCATGACTCAAGTTAGTTTCTACCCAACCTAACAACCAAGTTCTTTCCCCTTTGACACTATCATAGAATTGCCCCAAGCAATCTTTCTCTTAGTGCCAAAAAGAACTCTACAAAACCTTACACAATCTAGGAGTTTGCAAGCACATTTGCTAGGATATACCCTATCCTAGAAAAATATGTTTCCATGAAAAACAACAAACGTGCTTGACTTTTGGTATACACCTAATTTCTTAAAAGTTTAGCATTTCGTATCAACTTTCAATTCCATTCATGAATTCTTATGTTTCCCAAAATAATCTATCTTGATTTTTACTATACAATGGTCCTCAACTTTTTCCTTTTTTTATGTATCCTTTCATATATTAAGAACATATCATTCAATATCACCCATTTAATCTCAACCACTCATTTGTTCTCCTTGAATTATATGATATCCATATAGCCCCACATAATCATCATTAAATCATGAGACAAACCTTTATTCAAGGAGTATAATCAAGGATCTTAATTTAGACATCACATACTATCATCCAATATCCATTTTTCTCTAACCCTATTGACCAGTCGACTGCCCCTGGGGCATGTAACGCCCGCCCTTATATCTACTCTCGGGGCGGGGTTACGTACCATCAATCGTAAAAATTTTAACATAAAATAAAAAAAAACAAATGTGCAAGGACTAAGTACGGAGCATGCTTGTTTAAAACTATCAAGTGATATTTACAAGTGCTAATCACTAACATTCAAGAGTACCAACTCTAATCACTAGCATTCATTATCAAGGAAAACATCAACATAAGCATAGTAAAGTAGATATAAGAATCTTTCTTTCCCGAGCCACCACCCCACACATCTTCAGCCCTCCTGCCTATTCCTTTAGTTTAAGTGTCCCTTACCCTTATCTGCAGCATAAGACAACACATAAACTAGTAAGCACAAATGCTTAGTAAGGATCCTGTCCTACTCGCAAAATCCATACGGAAGAATACAACATGTACACATAAGGAATCATAAGCATGAGTTTATCATAGCATACTAAACATCAAAGTTTCTAAGCAAGAAGTATAAAGTATCTTAAGCATACCCTTCACATATAATAAATGTTTTCAAAATAATTCCATAAAGGTATTACTTAAAAATACTTCAACATCATATAGGGGCCCAGTTGTGTACCACATCAAGCGCGTTCCCTAATGAATTGGGGTAGCGAGCCACCCACCCATTAGAGCAGGACCCTTCCGTCCTACCGGAGCCATGACCTTCAGTTAACATGTACCCCGGATTTGTTTAACGACCCCCTTCCGAGTCGGGTACACAACTTTCAAAGTAAAATATTTATCATGCTTTTACATATATGCTAAGGAGTACTCCAAATCCACTCTCAAGGGACACACCACTCTTCAAGGGTTCTCATGATCTCATAGGGGCACACCACACAACATAAGGGGTGCTCTTGATCCCATTCTTAGTGGAGTATCCTTTCAAGCATTTTATCATACACATCAAATGCAATTCATAAGGGTGCCCCATGGGCTATAAGACATGCTCATACATACATCATAATTCAACCACTCCAACATACTTTATATATGACAAGATTGGTCACATAAATCATATTCATATCATAGGAAGTGGTAGCATGCTTCATGGTTTAATTTAACTCTTCTTAACCCTAAAACTAGGGTTTGGCCGAATGGTGTAAGGTAGGGATAGATTAGGTTTTTGACATCAAACATCCCATACAAGCTTCACCTATATATACATCATGTATCATACTAAGCATAGCATACATCATGGGGTAATCAACCTTCACAACCCTAATGTTTCATGCCTTGGCCGAAAGTTACATACTAGGGCAAGTTGAGTTTTCCAATCAAACATCCTATTTAAACATCACAGGCATATACATATCATCTTACTAAACATAAACATATCTCATAGGGTAGTTTAACCTTCACAAACCTTAACCTATTCATGTTGGCTGAATGGTGTAGGTTAGGGGAATTAGGGTTTTTGAAATCAAACCTTCACACAAACATTTACACAAACACCTCACATACATATCATGCAACATTATTAAGCATGGATTACATCATAGGATAATCATGCACCCTAAACCCTAATTCTTCTAGGGTTTGCCGAAAGTGTAGGGTAGGGGAATTAGGGTTTTTTGTTTGAAATCAAACATTCACACAAACATTTATACAAACACCTTGTCTACACTACTAAGCATGGATACATCATAGGATAATCATGCAACCCTAAACCCTAGTTTACATCCTTGGGCGAAAACCTTGTAGGGTGTTCAACCCTAGTTTTTGTCATCACAACATGAAGGGAAACAACATATATATATACCCTAAGTCCCAAGGGATCTCCTCATGCATCAAGGAGTAGTCAAGGCCTTCCCTAAGGGGTGGCCGAAACTTGCACAAGGGGGGCCACTTCCATTTTCGAAAAACAACAAGAAGAAGGAATCAACAACAATTACACTACAGGCGAGGGGATACTTACATCCTTTCGCTTGAAATTCACCTTCTCTAAATCTTTTAGGGTACCCTTAGTTGAATGAGGGGTGAGAGTTCCCCTTGTTAGAACTTCTCTATAACTCTTGGCCCTAGTAGAGGGCAAGATCCTTGGATGGGGTCTTCTTCCTTCCAATTCCCTAGGGTTAGAACCCTAGGGTGTATTTTCGAAAATTGAAAAGGGAGAAGAGGGCTTAGGTTTTCGGTGGGGAGAGTGGAGAAGAAGAAGAATCAAAGTTCTTTCCCCCTCTTCCTCTCTTATTTATACTATTCTCATGAAGGGACATGTCTCTTCACCTTCCTAGCTTTAACTAGGGCGTTCCTTATTCTCTCAACATGAAACACCCTTGGTGCATTGGTTAAGACATGGTTAGTGCAACTAGGAGGTTCAAGGTTTGATCCTTGCTTCCTCCTTTCTACACTTTCTTTTTATCACATTTTGCACTAATCCACATCAAAGCCCATTAAGCCAAGCCCATCATGACATTTCATAATAATGTTTCATGAATTCATAACATTACATATGGGCAAAATTTGGGGTGTTACAATCCCTCGTACCTTATAAAAAGTTCGTCCTGAACTTAACACAGTTCCGGTTACTTTAATCGTATTGCCTCTTCTCGTTTCCAGGTGGCTTCTTCGAATTGCTCGTTCTGCCACAGAACCTTTACTAAGGGTACTTCCTTGTTCCTTAGTTTTTTTTTAACTTCCCGATCTAGGATCTGAATAGGTCGGCGTTCGGAACTTAGGTTCTCTTGATCTGGTATTGGTCCCACATATCGCGGACTCAGCTTCCCTCTCTTCCCGAATCTCATCACCCCTTTCATAGGGGCCACTTTAAGGAATACTGAATCCCCAACATCAAACTCTAGTGGTCTGCGTCGCTTATTAGCGTAGCTTTTCTGCAGACTCTGAGCAGTCTCTATCCTCTGGCGGATATTCTTTATAGCCTGAGTGGTTTCATCTACAATATCAGTCTGGAGTCCCATCTCCTTCTTTTCACCACTCTCAAGCCAGCATATAGGAGATATGCATTTCCTTCCGTATAGTGCTTCGTACGGTGCCATCCTGATAGTAGCCTGATAACTGTTATTATAAGCAAACTCTGTCAGGCTCAGGTATCGACACTAGCTTCCCTTAAAGTCCAAGGCACAAGCTCGTAACATGTCCTCTAATGTCTGATTCACTCTTTCAGTCTGCCCGTCAGTCTGGGGGTGAAAGGCCGTACTGAATCTCAGCTTCATGCCACGAGCCTTCTGCACGTGTCCCCAAAAATCTGAAATAAATCGACCATCCCGATCAGAGATAATGGTCTTGGGAACCCCGTGTAGTCGGACAATTTCCTTGATGTACAGTTGAGCCAACTGCTCTACTGAGTAGGTCATCCTGATAGCCAGAAAATGGGCAGACTTGGTTAGCCTGTCCACAATAACCCATATACCATCATATCTGTTCGTTGTTCTAGGCAGCCCTGATATGAAATCCATAGAGATGTCTTCCCATTTCCACTCGGGGATCGGCAGAGGTTGCAGAACTCCTCCAGGCCTCTGGTGTTCTGCTTTGACCCTCTGGCAGGTCAAACACATACCGATATAGTGGGCTACATCTCTCTTCATACCGGACCACCACAACTTGCTCTTCAGATCTTGATACATCTTGGTAGACCCAGGATGCATCGCATAAGGCGTTCCGTGAGCTTCCTCAAGGATTCTTGTCCGTAAATCGGAGTTGTCGGGAGTACATAATCGATTCCGAAGATATAAAACTCCACTGTCCGAAATCCATCGTCCTTGCCTTCAGAGCCGATAAGAATTTGCTTGTCCTCTTCTTCGGCTCTCCGATAAATTCAAATGGAATTCCCACCTCAGGTCGGAAAATAACCTTTCGTTTACGACACTCAATAGAGGCGCCGTATTTGTTCAAGAAATCCATGCCCAATATCATATCATAATCGGGCATATCAAGCACTATCAGGTCGCATTAGAGTTCCCTATCTGCGATTCTGATCAGTGCGGCGCATAGCATTTGGGTAGAGGGCATCATCTCACCCGAGGGCAGTGTTGTCAGAAATTTACAGTCTAAATCTTGTAGTGACATATCATTTCTTTTGGCATATTGCATAGAGATAAACGAATGTGTTGCCCCAGTGTCAAATAAAGCAGTAGCATACTGACTGTAAATAAATATCCGACCTGTGACAACGGTGGAGGCAGTCGCCATGTCTTCCTTTATAAGAGAGAAAACCCTGGCGTTTGTCGTGGCAGGCGGGGCCTTTAATCTCCCCTGGCATATCTGAGTACCATCTATAGCTGCCTGCATCAGGTGTAGTTGGGGAGGAGCACCTTTATACTGAACATGCTGCTGTTGAGGTGCTTTGGCTGCAGTAGGACACTCCCTGGCCATGTGTCCTTCCTTCCCGCAGGTGAAGCATCTCCTGGCGCACAAGAGGCATGTCCCGAGGTGCATCTTCCCACAAGTGGCACATGGGGGATATTTAGGCTTCTTGCCTGCTGTACCACTGGCAGATTTATCCCATGGCTTCCTCTTTCCGTTGTAGTTCTTTTTTCAGTCGAGGTTGCTATTCTGAGGTTTCTGACCTCCCGACTGACTCTGACTCTTGCTGGCGGTCAGTGCTTGGCTCTGCTGGTTAATATTCTTCAGATAATGCTCAGTAATAAGGGCGCTGCTGAACAGCTCCTCTGCAGTCTGGGGCCTATTAACGCCGCCGGCTACATTCAGAGCTATCTCGGGCCTGAGCATCTTGAGCATTAATCTGACCCTTTCTTTCTCTATACTGACCAGCTCCGGACATAATCGTGCCAGTCGGTTGAATTGCTTAACGGCATCGTTGACTGAGAGATTTCCCTGCCGGAATTCAGTGAACTCATCAAAGTGCCTGTTTGTGACTTGCATATTAAAGAATTCCTCAAGAAATTCGGACTCGAAGTCCTTCCACTTCATCTGGTCCACTGACCTTCTAGCTTTTACCCGTTCCCACCACATCCTGGCGTCGCCAGTGAGGCAGAACGAGACACATTTAATTTTCTCATGCTCAGGCCAGTCTAATAATTCTACTGTGCTCTCAACTGTCTTGAGCCAGGCCTGGGCGTCCCAGGGCTCGCAGGTGCCGGAGAACTTTTCCGGCTTCAGTCTCTGCCACTGAATCAGATAGGCCTCCTGTCGGACTCCTCTGGCCGGAGTGTCCGGGGGTGCCTGCGCAGTTGGAGGCTCAGTGAGTAACACATTCTGACTCCCCTGCGGGGTTGCAGTGTTCGCCTGCTGGGTCATCAGAGTGTTTATTATCTGCTGTTGTTCAGTGACCTGGCGCAGCAGGTCTGTGATCACCTGCATCATATTGGGTGGGGGTGCGGTCCCATTACCCCGATTGCTATGTCTTCTAACCATATCTATCGTACAGGTGATAAATAAACTAACATAAGAATTAACACTACTTTCACTTGTTATGCAAGCATAAATCATCTCAATATAATCATTACTGTGCATGAAACAAGGTAAAGCGAGGTTAGGATCTCTTACTTGGAAGCGGCAGGATGAAGCTTGATGTGTGTGTAGTGGAGGGGAAACCTGCTCTGATACCAACCTATAACGCCCGCCCTTATATCTACTCTCGGGGCGGGGTTACGTACCATCAATCGTAAAAATTTTAACATAAAATAAAAAAAACAAAAGTGCAAGGACTAAGTACGGAGCATGCTTGTTTAAAACTATCAAGTGATATTTACAAGTGCTAATCACTAATATTCAAGAGTACCAACTCTAATCACTAGCATTCATTATCAAGGAAAACATCAACATAAGCATAGTAAAGTATCCCGAGCCACCACCCTACACATCTTCAGCCCTCCTGCCTCTTCCTTTAGTTTAAGTGTCCCTTACCCTTATCTGCAGCATAAGACAACACATAAACTAGTAAGCACAAATGCTTAGTAAGGATCCTGTCCTACACGCAAAATCCATACGGAAGAATACAACATGTACACATAAGGAATCATAAGCATGAGTTTATCATAGCATACTAAACATCAAAGTTTCTAAGCAAGCAGTATAAAGTATCTTAAGCATACCCTTCACATATAATAAATGTTTTCAAAATAATTCCATAAAGGTATTACTTAAAAATACTTCAACATCATATAGGGGCCCAGTTGTGTACCACATCAAGCGCGTTCCCTAATGAATTGGGGTAGCGAGCCACCAACCCATTAGAGCAGGACCCTTCCGTCCTACCGGAGCCATGACCTTCAGTTAACATGTACCCGGATTTGTTTAACGACCCCCTTCCGAGTCGGGTACACAACTTTCAAAGTAAAATACTTATCATGCTTTTACATATATGCTAAGGAGTACTCCAAATCCACTCTCAAGGGACACACCACTCTTCAAGGGTGCTCATGATCCCATTGGGGCACACCACACAACATAAGGGGTGCTCTTGATCCCATTCTTAGTGGAGTATCCTTTCAAGCATTTTATCATACACATCACATGCAATTAATAAGGGTGCCCCATGGGCTATAAGACATGCTCATACATACATCATAATTCAACCACTCCAACATACTTTATATATGACAAGATTGGTCACATAAATCATATTCATATCATAGGAAGTGGTAGCATGGTTTAATTTAACTCTTCTTAACCCTAGAACTAGGGTTTGGCCGAATGGTGTAAGGTAGGGATAGATTAGGTTTTTGACATCAAACATCCCATACAAGCTTCACCTATATATACATCATGTATCATACTAAGCATAGCATACATCATGGGGTAATCAACCTTCACAACCCTAATGTTTCATGCCTTGGCCGAAAGTTACATACTAGGGCAAGTTGAGTTTTCCAATCAAGCATCCTATTTAAACATCACAGGCATATACATATCATCTTACTAAACATAAACATATCTCATAGGGTAGTTTAACCTTCACAAACCCTAACCTATTCATGTTGGCCGAATGGTGTAGGGTAGGGGAATTAGGGTTTTTGAAATCAAACCTTCACACAAACATTTACACAAACACCTCACATACATATCATGCAACATTATTAAGCATGGATTACATCATAGGATAATCATGCACCCTAAACCCTAATTCTTCTAGGGTTTGCCGAAAGTGTAGGGTAGGGGAATTAGGGTTTTTTGTTTGAAATCAAACATTCACACAAACATTTATACAAACACCTTGTCTACACTACTAAGCATGGATACATCATAGGATAATCATGCAACCCTAAACCCTAGTTTACATCCTTGGGCCGAAACCTTGTAGGGTGTTCAACCCTAGTTTTTATCATCACAACATGAAGGGAAACAACATATATATATACCCTAAGTCCCAAGGGATCTCCTCATGCATCAAGGAGTAGTCAAGGCCTTCCCTAAGGGGTGGCCGAAACTTGCACAAGGGGGGCCACTTCCATTTTCGAAAAACAACAAGAAGAAGGAATCAACAACAATTACACTACAGGCGAGGGGATACTTACATCCTTTCGCTTGAAATTCACCTTCTCTAAATCTTTTAGGGTACCCTTAGTTGAAGGAGGGGTGAGAGTTCCCCTTGTTAGAACTTCTCTAGAACTCTTGGCCCTAGTAGAGGGCAAGATCCTTGGATGGGGTCTTCTTCCTTCCAATTCCCTAGGGTTAGAACCCTAGGGTGTATTTTCGAAAATTGAAAAGGGAGAAGAGGGCTTAGGTTTTCGGTGGGGAGAGTGGAGAAGAAGAAGAATCAAAGTTCTTTCCCCCTCTTCCTCTCTTATTTATACTATTCTCATGAAGGGACATGTCTCTTCACCTTCCTAGCTTTAACTAGGGCGTTCCTTATTCTCTCAACATGAAACACCCTTGGTGCATTGGTTAAGACATGGTTAGTGCAACTAGGAGGTTCAAGGTTTGATCCTTGCTTCCTCCTTTCTACACTTTCTTTTTATCACATTTTGCACTAATCCACATCAAAGCCCATTAAGCCAAGCCCATCATGACATTTCATAATAATGTTTCATGAATTCATAACATTACATATGGGCAAAATTTGGGGTGTTACAGGGCAGTCGATTGCAAAAACTCACAGAATGTTTTTGGGCTCTGACCAGTCGACTGCCCGAAGGGCAGTCGACTGATACCTGATTTTCAGATTTTTCAGTCCAAGTTCAGTAATGCCTAGTTAATTCCATAAATCTCCAAAAATTATGAAATTTTGTGGGGAGATTTGTGGGGTCAATGTCTACTTGGAAAAAATTCGTTTCCAAACAAATGTACTCCGGATCCCAAGATTGGCAAGAAACTCAACTTTCTCTAAAATGTATCTTTTAAACTCAACCCAAAAGTTCTAATTGTGATTTTTCCTTGATGTATCTTCTAATACTTGGTCACAATTCATTTCTATCAATGAATTACATGATATTTGCCCATTAAAACCTAATTTTGTCAATTATAACCTCATTTTCATCTTTTTCTCCTTAATTCCCTTTTGAATGTGCCAAAACCTAGGGTTAAGACTTACCCAAGTCTTCCAATCACTTTTGATATATTTCACCTAATTTTCTAGGAAAGAAACTCTTCAGATCCATACCATGGGCCCCAAAGTCTCCTAGAGCTCCCCCTTGAGCTCTTAGCCTTAGCTACCTCCCTAGGTGACTCAACCCACACTAGACCACACCGGTGTGCCACTGGTGATTCTTAGCCTACAAAATGAACCCTCTTAACCCTAGACACCTTGTCTTTGGTTAAGTTATTCTTTTTACCTTTGAATGACACCCCCTTGCCATCCATGGACTTTCCCTCCTTGCCATGATTATATGCCTTCTCAGCATATTTCTTTTTGTTGGCCTTGGAGGTCTTAGACCGGTATCCTAAACCCGATCTATCATAGTTGGGTTTCAAACTACCCAACACCATATCTAGACCCTTAGATCCAACCTTGAATCTTTCTAGGGTTTTTTCTAATTTATCAAGCCTTGCCCTTAAGGCTTGATTTTCCCTTTCTAACCCTTTAACCTTAGTGTTATTAAATCCATTTTGCCCATTCCTAGACCTACCCATCTTTCCAGGCATTTTCCTTCCCTTCTTGGGATAAATGCCATGATCCTCAGGTCTAGAGGTCTTGGGTTGATCATGATGCATGCTTTTCCTAGGGTTACAATTTACCTTATTATCCCTATTCCTATCATGATATTTAAAACCATGGCTGTGCACAATTAAGTAGTTTTCATTAAGCTTAGCATGCATGGTTGAATGATTTACACTATTTTTAACATTCATAGAGGAACTAACATTTGAATTGAACTATAATTTAAGGTTAGGGATTACCTCCCTTACCCTTGTAGTTCCTTCTTGATGTGAGCTCCTCCTCTTTCTTTGCTCTTTCTCCCATCTCCTCAAGTGCTCCATTTTCTTTAGCTCACCTTTCTTTGGGCACTTGGTGTGGTAGTGCCCTAGCTCACCACACGTGAAGCATCGAATCCTCCTCTTCTTCTCTTGGGATTCTCTATTCCTACACCTCATATTAGATTTAAAAAGAATTGAACTTAGTTTAGATTTTACCTCCATTACCTTTCGGACACTTGTCCTTGTAGTGCCCCTTTTCATTGCAACCAAAGCATGTTATATGTTCTTTTGATTTGGCTTTGGTGGAGGTTGGAACTTTTTCTTCAACTTTTGATGATGTGGATGCCTCCTCTTGATCAGGTACGGTTGAGGGTCTCTCCTCCCCCTCAATTCTTGAAATCGATACCTCCTCTTCTTCTCTTGAAGAGGTTGATGATCTTTCACTCTCTCCCTCACTTGAAGATGTAGATACTTCGTTTTCTTCTTCTTCTTTTTGACTCATTTGACTTTTCTCCTTGGGCTCTTAAACTTGTGTAGGACTTTCATGATATTATTTCAATTTGCTCCACAATTCACATGCATTTTGGTGTAACGCCCGCTTTTTTTTTCTTTTCATAAAGCGGCGTTACGTTAACATACTTAGGCATGTAGACATCATAATGCAGCGGAAACCTTTAACTTACACCTACATGCACTTACTACCCTTCCTAACATCATAACATGGGAACTGGGCATCTTAACTTTATACCTAACATCATATCATGTCATACTTAGCATTATGTCATACTTATCATCATGTCATTCTTAGCATCATGTCATACATAGCATCATGTCATAGAGTCACATTCAAGCACATACTAGTAGAGGTAAAGTTCTATCATAAAACGAGCAAACATATGGTCTCGTGGCCAAGTCACCATCACACACATACTTTATTGCCCTCCTGCTGCTTCCTTACGGTCCCCTTGCATGATCTGCGGTATAAGGAAAATAAGACTATAAGCACACAGGCTTAGTAAGACTCTTTCCTACTCACTAAAACCATTCATCACTTAATCATGAGCATCTTAAACATTAACATACTTAGTGCTTTACTCAGCACATAAGTCTTTATGAGCACTTAGCATACCTTTGACATGACTTGAACATAACTTAGTCACTTTCATAGCATAGCATATACATAAACATAAAAACATTCATGGCTTGGCATAATACTTGGCATAGACATAAACATCATAAACATTCATAGTATGGCATAATTCTTGGCATAAACATAAACATAATAACATAACCTCATAAACATTCCTAATATGAACTTAAATGAAATCATGACATCCGAACTTAGCATAAACACAATTAAATCATGGCAACATAACTTAGCATGGACATAAATATAATCATAGCATTCTATCCTAGCATAAACATAATTAAATCAGGGCATCATAATTAACATGAGCATAAATAAAATCATGGCATTCTAACCTAGTATAAACATAATTAAATCATGACATCCTAAACTATCATGAACATAAATAAAATCATGGCATTCTAACCTAGCATAAACATAATTAAATCATGGCATCCTAAACTATCATGAACATAAATAAAATCATGGCATTCTAATTAACATAAACATAAATAAATCATGGCATCCTAAACTATCATGAACATAAATAAAATCATGGCATTCTAGCTTAGCATAAACATACATAAAATCATTTGCATAAACATACCTTGCATAAACTTACTTTGCATAATGTTCTTATCATAAGTATAATGCATAACATGGATGAATGCATGTGGCAATTGCATATATATATAAGGATGCTTAATCTTTAAAAACACATGCTTTTAAATACTTTAACATAATCATAACATTCATTGGGCCCTGGCTTGTACCACATTCATTCATCATATGCGCGCATCCCTAAGTAAATATGAGGTAGCTAATCTCGACCTACTAGGGTAAGGACAGCTTCATCGGTAGTCCTGAACCGTAAGGACAGCTTCATCGGTAGTCCCGAACCGTGGACAGCTTCATCGGTAGTCCAGAACCGTGGACCTTACTTAGGTCCGGTACAAGCCCATAAAATAAAATAAAATACTTTCACATGCTTTTTCATTCATCATCATTCATTCATCATACTTGTCATTCATCATCATTCATTCATCATACTTAACATCATCGTTATGCCTTAAAGGCATGTACTTTAACTTCATTCATAAGACATGGCATACATACATCTTATTCATAAATTATGGCATACATACGTATCATTCATAAGACATGGCATACATGCATATTATTCATAAAACATGGCATATCATTCATAAGATATGGCATACATACATATCATTCATAAATCATGGCACATGTCTAAACATCTATGACTTAACATATAATTCCTGACATACAAACTAAGGGTTTGGTTAATATAGAACTTCTTCCATCTTACTTGGATATATATCTTGGTAACTCATACACAAGCATCTTTGGAGGTTTAACCCAACCCTAACTCTAGGTTAGGCCCTTGGCCGAAAGCCCCAAGGAACCATAGGTTCATGAAGCTTCACATAACTTCCCCAAACAACATCCCATACATATTTACTAGGCCATAGGACACATTTAATTCCATACTTAAGGCCAACCCTAATCCTTTAACCCTAATCTTGCTCTTGGCTGAAACTTCAAGGCCATGGGGCATGGAAAAATTTCCATTAAAATCCCCAAATCAATTGTTATACACCAATCATACCTTACCATAGGGCCATTTGGGGCCCTTACTTGAAATGAGTCCTAACTTTCCACCCTATTAGGGTACTTGGCCGAAACCTATAGGGTCTCTAGGCCATGTGAAACATTCACATAAATACCCTCCATCTCCCTTATATCATGATAATACATGAACAAACACTTGAGGTTTTAAACCCAACCCTACACAAGGGTTCTTGTTGTTGGCCGAAACCCTAGGGTATCCTAGGGTACTCCAAAAATTCCCAAAAATTATTCTTAATCTCTAAACATCATAAGGGAACATTAAATAATATTATAAATATTTTTAGAATCATTATGGACCCTAAAACATTGTGGCCGAAACCCATAGGGTCTCTAGGTGTTGATTTTGTTTCTTTCATGTTGGCCGAAACCCTAGGGTGTCCTAGGGTACTCCAAAAATTCCCAAAAATTATACTTAATCTCTAAACATCATGAGAGAATATTAAACAACATTATCAAGATTTTTTTCATAATTATAGACCCTAAAATCATGGTGGCCGAAACCCTTAAACCTAAGGTTCTTGGTTTTCTTTCTTTTCAACATCAAATCCAAAAATAACCAATATATCATGCTAAAAATCATGGAAATCATAAGGAACTATTATACCACAGGTGAGGGAGTCTTACCTTGGGTTTCTTGATTTTTCGAACCTTGAAAGGGAAGGAAATGGTAAGATCTTTGGACCCTTGAACCCCCTTGTCCTTGTATCCTTGGAATACCCCTTAGATCTTGGAGATGAGACCCTCTTGTGGAGTTTTTCCAATGGAAACCCTCCTTGTGGTGTTCGGCTAGGATGAGGGAAGGAGGAGGAAGAAAATGCAAAGTAATGGAGAGAAGAAGTAACTCCCAAACCCCCCTCTTTATAACTCATCAAGGAGGCAAATGAAGAGTCTCTCCATGACCCTTCATCTTCTTCTAAGCCTTAACCAATATCCACTTCATTCCCTCATAACATTCCCTCACTAGATGAGTTGGTTAAAGCATACATGGTTGTACAAGTGGTCCAAGGTTCAATCCTTGGTAGATGCACAATTTTTTTTCCCACTTATTTTATTTTATTTTCCTAATATTTTCGAAAATCCCTTAAAAATTCCCCCATAATTATGTTAATATTTCTTATTAAAATCCCTTTATATTTATACTAATTTTCACCTAAAATCCACCATAAATTATGGTACTAAAAAGCCCATATAAGGCCCATTAGTGCCCTTTTTCCCAATTTAAATGAGAAAACATGGATTTTCTAGGCCAAGGTTCGCCTTAATATTTCTAGGTTCCTCAGAAAATTATCTAGACATGCTTAATATTTTAAGTAAATATTAAGAGAATTTTCTGGGTCGTTACATTTGGTATGCCCCTACACAATTCAAAATTTTGTTAGGCACAATATCAATCAATATACCCATTACCTTTTCATTTGCCCTTGCTTGTTCTTGTTGCTCTTGATTCCAATACCTAGGTCTAAGCCTCTTCTCGTGCTTATCCTTTGGAATCTCGAAGGGATCTTCAAGCGCGATCCGAAGGTCCCACTCCATTCCGAACCATGCCTCTATTCTTGCTTTCCAATATCCGAAATTCTCATGGTCGTAGGCCGGCGGAGTGTAGATGTCGTTCCCAAATTTGTCCTCCATTGTTCTTCTTCCACTAGCGTGTGCTCCCTCGGCGGTTAGTCTGATCAAGAGCGGTCCTTTGCTTTAATACCAATTGTAGATTGAATGTGTCCGCTAGAGGGGGGTGAATAGCGATTTCCGATGATTTCTTCCTACACAGTTAGTTGCACAAGCGGAATATACAATAAAATAATAAAACAACACTAACCAATGCTAACATGGAAGATTTACTTGGTATCCACCCCGGACGGGTGACTAATCCAAGAATCTGTCGGTGGATCAATCCTCGAATAACCTCCGGTTAGCTCTCGTCGCTCCTTGTGGTTGGAGAAACCTCGCCACAATCACAAGCAAAGCTCTGAGCACAAAGACTACTATCTTGCCTTTAACCAAGACAAGATTCGTCAAGAATCTCAGCCACCACGAAGTCTGCTTTAAATAAGACTCGGTCTGAAACCCTCGCCACCAGTCCGCTTTAAATAAGACTAGGGCAGTCGACTGGGGCCACTGAAATTCGACCGTTGCACCCCAACGTTCGAATTCTCAGCCAACCCACCAGCCACCTACCAGTCGACTACTCCCAGAGCAGTCGACTGGTCCCTGGCCAGAACCCTTCTGTGAGTTCTACCAGTCGACTACCCCAATGGCAGTCGACTGCCCTACTCACACACCTAGGGGTTCCCTTCCCGAGTACACTTCTTTCAGTACTCGACCCTAGGACTTTCCTGAGTACAATCACACAGCACTCGTACCCTCACGACTCGACTGACTCCTCATCCGCTGCCTCGACTGTTGCCTTCGCGCCCTCTTCATCTTCGACCCTCGTCCCTCGGATGCGCACGCAAGCCTCTAGCTTACCTCCATGCCACCCTTCACGTACGCCTCGAAGTCCATGCCCATCAGCTCATCGTCCCTGCTCTCCAAGGTCCCTCGGGTGCACACAAGCCTCCAGCTTGTCTCCATGCCATCCTTCATCATACTGAGGCCGTCCAGTCAAGTCCATATGTGTAACCTGTACAACATGCACACTCAACATACACATATGAGATAATAAGGGTAAACCTAACTTAAACCCTTTGCCCAAACATGAAAACACTTGGTCACCCTGGACCACAGATTGCCTCAATAGTTCACCCTCTGCTTCCAGAATAAGATTTCTCTCAACTCAAGCACTCAAACACTCAGTTCATTTCCTCCGTGCTTGAGTTCCAAGAGTCAACAACGCTCAAGATCGACGACCTGTTGCTCTGTTCTTTAGATTTCTTTCCGGTCGTTGGTATAATTTCAAGTTGCTTTCAATTCTGTATTTGTAAATTAAAATCTTGTAATACCTTTTTCGAAATATAGAATTGCCCAACGAAAACGGTTAACGACCATGGGCCTTGGAGTAAGAGCCGTTACAGACTCCGAACCAAGTAAAAACAAAAGGAGTTAGCATTGTTGTATTTTCTGCTGCGCATTGCTCTTACATATCCGAATTTATTTTTATCCATATTCACCCCCCCTCTATCGATTCTAAATGATCCCACAAGTGGTATCAGATCGGGTGGCTTAAATTTGGTGCAACCACTAATTGAGCAATTTTCGGATTTTTTTTTCATAAAATTTCTATCGTTCGTGAATTTCTCGTTATTCGAGGTTGGTGCAATACCACTCGATTTTCCTTTCTTTTTCATACCGCACTGCTAATCCAAGACTCAGTCTTGGAACAAAGTCTTTTTTTGTCTTTTTTTTCAGATTAAAAATTTCTATGGTCATGCAAGAAGGCTAAAGTACCGCGAGACCACCACTCTTCTCAAGAGAAGATTTCTCCTATTGGAAGAGCAGAATGGAGGTCCACCTGAAAACTCAGGTGGACATGTGGATCATCATCCAGTCCGGACTGGAGATCCCTAAAAATGCACAAGGTGAAGTGCAAGGATACTCAGAGTGGGATGCTCCACTCAAAAAGCAGATTGAAGCAGACGCCAAAGCCACGCAGACGCTTCAATATGGCTTAACCAAGGAAGAGCTCAACCGCGTCGGCCCCTTCAACAGTGCAAAGGAGCTTTGGAACAAGTTGATCGAGCTGCACGAGGGTACGCCCGATATGCGGATCAGCAAAAGGATCTTCTACACAACAAGCTGTACACCATCAAAAGAATGAAAGGAATCTGGTTTCTACTTTGGTATGATAACTTGTGCCTGAATAACAAAAGGATTTGTGCAGAATCCGACTGAAACTGACACATATTTTCTGAAGTTTGGTGGTTATTAGAAGCTCAGTAAGGCCATATGGCAAAAATATTTTATATTGCTCCTGCTGAGATGTTATAGAACTGTTTTGTTAGTTGGGATCTTGGAAATGTGCAGAAAGATTGAAAAAGAAAAGGGAATTCATCTGGTTTGGACTGTCGGTTTGCTGGAAAATGCCGGAATCAAAGGGATTTTTAGTAAATGGTATGTTTTGTTTTCTGTCAATCTTTTGGACGAATCTGATTTGTTGGTTTAATGGAATCTCCCCTGGGCTGGGCCTGACATTTTGAGTAGAGAAATCTCAGAGAATAGACATAATTTTTGCAGTGGATGGCCTTGTTCTGTAAAACACAAAAGTTCCAACTGTAGAGGATACATAGAGGATTGGAAAGACTAATGGATAGGGATGGTGAATGAATCCACCAAATATGATTCATCTAGTCCATAGCAAACGGCTATGGTAAAGACATTTCAAATCCGTTGATGCCTGAGGCTTTGCCAAAAAGCCTAAAAGGGTGAATGAATCCACCATAGGTCCATCTAGTCCGTAGTAATGGCTATGGTAAAGACATATCAAAAATCCGTTTCTGGCTGGTCACTTGCCCAAAGTGAACATTGGGTGTAATACAAGAGGATACTACAAAGGCTTTATCTTTGAGGCGGTTTGGTACATGGGCCTTTGATTGATACTCGGAAGACTGGAGCTACTGTTGCAACTTATTGAGGGGTATCTGATGTAAGCTAGGAAGCAAGCAGAAAAGGGATGCTGGAGCTTTAATAATAAGGAACTGGCTGATAATTGTATAGATTCATATATGCAGTCATAGTTTCCTTTCTTGCATTACTTGTAAATCATTTTGAGACGCTGTAATTCTATAATAGAAGGTCAGGTTTTCCCCTTCTAATATGATCCTTTTTTTCAGGAATAAGATTTTGTTTTCTTTCAAAAAAAAAAGTTGTACACCATCAAGATGCAGGATGGGGAAACAACAACACAGCTCCACGCAAGGATCCAGGAGGTGATGAACGGACTACACACTATAGGTCATAAGGTGGAAAACCGTGACCAAATAAGGTACACCCTGAACTTGTTACCAAGGAACTCATTGTGGGCATCTATGGTAGATGCTTATAAGGTATCTAGGAACCTTTCAAATATAAAACTTGATGAATTATTTTCGGAATTGGAGTTACATGAACAAACTAATACTGCACAGGTCGAGAAAAGTATGACTTTATTTGCAGGTAAAACTCAAGGAAAACCAAAAAAGAAAAAAATTACAATCGATACTCGAGTCAGATTCTAATTCAAAATCCAACGACGATGAAATCGATCATCCAGAACTGGTCCGAATGGCTCACAACTACTACAAGTTGTTGAAGAAACAAAAGCAAAAGAAGAAGACTGCACCAAAGAAGGATGATCCAGCTGAACCTTTCACAAGCTAAAAAATGAAGAGCAACAAGAAGGGTCACTTCAAATCGGAGTGTCCCAACATGAAAGAAAACAAGAAAACTCGGAGAAAGAAAGCACTACAAGCCACGTGGGACGAATCGACTTCGGAAGATGAAGAAGAGGCCCCGCACTACAATTTTCACGCACTGACCGCCTGTTAGATGTGTATACTGAAAGACTTGCTTCTTTTATATATATAATCATCTATATTTTTGAAAAGAGAATCACAACAACACTAGATGCTTGTTTATATTAGTACATACATAAAAGTCCTTTACTTTGCATTATAGATAACATGGTGTGTAGTGATATACGGAAGATCATGCTATCAGTCCCTTGCCTAGTATAAGCAGAAGCTCACAACCGAGATGGAATTGGACAAACCATTGGAATGGTTGTAGTGTAATTAGGTGTGGTTGGTCTTGACCACAGAATTACACTAGTATACTTTGTGTGCATTGAGCAGGACCAAAACCAGAGATCATCCAATTTGTACTGACTTGATAATTGGATTGGATCTCAGATTTTATTATAGATTACGATCCCTAAATCCCGATATAATAACGGACATATATGATTAATTATTATTTCTTTGATTTACCAATAGGCGAGATCTATTCTGTTCGATCGATAGGCCCGGTAAATTAGGAAATAATATTAATTATATGATGTGCCATTGATTATTGACGGAATCCATGTCCTGGTGAGTCGGGATAATAATGCCCCCTTGATGAGCTCAAATGGTTCATCATGTTAAACACTGCATGTGGATTTGATCCAACATGATGATAAGATTGAGTGGTACTAATCAAGGATCCAGAAGTTAATTAATTTAAATTGTCAGTAATTTAAATTAATTGATGGCCATGAGATATCTTAAACATGCGGGGATGGACGACTCATAATATGTGGAGCCCAAATGAAAATATGGGGGTTGGTAAGGAAGTTCAATTAAGATCCTTTAGTGGAATGAATCTTAATTAAATGGATTGGTTTTAGATCCATTAGTGGGCCAAGATCCAACTCCTCCTCTTGGTCCCTACCCTAACCCTATAATTACCCCATGGGATCATGAAACCAAGGCTTAATCCAATAGTTGGCATCCTAGGTCTCTCTCGTCTCTCCTCCCTTCTCTCTCTCCTCTCCTCCCTTAGGGTTTCGGCCAACGCACAAGAGAAGGAAGCTTTTCCTTCTCTTTTCTCCCTTCCTCCTTCATCATCTCTCGGCTGAGGCTAGCATAGATAAGGGAGAGACCTTCTCTTCCTTTTGTAGTGCTCGGCGGTGAGAGGGAGGTGGCCGACGGCCGGTGGGAGGTGGCGCAAGGAGACCTTGTGGCGGCACCGCAAGTCTAGAGTAGAAGGAGGTCTCGGCCAGCTTTGGGTGAGAAAGGAAGCTTCTCCTTCCTTTCTTCTTTTTCTTCATTGCCCTCTCGAGGACAGCTGGTGGCCAGCGGCGCTATGGTGGCTGGGCTCGGCCGGCGGCGCAAGGTAGAGGGAAGAAGGTGCCGGCGTTCTGGGGTTTCTTGTTTCGACTAGGGCAAGAAGAAGAGTGCTTTTCGAATGCCTTGGTAGTCTCGGTTCTCAGTAGCTCATCGCCCACACGACGTCTGGGAGGGGAGGGATATAAGGTAGAAGGCTACGAGGTAAAAGGGAAGGTATAATTCTCTTCCTTAGCTCCTATTGTTCTTTTGGTGCCTTGTTGTTTAGCTTCGTCATTTTATGTGTATTAGTTAATTATTTTGTTTCGTATCATGGTTAATAATTAATTAATTGGACCCCAACCATAAACACAAGAACTGGCGATCCACTCGTTATCTCTTCCGTGGTCGTTTGGTTAGGAGAATTACAAGGCACGATCTTTGTGATTGGCCAAGTTGTAATTCGTACCGAACGATACGATGACGAGATGGTCGTTGGGAGACGAGTCTCTATTCGGATTAAATTTTAATCTGTAGACATGGAGTGGTCTCTCAAAGACGACCAAGTATTTGCTCAGGAAACCCGCCAAGCCATACCCAGCAATTGGTATCAGAGCTGAGGTTTCCGATTTTGTGTGTTTAGGATTGGTTAATTTTTACACTTTTTCATATATTTTATTTTGCTGGATGATATATGGATGTGCGTAGGCTAACTTTGTGTTGCACTCACTAGATTCCAACTTATCATGGCATGATGGTTGTGTTATTTTTGTAAATTAATTAAATCCTCGGGGTTGACGAGGCTAGGTAGTACTTAATTTTTGTAATTAAATACGACACGTGTTAAGCCGAGCTCATTATTTTACTTTCGATCTAGTTTTCATGTACACTCCTTCGTGGAGTATAGGATCGATGATGTAAATAATTAGCTAGTCATTTTGGCTCGGAGATCCCTCAAGGTGGCTTGCGCATAAGGAAGGGAGAAGCAGACGAGGTGACAACTCGACTGGAGGCGCATTGGAGGCTAAGGCCATGAAAAGTTGAAAAATCTAGGATTTTCTATTTTCATTATGTTGGTTATGTGCATGTCGTGTGTGTGTGCTTGTTAAAATTCCTCGAACTAAATTACTAAGTGGGAGAGGGACCCTAAGGGTCCCGTGACCTCCATTACAATCCATAAGTGATGCGAATAAGCCTATGCGTCGACTCTAAGTGCCTTCCTCCCCATTGGATGGGCTTGTTCTGTGGATCACTGGGTCAGAAAAGACTATAGAAAATTATTGAAGAGCGTGTGTACTTCCCCATCGGAAGGCACATAATCGAAAATAATTTTCTTAGTGTCGTGTAATGGTAAACACTTAGATGCGAATAATAGTATCCTCCCCATCGGAGTCACTGCTATTATTTTGCAAGGGCGAAGTGAACCAACTATTAATCATACTTGTCAAAAAGTTAGGTTGACAAGATAGTAAGATTAATGGGTAAAACCTCCTTTTACGAATGTGGAAGTTCGTATACGTCCACACCATCGTGGCGTGCAAATTTCTCGGTGTTTAGAGGTGTTGGTTGATTTCAGAAATTCATTATTTTGAGAAATCAATTTATTTTCGAATTCTAAAGTAGTGATTGTTGTGATTCTCAGGATTTTCAAAATGACCTTTAACCCACTAGCGACCATACTTAAGGAAAATAAGCTTACTGGCCCAAACTATATAGACTGGAAAAGAAACCTGGACTTTGTCCTCATTGCTAAAGAGTACAAATATGTGCTTTTTGAGGACTGTCCCGAAAGGCCTAGCGAGAACTCTAGTGAAGAGCTGAGGGAGCGCTTTAAAAAGTGGGTCAAGGCAGATAAGATGGCGTGGTGCTACATTCTGGCATCTATGTCGAATGTTTTGCAACATCAACATCAGGTCATGCCCACTGCTTATCCAATGATGCTAAACCTCAAGTAGCTCTTCGGGCACCAGGGTTGGGCCGCTAGGCAGGTTGCGATGAAGTACTTGATGACGACTACTATGGTCGAAGGGACACCCGTTAGGAATCATATCCTGAAAATGATGGCTCACCTCAATGAGGTTGAGGTACTGGGAGTACAAATCGACGGGGAAACCCAGGTCGATATTATACTCTAGTCTCTGCCTAGGAGTTTTGAGCAGTTCTTGCTCAACTATAACATGAACAAGCATGAGTATACGTTGGAAGAACTGGTAAGAGAACTCCAGGCGGTAGAGGGGTTGTTTCGTCAGAGTTCACAGGCCTTAGTGACTTAGAGGGTTTCTACTTCAGTGCCGAAAGGCAGAAAGAAGAGGAAATAAGGTGGGTTCAAGAAGGCAGCAGCAGCAGCATCGCAGGGACCTCGGACTGGCGTGAAGAAGCTGAAAGGCAAGTGCTTCACGTGTAAGCAAACTGGACTCTAGAAGGTGAACAATCCCCGTCGACAAGACAAAGGTATTTCTTCATGTTTAGTCGTTGAAACATATTTAGTGGTGCTATCTACCAGTACATGGTGCATAGATACGGGAGCCACTGATCATGTCTGCAATACTCTACAGGGGTTCCAGGAAACCCGATGGCTAGTTGATGGGGAAATCGTGGTCTACATGGGCAATGCTACGGAGGTGGCAGCAGGTGCAGTGGGAGATTTTTATTTATCGTTTGAGAGAAATAAAGTGTTGGTTTTAAAAGATTACTTATATGTATCCTCTTTTAGAAAGAACTTAATTTCGGTTTCTAAATTAATAAAGGATGGATATTCTATTACTTTTAATAACAGAGTTGTTATAAAGAGAAATAGAAAGATTATCTGTTCGGGTACTATGGTTGGCAATCTGTACGCTCAAGAACCAAAGACTCCCATGATGCAAATAGAAGTCAATAGTTCATCATCTAACCTAAATAAGAGAAAGGAACCTTCTAAAATGAACCAGACATATCATTGGCACCTTAGGCTTGGTCATATTAACCTTAGTAGGATTCAGAGGTTGATAGCCGATGGGCCCTTGGGTTCATTGGTGGTGGAAAACTTTTCGACCAGTGAGTCTTGCTTGAAAGGTAAGATGACCAAGAGACCTTTCAAGGCTAAGGGGTATAGGGCCAAAGATGTATTAGAATTGGTTCATTCTGATTTGTGTGGTCCTATGTCCATCCAGGCTAGAGGTGGCTTTGAATACTTCGTCACTTTTATTAACGATTATTCAAGGTATGGATACATTTACCTGATGCACCATAAGTCTGAATGCTTTGATAAGTTCAAAGAATTCAAGGCTGATGTGGAGAAACATCGAGGTAAAAGTATCAAGACACTACGATCGGATCGTGGTGGTGAGTACCTCTTTGGAGAGTTTAGGACCTTCCTATCAAAGGCTGGGATTCAGTCCCAGCTAACTGCACCCGGTAGCCGCAACATAACAGGGTGGCAGAAAGAAGGAATAGGACTCTTATGGAAATGGTTAGGTCAATGATGAGCTACTCTGACTTACCTGATTCGTTCTGGAGATATGCTCTGGAAACGGCACCATACATTCTGAACTTGGTACCATCTAAGTCAGTCCCTTCTACTCCCACAGAACAGTGGACTAGGTGAAAGCCTAGTCTAGGACATGTTCGGATTTGGGGTAGTCCAGCACATGTGCTGAAGGGAGATATTGATAAGTTGGAATCTTGTACGGAAGTATGTCTATTCGTAGGATATCCTAAGGGAATGAAAGGTGGTCTGTTCTATAGTCCTAAGGATCAGAAGGTAGATTCATAGAAGAAGACTATGTGATGAACCACAAGCCCAATAGTAGACTAGTGCTTGAAGAATTAAGAGGGGACGTTCCGACCTTAGGACCAAGTGTAGAAGAGGATACACCACAAGTCACTGCACCACGTATCACAGAAGATACATAGGTGGTACCTCGTCGCAGTGGGAGGGTTGTTAGACAGCCTGAGATGTTCATATTTTTTGGGAGAGTAATTCATACCGAACGATATGATGACGAGATGGTTGTTGGGAGACGTATCTCCATTCGGATTAAATTTTAATCTGTATACATAGAGAGACCTCTCAAAGACGACCAAGTATTCGCTTAGGAAAACCCGCCAAGTCATACCCTGCACCGCCTCAGAAGATCTCGACTCCGAATCTGAATCAGAACCAGAAGAAGACATCGGCACCGGTAAGCTATCGATCTCGGAGGACAAATGAATAACAGTAAGAAGCTATCCCGAATCACAACTTTATGATTTAATTTCATATCTGTCTCGCAAGTTGGCAAAAGCTAACGTTTGGGTTGAAACCTGTTAGATCGTCTACGTCTTGCTAGGGGGGGGGGGTGGAGTGAATAGCAATTTCTTCGATTTTTCTTCCTACAACCGTTAGTGCGCAAGTAGAATAAACTAAAACTAAACTAAAGAAGGAAGAACTCACTGATATACGTGGTTCAGAGATAAAACTCCTACTCCACGGCTGCCCGTAAGGTGGGCGATCCCTAATCCGTCGGTGGATGATTCCCCGGAGCACCTCCGACTAGATCGCGTAGCTCCTTGTGGGTAGAGAAACCTCACCACATTCCTTAGACACTACCTGAGAACCACAGTCTACTAACTCACTCTATCCAAGCAAGTTTCGCCAAAGAATAGTAGCCTTAAATGAGCTCCTTTAAATAGAGCTCGTGTACTAACTGGCCGCTATCAGTCGATAGCCCCTGGGGCAGTCAACTGGTTCCACTCAAATTCGACCGTTATAGCCAACGTTCGAATCCCCAGCCATTACTAGTCGACTGCTCCTGGAGCAGTCGACTGGTCCCCTTCTAAGCCTAGGGTTTCCTTCTCGAGTACATTTCTCTCCGCACTCAAACCCTCCCGGCATAGTTCCTGAGTACAAACACTCACACTCGGACCCTCACGACTTGGTCGACTCTTCAATCCACAGTCTCGATCTATTACCTTCACGCCCTCTTCATCTTTGGCTCCCGTCCCTCGGATACGCACACAAGCCTCCAGCTTGTCTCCATACCATCCTTCACGTATGCCTCGAAGTCCGTGTCCCTCGGCATCATCTCTGCCATGGTCCCTCGGATGCGCACACAAGCCTCCAGCTTGGCTCCATGCCACCCTTCACCTGAAGACATCTAACCAAGTCTATGTGTACCTGCACGTCTGCTCACTCACATACACATATTAGGCCAACAATAGACCCTAACTTAATCATATTGACCACACCCATCAAAACCTATGATCCTCCTGATCATACTTGGGTCGATTGCCCCAACAATCTCCCCCTTTTTGATGTGCGGCAATATGCTTAAGTTAGGTAAATAAAAGCAACAATAGCAATAGCAATTGAAAATTAAAGCATAGCTAACAAGAGGCAACCTCCCCCTTAACCTATGTCCTCTCCCAATTTTCAATTCTCATTGCAACACCAAGTTACGTTCTACCCAACTTAACATCATAACACCAAGTTATGTTCTACCCAACTTAACATCACAAGTTTTCTCATGTCAAGTTAAACCTAACTTAACATCACAAGTTCTCCCCCTTTGACACCATCAAAAAGATTGCCCCAAGCAATCCTACCCCTAGTGCCAAAATGAACCCAACCTATTTCTGAAAAATCCCTCAGAAATCAATATAGACTTACTAGTCGACTGCCCCTGGGGCAGTCGACTGACCTCTGATTTCCCTTTGTTTCGGCAACCTACACAGACATCAGTTGACTGCCCCCAGGGCAGTCGAATGATACAGCCAACTTCTGAAATTCCATCCCAATTTCAGAAACCTCTAGAAAATTCTAGAAAATCTGAAAAAATCTAAAACTTTGCAAGCATATTTGTTAGGATATACTCTACCCTAGAAAAATATAATTCCATGAAAAATATCAAATGTGCTTGACTTTTGGTACAAACTCTAATTTCCTCAAAACTTGGCATTTTGTATCAATTTTGAAATCCATATATGATTCTTGTGTTTGCCAAAATCTGCCAATACTATTTTACACATAGAATTACCCTCAACTCCCCCTTTTTCTTTATAGATGTTTACTATGATAAAACCTCCCCCTCTTGTATTCTTATCCCTAGACATACATATACAAACCTCCCTTATGCCTTCATTTAGAAAGATCTTATCATATAATATCAACCAATGAATTTTGAGGAATATAAATAATATGAAACCATGACATAAAATTTCATAATATAACATGAAAACATAAACAAATGTATCATACATGACTTAAAAATAAAACATGAAAGTGGGATCAGTCGACTGCTCCTGGAGCAGTCGATTGGGAAAATGAACAGAAGATTTCCTAGGTAAGATCAGTCGATTGCCCCAGAGGCAGTCGACTGATAAAACAAAAAGAAGGTTCTCAGTTTCAAATTCACCCTGGATCAGTCGACTGGCTCTGAGCCAGTCGACTGATACGTTAATTTCAGTATCCCAGTCCTAAATTCAGAAATATATAATTAATTTCACAAATCTCCAAAAATTCTGTAATTTCGTAAAGAGATTTGTGGAACCTATATCTACTTGGGAAAAATAAGTTTTCACACATATCTACTCCGGATTTCAAGATTGGTACGAAATTCAATTCTACCTAAATTGTACTATTGAAACTTATCTAAAAGTCCTAATTTTGACCTCTCCTTGGTGTATCTTCCAATGCATAACCACAATACATTCCTAGCACTAATTTATATGGCATTTACACATTAAACACCAATTTCTCCCAATATGATCCTATTTTCATCTTTTTCTCCATAAATCTGTTTTTAATGTGCCAATTTCCTAAGATTAAGACTCACCTTAGTCTTCCAAACCCTTTGGCACATTCCATAGTTCATCTAATCTCCTAGGAGAAGTCCTCCTGAGATCCATTGACCATGGACCCCATTTTGACCTCTAGAGCTCTCCCTTGAGCTCCTAGTCCTAGTTACCTCCCTAGTGTTGGAACTCGGATGGCTAGAGAGGGGGGGTGAATATAGCCAAACACTTGGTCTTTGTCACTTATCAATTTTCTGCACTCAAACTTTTAGTAGCACAGCGGAAGTAGTAAAAACAGAATATGCAGAAAACTTAAACCCTAAACTATGAGCAAACACAAGAACGCTAACAAGAGGATTTACAAGGTTCGGGGATAACTTGCCCCTATTCCTTGGCGTGCCCTTAAGGTGGGCGATCCCTTGATCGTTGGCAGATCAAGCCCCGGAAGATCCAGATAGAAAGCAACCTCCTTCTCGGTGGAGTAACCTCTCCACAACGTTTCAATCAAGGATATAGTTTTAAGTACAATGAAACACAAGAAAGATCTTACTTAGCACTTAGCACAGACAAGAACACAGCAAGCTTCTTCCGAGCTCCACCCAGCGACGATCTCACACAAGAACCCCTTCCTTCGTGTCTTCTCGCTGTTGGACTCAAAGCCTCTTGTTCCTTCCTCCAAGTGCTCAAGCAAGGGATGATTGCTTCAAAGATCACAGCAGCTTTCTCAAGAGTGGATGATCATCCAAGAGCACAAGCACGCAGCCAAGAATCGCAGCAGAAAACCAAGGCCACCCTAGTTGTGTTGAAGCAAGAGTTCTTTTCTGCTCTTCTCCACCACGCTGCTTATCCACTCTCTACAAGCGCCAGGTCAACATCTCACTGCAGCCTCCAGCTGCTCTCCTGCAACCACCAGCTACCACTGAGCTCTTCTGGACTCTCTGAGCTTCCCTTAGACCAGCCCCAGTTAGCAGCTCCAGCCAGCGCCAGCGTCCGTTGCAACCTGAGATAAAAACGGACAAGCTTGCTCCAAGGAAAGGCCTCCATTGACTCTCCTTGAGTGGTTGAATCCTTTCCTGTCACCTGCAGCTTAATTAGAGCATTAGCACAGCATATCACTCAGTAAATCAAGTATCAGGGATCAAATGCAGAGAATCGGATATGGTCAGACGCGATCAGAGCGTCTGACAGTGTAATTTGAATTAAAGTGATCGGTCACCAGACCGATCCAGGGCTTGTGGGTCGGTCACCAGACCGATCTACCGCTTTGCTGGGACTCCCAACTCTCGCGGCGACACAAGCCTGATCGGTCACCAGACCGATCAGAGTGAAGCCTGATCGATCACTAGACCGATCAGGTAGCTCCCTGTCCGATCAGGCTCAAGCCTGATCGGTCCACGTCTGAGTGAACAGTAACCGCGGAAATCAAATCCTAAGTCGTGGATCGGTCACCAGACCGTTCAGGAGGTGATCAGCGGGGGAACACAACTCACTGAGTGCTCCTTGATCGGTCACGAGACCGATCAGAAGCAAGGCAGTGAGGAAGCTGCCTGCTCCCTGATCGGTCACCGGACCGATCAGGAGCCAAACAACGAGGCAATGGCCTACTCCCTGATCGATTACCAGACTGATCAGGAGCCACACAGTAGGTTCCCAACCTCACTGTGCGCTCCCTGATCGGTCACCAGACCGATCAGTCATTGCTAGATCGGTCACCGGACCGATCCACGATGGAGCAGCGTGCCAAATTCCCTGATCGGTCACCAGACCGATCCAAGGACTCAAACCTAGCCCTCCAAGCTAGGGTTTCATCCAACCTAGCCCTCTAAGCTAGGACTTTTTCACCTAACCCTCCAAGTTGGGAATTTTCACCTAACCCTCCAAGTTAGGACTTTTCACCTGGCCCTCCAAGCTAGGACTTTTCACCCAACTCTTCTGAATTAGGACTTTCCAAACCTAGCACTCCAAGCTCGGATCTGACCCTCCAAGCGTGGACTTTTTCACCTAACCCTCCAAGTTGGGACTTTTCACCTAACCCTCCATGTTAGAACTTTTCACCTAGCCCTCCAAGCTAGGAATTTTCACCCAACCCTTCCGAATTAGGACTTTTCAACACCTAGCCCTCCAAGCTAGGATTTTTCACACCTAATCCTCCAGGTTAGAATTTTCCAACACCTAGCCCTTCAAGCTAAGATTTCCCATACCATGCCTAATCCCTGATCAGGACTTAATCATAATCATAATCATCAACCTAAACTAAAATCGGTGTCAACACCAAAACAACAATCAGGGTCAGACTGCATCAACACCTAGATAACTCATCTACAAATGCAAGACCACACCGGTATTCATCTGGTGCTTCTTAACCTTCAACTCTTATTTTCTTATCTTTATATACATTTTTCTTGGTCAAATCCCTCTTTTCTCCTTTAAATAGCTTTTCCTTGCCATTTTTGACCTTCCCTCTTGTAAGATGTGTATACTGAAAGACATGAATTTCTTTATATAACATCTTAGTTTTGAAAAGAGAATCACAACTACACTAGGTGCATGTTTATATTAGTACATGCATGAAGTCTAATTACTTTACATTTTAGATAACATGGTGTGTGGTGTCACATGGAAGATCATGTTATCAGTTCCTTGCTTAGTATAAATAAGAGGCTCACAATCGAGATGGAATTGGACAACCCAACAGAATGGTTGTAGTGTAATTAGGTGTGGTTGGTCTTGACCATAGAATTACACTAGTGTGCTTTGAGTACATTGAGTAGGACCAAAACCCGAGGTTATACAATTTGTACTAACTCGATAATTGGATAGGACCTCAAGATTATATTATGGAGTACGATCCCTTAATCCCGATATAATAACAGGCATATATTATTAACTATTATTTCTTTGATTTACCAATGGGCGAGATCTATTCTGTTAGATCGATAGGCCCGATAAGTTGGGAGATAATATTAATAATATGATATGCTGTTGATTATTGATGGAATCTGTGTCCTGGTGAGTCGGGTTGATGATGCCCTCTTGATGAGCTCGAAAGGTTCATCATGCTAAACCTTGCAGGTGAATTTGATTTGGCATGATGATAAGGTCGAGTGGTACTAGTCAAGGACTCAAAGGATAATTAATTTGAATTGTCAGTAATTTAAATTAATTAACGGGCATTCGAGATCTTAAACACGGGGCGATGGATGACTCATAATATGTGGAGCCCATATGTAAATATGGGGGTTGGTGAGAAAATTCAATTATGATCCTTTAGTGGAATGTGTTGGATCGAGAGAATACGATAGAGGGGGGGTGAATATCGTAAACTGTTTTGGATTAAAGATAAGAGAATACGCAACGGAAAAATTAAAACGCAATGCAAAAACGCAAGCAGTTTTACTTGGTTCGGAGTCGCAGTCGGCTCCTACTCCAAGGCCCACGGTCGTTGACCGTTTACTGTGGGCAATTCTATATGAACGAAAATGATACAAAAGATATAACAGTTGTAGTGCAGTAAATGAAATTGACTTCTTCGTTACCGATGTCCGGTGTGGATCGTACTTTCGAGCAGAGGGTCGTCGCCGACGCTTGAATCTTGAGATGGAAGGTTTCCGGAGCAGCGCGCTTGAGTCGAAGAGCATAGAAGCGTTAGAAAGTTGTGTTTTGAAGCCATAGGGGTCGAGCCCCTTATATAGTGCACCTGGGGGTGCCCTGGACGTTGGGGGCGCTCTCCACGTGTCTCCCGATCCGTAAAGCCTCTATCCGAACTCGGTCATCCCTTATCCCTCCAGGATCGGGCTCGAGGTTTGACGGGGGCGCCCGGGAAGCAGGGGCACCCGGGTTGACTCAATCAGCTGGCTTCTCGGCTGGATAACCTCTATCCGCTTTGTTGGCTTAAGCCCAGGGTGCCCAAGGCATCCGGGGCGCCCGGGAGCACGGGGGTGCCCTGCCCAGGAGAGTTTACCTATTGCCAACCGGCTCCTCCGGTTGGACTTTTGCCCGATGCACCTGACCATGTCTTCATGCCCACCTTCCGAGCAGGTCTTCGGTGCCTAGCTCCTTGCCAGGGCTTCGTGCCCAGTCCTCGACTAGCACTTCATGCCCACCTTCCAAGCAGGTGTTCGGTGCCCAGCTCCTTGCCTGGGCTTCGTGCCCAGTCCTTGACCAGGACTTCGTGCCTAGTGTACCTAGGGCTTCTTTTCCTATACACTTAGTGAACATGTTAGATCAACATAACATCTTAACTTTTGAACCTTTTGCCATTATCAAAACACAGGTTCGACTTGGGTGTTGTCTGCACCAACAATCTCTCCCTTTTTAATTTATGGCATCCCTATTCAAAAAGTAAAGTTAAAAACAAGTGATATAACAGTTTAGTTTCCTCCCCCCGGAATGAATCTCCCCCTAGGTTTTTCAAAAGTTCGTGGGGTTTGAAAAAATTTTTCTAAGTCTAAAGATGGAATTGATTTTTTCAACACTTAGAACATTTTTCAACAGAAGTTTTAGAAACTATTTTCCAAAAGAAATTTTGGTCAAAAAAGTTTTGGTTTGGACACTTAGAAACTTTACACTTAGAAAAATTTAAGTCAATAACTTAGTAGAAAATTTTCTAATAAAAAATTTCAATCTCTTTAGTACTTTAGAAACTTTTCTATTTAAGATAAATACTTAGAAAAATTTTGAACATAGCTTGAGTTTAAGTACTTAGAAATACTTTTGTAAACAGTTTAGGTCAAGTACATAGAAACAATTTTGAAATTGGATTAAGTCAAGTACTTGGAAATTTTTGAAAATAATTTAGGTCTGGTACTTAGAAATTTTTGGAAAACACTTTAAGTCAAGTACTTAGAAAGCAACTTAGATTAAGTACTTTGAAATAGTTTTGAAAAAGACAGTTTTGAAGACAGGATAAGTACTTTTGAAAAAAATAAAGTTTTGAAAATTTATTTATTTTGAATTTGAAAAAAAAATTTAAACCTTCTCTCCTTTCCTATCTCTCCCCCTTTGCCATATATCAAAAACAAAGCAATATTGCAAAAAGTAGTTGCATAAGGATATAACAAAAGAATAATGTGCTGTACTGAACAAATTTAAGATATAAACTGAACCAAATCAATTTGAATTATCTCTTTAGGGTCCTGTCTAACCCAATTAGTTACTTACTAACTGTTATAAACAGTAGTTTTCGCTAGGGTTAGTCAAGTTAAGTGTTTTGTTCAAGTTAAATTTTCTAAACTTGACACTTAACCTGATTGTTGTTTAATTTGTATTTAGTGCCCCAATTACTGCCGATGCACTGACTTAAAGCATCTTGAATTAAGGCAATGACCTAAGCATCTCAACCAATTCTAGGTTATCAATCAAAAGTACCCTAAGGTGCTTGTGAGATGTTGGCTTCTAAATCTATAGGTGAATGCAGTTCTAGGATTAGGGCCTAGGCTAAGTCCATATGCGAAAAAGCCCTAGTTTTGAAGGGGGTAGTTTTTGAAAATAAAACTAAGTTGAAAAATTATTAAAAAGAAATAGTAAAAAGATTTTTCAAACTAATTAAAAGCTGATTTTGAAATCAAGTAAAGCAGTAAGAAAACCAAAAGTAGAGTAAACCTATTCTACCAAGCATAATCCTAACTGCCTTCTTAGTGAGCTGAACTCAGATTCAGGTAGGGGTTTGGTGAATATGTCAGCTAAGTTAGATTTAGAATCTGCATGCTTAAGGACTATCTCACCCCTGGCTACGTGATCTCTTACAAAGTGGTGTTTGACTTCTATGTGTTTGGTTCTGGAGTGTTGGATTGGATTTTTAGTTTGATTAATTGAGCTTATATTATCAATGTAGACCTGAGTTTGAGTGTAGTTAAGCTGGAAGTCTTTAAGAGTGTGCATCATCCATAAGAGTTGTGCTACACATTATCCTAAAGCTACATACTCAGCTTCAGTTGTGAATAGAGCTACATAGTGTTGTTTTCTGCTGCACCAACTTGCTAGACTATTCCCTAACAGTTGGAAGCTTCCACTTATGCTCTTTCTATCTAACTTACAACCAGCGTTGTCAGAATCCGAGTATCCTGTCAAGTCAAAGGTTGAGGTCATAGGATACCAAATCCCTACATTTGGGGTGCCCTTAACATATCTTAGTATTCTTTTTAGGGCTGTTAAGTGCGTATCCTTAGCACAGGTTTGGTATCTAGCACACATTCCTACAGCAAAAAGGATATCAGGTCTGCTGGCTGTAAGGTACAGTAGACTTCCAATCATACTCCTATAAAGTTTAAGATCTACTGGTTTACCATTAGGGTCACTATCTATTTTTACATTTGTGGCCATGGGGGTACTTATGCTTTTAGAGTTATCCATTTTAAATTTCTTTATTAACTCCTTAGCATATTTGGATTGATGGACATAGTTTCCATCCCTAGTTTGTTTAATTTGTAACCCTAGAAAGAAATTTAGTTCACCAACTAAGCTCATTTCAAATTCATTTTCCATTATTTTAACAAATTCTTTTAGAAAATTTGAGTTGGTGGACCCAAAGATTATGTCATCGATGTAGTTTGGGCAATGAAGATTTCTTTTCCTAGGGTCTTAATAAATAAGGTTGAGTTAATTTGTCCTTGTTTAAATTCTTTAGAAGTTAGGTAGGTTGATAAGCGTCTATACCAGGCCCTAGGTGCTTGTTTTAGTCCATAAAGTGCTTTAGTGAGTTTGTAAATATAGTCAGGTCTTTCTAAGTCCTCAAAACCAGGGGGTTGTCCTACGTAGACTTCTTCCTTAATGAATCCATTTAGAAAGGCTGACTTTACATCCATTTGGTACAGTTTAAATCCTTTATGGGATGCAAACGCTAATAACATCCTAATGGACTCAAGTCTAGCTACTGGGGCATATGTTTCGTCATAATCTAACCCTTCTACTTGACTGAATCCTTTCGCTACTAAGCGGGCTTTATTTCTGACTATTTCTCCTTGATCATTTAGCTTATTCCTAAAAACCCACTTAGTGTCAATGATGGATTTGCCCTCAGGTTTAGGTACTAGTTCCCAGACTTGGTTCCTCTCAAATTGGGCTAACTCTTCTTGCATAGCTATGATCCAATCAGGATAAGGTAAGGCTTCCTCTATAGTCTTAGGTTCAATTTTTTGAAATCATTGCTATCTGACTAAGGGTTCTATAGGAAGACCTAGTTCTGACTCCTAAAGTTGGATCACCCACAATTTGATCAGTTGGGTGACTGAGTCTGGGTTTCTTGGTTTTTCTTGAACTTGGTTCAGCCTCAGGTCCGGCTGGTCGGTTTGGTTCAATATTTGGTTCAACTACTTGAATTGGTTCAATTATTGGTTCAATTGACTCAGTAGTTAGTTCAATAGTTAATTCATTTAGGGGTTAAATTAAAGGTTCAACTATTTGTTCATTATCTTCTTGATCAGTATTTGATGAATTTCGATCTGGATTATCAGATTTTAAGTTAATTTCTTCATCAAATATTAGATTTGTTGTTTCTTCAATTTTCTTAGTTTGTTTGTTGTAGACCCTATAGGCTCTGCTTGTTGTTGAATATCCTAGGAAGATGCCTGGGGTTGACTTAGACTGAAATTTACCTAGATAGTCCTTGGTGTTTAGGATATGGACTTTGCACCCAAAGACCCTTAGGTAGTGTAAGTTTGGAAGTCTATGGTAGTATAATTCATAGGGTGTTTTATTGTGTCGTTTGTTAATTAGGACCCTATTTTGGATGTAGCAAGCCGTACTAATTGCTTCTGCCCAATATTGGTTAGCTAAGTTGAATTCATTGAGCATAGCCCTAGCGGCTTCCTGTAGGGTTCTATTTTTCCTTTCGACTATCCCATTTTGCTGCGGGGTTCTAGGACATGAAAATTCGTGTCCATACCCATTTACCTTATAAAATTCCTCGAACCGTTGATTTTCAAACTCTCCCCCGTGGTCACTCCTAAGTCTTTTAATTTTGGTATCGTTTTGATTTTCAATTAACTTACAAAAATCATTGAATAGTTTTAGGGTTTCCTCTTTGGTCTTTAGAAACCTAACCCAGGTAAACCTAGAGTAATCATCAACTATTACTAAGTAGTACCGGTTTCCGCTTAGTGACTTGGCTCCATGTGAGTCAAATAGGTCAAGGTGCAGGAGCTCAAGTGTGGTTTCAGTTAGATCAGACTGAATTAGTTTGTGATTAGACCTGGTTTGTTTACCTTGATTACATGATTTACATATTATGTTTTCATGATTCTTAATTTTAGGGATACCTTTAATTAGGCCAAGTTGGGTGATTTTTGAAATTATTCTCAGATTAGTGTGACCTAATCTCCTATGCCAGAGGTTTGATTGTTCTAACTGAGTTAACATGCATTTAGGTACTAGAGGTAGGTTTATAGTGTAAACATTATTTTTCCTAGTGCCCTTAAGAATGATTTCTGAGTCTTGCAGGTTTCTAATCAGGCAGTTAGAGTCGGTAAAGGTAACTACATAACCAGTATCACACAATTGACTTATGCTAAGCAAGTTAAATTTAAAATCTTCAACCAAAAGAACTTTCTTAATAACAAAGTCAGATTTAAGTTCAATGTTACCTGACCTAATCACCTTGAGTGTACCATTGTTGCCGAATGCTACTGAGCCTAGGTTTTTGAACTTGAGTTTGGTGAATTTCAATTTATCCCCAGTCATGTGTCTAGAGCACCCGCTATCCAACATCCATTAGTCCAAATCTTTATGTTCCTACACATAAAGAGTTTTGTTGATTTGGATCAAATTAGAATCAGGAATAGCCTAAATTGATTTTCACAACCTAATTTGTCTCACCCAATCTAAAGTTGTCAATCACGTTAGCCTTAAGGGTTTTTGTGAGACAGGTTTTTAATAGATAGATATATTTTTTTTAAATCATAATTTATTTTGACAAAGTTAGGTTAATTTTGAAAATAATTATTTTGAATTTATTTAAAAAAATGTTTGAATCTAGAATTAACTGAAGATTTGTGTTAGATTCGAATTTGACAATGAGTAATTTGAATTTGAATTTCAAAGATTGGCTTCCAGGTCTTGGCGAGGCACTAGGCCTTCTTTGGCCGTAGCCTTATTGGATCATCAACCCTTTCCTTGACAAAGCCTTTCAATGAGATTTCATTTTCAAAATTAGTCTTTGAAAAATTCTGGTCTAACTAGTTTGGGTCTTGAATCGGTAGCTTCGGCTAGTTTCACCAGTCTAAAGAGACCAAGTAGAGTATACTTGACCTTATTAGAATTGGCTTCCCTAACGTACTATCATCTCACCACCTCCCAATACTAGATTGTTCAAATTTCAGTTAAGTTGGTTTAGTCCTTAAACTAACCAGTCCTATGTCTAAGCATGATAAATTGCAGAAATTAAATAAACAAGCAATCAAGCAATTTTAAAAACAAGAATAGAAGTTTATCTAACTATGAATATCTTTTTTAATTTGGCTCCCCCTGGACTAAAGCCGCGATAATGGTTCGGCAAGATGTGAATCTTATCCTTGGGGATCCAATACTGATTTGATCCAGTTTGTTTGTTCAGGCACAGTTTGGGTACCCATGCCTGAGTTTTAGGTCTGGACTGGTTCAGTACAGCATAGTATGATCTTTGTCTAGATTTGGTTCTATAGCCTAATCCGGATCGATTTAGAACCGACTTCTATTTTCCAAGGATCATGTCAAGACCCTTGGAACCAGAAGTGAATCGTTCTAAGGCTGTTCTGAGATCCTTGACTTGAGTTTTCAAGGAGGAGTTCTCTTTCTCATGTTATTCAACTTGAGTAGAGGTTCCTTCTTGAACCTTCTCAGTTAAGGATCCAGAGTCAGCTCCCTCTTTCAGGAGTTTTACTTCCTGTCAGAGGGATTCGACTCAGATTTTGGCTTTCGCCAAGTCTCGAGAAAGATATGTAATTAATTCGTTTAATTGACTTCTAGAAAAACCACTTACAGTGATTCCGCCATCCTCTGAAAACGTGAGTTTGCCGTCATCCAGCTCCGATTCTGACTCGGTCTCGATTTCTTCTGAGGCGGTTAGTGCAAGCAGGTTCGACTGTGGGGTCTCTTCTTATTCTTCGGAGGAAGACTCGTCCCACGTTGCTTGAAGAGCCTTCTTTCTTCTTGCTTTCTTGGATTCTTTTAGGTTAGGGCATTCCAATTTGAAATGACCCTTTTTGTTGCATTCGAAACAAGTCACACTTGATTTGTTCTTCGTTGGTTCAGCTGGATCGTCCTTCTTTTGGCTGGCTTTTCTTCTGTTGGATTGAATCTTCAATTCCTTGTAATAGTTCCAGGCAAGCCGGACCAGCTTGGGTCGATCTCCTTCGCTGACTTCTGAGTCTGAATCTGAATCAGACTCGGGCTCAGGTTGAGGCTTCTTCTTGGTTGTCCTTCCAGTTTTACCTGTAATAAAGGCAATGCCTTTCTCGGCCAGTGTGCAGTTAGTCTACTCATGTAATTTAAGTTCGGAAAATAGTTCATCTAATTTAATTTTAGACAAATCCCTTGAAACTTTGTACGCATCTACCATAGATGCCCACAAGGTGTTTCTTGGGAAGGCGTTAAGGGTATACCTGATCAGATCACGGTTTTCTACCTTTTGACTGATGGTGTGTAGACCGTTCATCAGCTCCTGAATTCTGGCGTAGAGCTAAGTTCCATATTCGTTGTCATTCATCTTGATAGTATACAGCTTGTTCAAAAGTAGGTCCCTCTTGCTGATTCGGGTGTCGGAGGTTCCTTCGTGTAATTCAATCAGCTTACCCCAGAGTTCTTTTGCGCTGTTGAATGGACCCACCCGGTTCAGCTCCTCTTTAGTTAGGCCACATTGGAGCGTTTGGGTGGCTTTGGCATCAGCTTCAATTTTCTTTTTGAGTGAAGTGTCTCAATCAGTGTAAGATTGTTGTACTCCGTCAGCATTCTTTGGTATTTCCAGTCCGGACTGGATTATTATCCACATATCCACCTGAGTTTTCAGGTGGACCTCCATCCTGCTCTTTCAGTAGGAGAAGTCCTCCCCACTGAAGAGCGGTGGTCTTGCGTTACTGAAGCCCTCTTGCATGGCCATTAAGGATGTAACGCCCGCCCTTATATCTACCCTCGGGGCGGGGTTACGTAACAATTAATCATATATAGTCTTTCTTCCCGAGCCACCACCCCACACATCTTCAGCCTCCTGCCTCTTCCTTTAGTTTACGTGTTCCTTACCCTTATCTGCAGCATAAGACAACACATAAACTAGTAAGCACAAATGCTTAGTAAGGATCCTGTCCTACTCGCAAATCCATACGAAGGAATATAACATGTACACATAATAAATCATAAGCATGAGTTCATCAAAGCATACTAAACATCCAAGTTTCTAAGCATGCAGTATCAAGTAAGTTAGGCATACTCTTCACATATAACAAATGTTTTCAATGAATGTTTTCAAAACAATTCCATAATGGTATTACTTAAAAATACATCCATATCATATTGGGCCCTGTTGTGTACCACATATCGCGCAGAACTATTGCGCGTTCCCTAATGAATTAGGGTAGCGAGCCACCAATTAATTAGAGCAGGACCCTTCCGTCCTATCGGAGCCATGACCTTACGTTAACATGCACCCCGGATTTGTTTAACGACCCCCTTACGAGTCGGGTACACAACTTCAAAAGTAATATACTTATCATGCTTTTACATATATGCTAAGGAGTACTCCAAATCACTCTTACAGGACACACCACTCTTCAAGGGTGCTCATGATCCCGGAGGGACACACCACACAACATAAGGGGTGCTCTTGATCCCATACTTAGTAGAGTATCCGTTTAAGCATTTTAACATATCACATGCAATTTCATAAGTGTGCCCCATGGGCTATAAGGCATGCTCATACATACATCATATTTCATGCATGTTCATACATACATCATATCCCACACATGTTCATACATACATCATATTTCATACATGTTCATACATACATCATATTTCATACATGTTCATACATACATCATATTTCATACATGCATATACATATTATTTTGCTAAACAAAATCATGTCCCGTAGGGTAGTTTAACCTTCACATACTATTCATGCAACTTATTAAACATAAAGCACATCATGAGATAATTATGCAACCCTAGACCCTAGTCCTTCTAGGGTTGGCCGAAACTCAAGGGTAGGGGAAAATTAGGGTTTGAACTAAATATTCACACAGACATTCATACAAACACCTTGTATACACTATCTTACAATACATTAAACATGGATATATTTTAGGATAATTCAACCCTCACTAACCCTTTTTCTAGGCCTTGGCCGAAACCCATCCAAGCTCTAAACCCTAGTTTTTGTTATCACAAAATGAAGGGACACGACATATAGGTATACCCTAAGTTCCAAGGGGTCTTCACATGCATCAAGGGGTAACCAAGGTCTCCTCTTGGGTGTTGGCCGAAACCTACACAAGGGTATAACCCTAGGTTTTGTTCACAACATTTTGAATAAACCACATATATATATACCCTAAGTTCCAAGGGTCTACTCATGTAACAAAAGGAACCAAGGCCTTTCCCTAAGGGGGTGGCCGAAACTTACAAGGGGTGTAACCCTAGTTTTTCTTCCTTTTGTTCATACAATCATGAAGAAAATCAATATACATATATACTCTAAGTCTCAAAGGTCTTCTCATGTATCAAGGAAAGAACCAAGGCCTTCCCCTAAGGGGGTGGCCGAAACTTGCAAAGGGAAAAAAGTCCCCATTTTTGAAACAATCAAGGAGAATAATCACACCACAACTATTACACTGCAGGCGAGGGGATACTTACATCCTTTCGCTTAAATTTCTCCTTCTCTAAAATCTTAAGGTGCCCTTGGTTGAAGGAAAGTGTGTGTTCTCCTTCCTAGCACTTCTATAGAACCCTTGGCCCTAGTAGAGGGCAAGATCCTTGTAGAGTTCTTCCTCCTTCCAATTCCCTAGGGTTAGAACCCTAGGGTTGTGTTTTTTTCGAAAATGAAAAGGGAGAAGGGGCTTGAGGTTTTCGGTGATGAGAGTGAGGAAGAAGAAGAGGAAGTTATTCCAACTTCTCTTTCCCTTATTTATACTTTTCTCATGAAGAGACATGTCTCTTCACTTCCCTAGCTTTTAACAAGCATGTTTCTTATTCTCTCTACATGAAATATGGCTTGGTGTGTTGGTTATGACATGATTAGTGCAACTAGGAGGTTCAAGGTTCAGTCCTTGCTTCCTCCTTTCTACCTTTTCTTTTTATCACATTTTGCACTAATCCATATCAAAGCCCATTAAGCCAAGCCCATCATGAAATTTCATAATAATAATAATATTCCATGAATTCATAATATTTCATAATATTTCAAGATAATATTTCATAAATTCCATAATATTTCATATTCATGAATTCATAATGTTTCATAATATTTCATGATAATATTTCATGAATTCCATAATATTTCATATTCATGAATTCATAATATTTCATAATATTCCATAATAATATTTCATGAATTCATAATATTTCATATGGAAAATTTTGGGGCGTTACAAAGGATTTACTGAAAAAGAAAGAGAAAATGAAAAAAAGTGTCCCAAGACTTGGTCTTGGATTAGTAGTGCGGGAAAAAAATAATTATCGAGTGGTGTTGCACCGGTCTCGATTAATGATAAAATTTCGAAGAAAAAATTAAAACAATTCGAAGAAAATCCAAAAAATTCTTAAATTGGTGGTTGCACCAAATTTGGGCTTCCCCGCTTTGATACCACTTGTTGGATCGAGAGAATAGATAGAGGGGGGGGGTGAATATCGTAAACCATTTCAGATTAAAGATAAGAGAATACGCAGCGGAAAATTAAAACACAACGCAAAAACGCAAGCGGTTTTACTTGGTTCGGAGTCGCGGTCGGCTCCTACTCCAAGGACCATGGTCGTTGACTGTTTACTGCGGGCAATTCTATATGAACGCAAATGTTACAAAAGATATTAAAGTTGTAGTGCAGTAAATGAAATGTAGTGCAGTAAATGAAATTGACTTCTTCGTTACCGACGCCCGGTGTGGATTGTACTTTCGAGCAGAGGGTCGTCGTCGGCGCTTGAATCTTGAGATGGAAGGTTTCCGGAGCAGCGCGCTTGAGTCGAAGAGCGTAGAAGCGTTAGAAAGTTGTGTTTAGAAGCCATAGGGGTCGAGCCCCTTATATAGTGCACCTAGGGGCGCCCTGGACGTTGGGGGTGCCCTCCACGTGTCTCCCGATCCGCAAAGCCTCTATCCGAACTCCAGGATCGGGCTCGAGGTTTGACGGGGGGGGGGGGGGGGCCGGGAAGCAGGGGCCACCCGGGTTGACTCAATCAGCTGGCTTTTCGGCTGGATAACCTCTATCCGCTTCGTTGGATTGAGCCCAGGGCGCCCAAGGCATCCGGGGCGCCCGGGAGCACGGGGGCGCCCCGCCCAGTGAGCTTTCGAAGCTTTACTTGCTCAGCTTGTCTTGCCTTCACCTTGGGGGCGCCCGGGACCTTCGGGGCGCCCTGCCCAGTTGCTGCCCCTCTCCTTTGGGGCTTTCTGAGATGCAAAAACTCGTTCCTTCGGTCCTGCATCTAGGGTTAGTGCCACACAAAACAAAGTAAGAATGTTAGTGAGTCTTACAACCGTAGCTGTCTTGGTTCCGACTTTGGTTCTCCTAAATGGAGCCCTAGGTCGAGCCGACGCCTACTGTTCCCTCGACGGGGAATGCGTCCTCACCTACTCCTCTCAGGAGAGTTTACCTTTTGCCAACCGTCTCCTCCGGTTGGACTTTTGCCCGATGCACCTGACCAGGTCTTCGTGCCCACCTTCCGAGCAGGTCTTCGGTGCCCAGCTCCTTGCCAGGGCTTCTTGCCCAGTCCTCGACTAGGACTTCGTGCCCACCTTCCAAGCAGGTGTTCGGTGCCCAGCTCCTTGCCAGGGCTTCGTGCCCAGTCCTCGACCAGGACTTCGTGCCTAGTGTACCTAGGGCTTCTTTTCCTGTACACTTAGTGAACATGTTAGATCAACATAACATCTTAACTTTTGAACCCTTTGCCATTATCAAAACACAGGTTCGACTTGGGTGTTGTCTGCACCAACAGAATGGATCTTAATTAATGGATCGGGTTTAGATCCATTGGTGGGCCAAGATCCAACTCCTCCTCTTGGTCCCTACCTTGGCCCTATAAATACCCATAGAGATCATGATACCAAGGCTTGATCAATCCAATTGAAAAAACCCTTGGCCTCTCTCTTTTCTGCCTCTCATCCTCTCTCCTAAGGCGCCGGCGCACACCAAGAAGAGAAGATCTCTTCACTTCTTATTCTCATCTTCTTCTCTCTCGACGTGGGCTACTAAGGAAGGGAGATGTTCTCCCTCTCGGTTGGTGGCTGGAGCATGCAAAAGAGAGAGGGGATAGGAGTCGGCGGCGTGGAAGAGGGGCGCAAGGTCGCCGGTGGTGAGGGAGAAGGCTTGAGTGCTTGGCAGCGGGTTTGGGAAGAAGAAAACCCTTCTTCTTCCTTCCTCTCAGTCTCCTTCATCCTCCTCAGTCTCTGTTAGATGGAGAGCAGGTGGACGGCGAGCTTGGCTGGCCAGCGGCGTACGCGTGGAAGAGGAAGAGGGCCGGCGGCGCAAACCCTAACCTAGGGTTTGCGGCTAGCGCAAGGAGGAGAGGCTTTTGGAGGCTTCGGTGATCTCGGTTCGTAGTAGATCATCGCCCACACGACGTCTGCGAAGGGAGGGACATAAGGTAGAAGACCGCAAGGTGATCGGAATGGTATAACCCTTTCCAAGCTCCTTTGATTATCCTTATGTCAATTTTGTGCTATGTTTACTAACCTCGTCATTTCATGTGTGAAAGTTAATTATTTTGATTAGTTATCATAGTTAATAATTAACTCACTGTACCCCGACCATAAACACAAAAGTCGGCAATCAACTCGTCGCCTTTTCCGCGGTCGAACGATCTAGAAAATTACATGGCCAATTTTGGTAATTGGTCGAGTTGTGATTTGGATCGTTCGATATGGCATGAGACGGTTGTAGGGAGACGGGTCTCCGTTCGGATTAACTTTTAATCCGTAGATGTGGAGAGGTCTCTCGGATCGACCAAGTATTCGCTTAGGAAGCCCGCCAAGCCATACCCAACACCTCTACCATAGTCATAGGACATCTTGAATATGATTTCTTACTAACATTTGATCCCCTAGATTGGTATCCTAGCCCCGACCTACCATTTCTAAGGTGTTGATCATTTGGTATCATACCTAACCCCTTGGATCCTCTAATGAGTCTATCTAGGTTCTTTTCTAATTATCAAGTTTTGCCCTCAAAACTTGATTTTCCTTTTCTAACATTCTAACCTTAGTATCACCATGCCTATTTTGATCATTCCTAGATCTACCCATTATTCTAGGTATGTGTCCCCTTTCTTAGGGTTGATGTCTTGATCCTTAGGTCTAGAAACCCTAGATTTATCATGAATTATAGATTCTTTGGTATTTTGACACGTAATAGTATTTCTATTTCTATCATGATATTTAAAGCCAAAATTATGTATAAGCAAACAATCATTTACATTTCTAGCATTCATAAAAGCATTTGGAGCATAAGTAAAGTTAGAGATTACCTCCCTTACCCTTGTAGCTCCCCCTTGATGTGAACTTCTCCACTTTTCTTCTTTTTCCCATTTTCTTAAGTGCTTCATCTTCTTGAGCTCTCCTTTTCTTGGACATTGAGTGTGATAATGTCCTAGCTCACTGCAAGTATAGCACCTAATGTGTTTCTTTTCTTTCTTTTCCCTATAACCCACATTAGATTTTAAATTAATGGACATGGGTTTAGAGATTACCTCGTTTTTACCTAGTGGACACTTGTCCTTGTAGTGGCCCTTCTTATTGCATCCAAAGCATATGATGTGCTCTTTTGATTTGACTTTGGTGGAGGTTGGAGCTTTTTCTTGCTCTTGTATGGAAGTGGGTCTCTCCTCCCCCTTAATTCTTGAAGTTGACACCTCTTCTTCTTCTCTTGATGAAGTGGATGATCTTTCACTTGATTGTACCACTTCAATTGATGAGGTTGACAATTCTCCTTCATTTTGGTCTTCTTGAACCATGAAACTTATCTCTTTGGGCTCCTCCACCATTTGAGCTCGGGTAGGGTTTTCATGAACTTTTCCTATCTTGTTCCATAGCTTATACGCATTTTCGTATTTACCTATATTACTCAACACATTTTTAGGCAAAATATCAATTAATATACTAATTACCTTCTCATTTGCCTTGGAATGTGCTTGTTGCTCCTTAGTCCAATATCACGGTCGGAGCTTCTTTCCGTGCTTATCCTTTGGAATCTCGAAGGGCTCTTCTAGCATCATTATGCATTCCCACTCCATTCCAAACCATGTCTTCATCCTTGTCTTCCAATAATCAAAGTCTTCATGATCGTAGGATGGTGGAGTGTTGATATCATCCCCTAGCTTATTTTCCATCATTCTTCTCCCTCTAGCTTGTGCTCCCTTGGCGGTTATTCCAATAAGAGCGGACCTTCACTCTGATACCACTTGTTAGATCGTCTACGTCTTGCTAGAGGGGGGGGGTGAATAGCAATTTCTTCGATTTTTCTTCCTACAACCGTTAGTGCGCAAGCGGAATAAACTAAAACTAAACTAAACAAGGAAGAATTCACCGATATACGTGGTTCGGAGATAAAACTCCTACTTCATGGCTTCCCGTAAGGTGGGCGATCCCTAATCCGTCGGTGGATGATTCCCCGGAGCACCTCCGACTAGATCGCGTAACTCCTTGTTGGTGGAGAAACCTCACCACAATCCTTGGACACTACCTGAGCACCACAGGCTACTAACTCACTCTATCCAAGCAAGTTTCGCCAAAGAACAGTAGTCTTAAACGAGCTCCTATAAATAAAGCTCGAGTACTAACTGGGGCAGTCTACTGCTCCCACTCAGATTCGACCGTTACAGCCAACGTTCGAATCCCCAACCATTAACAGTCGACTGCTCCTGGAGCAGTCGACTGGTCCCCTTCTAAGACTAGGGTTTCCTTCACGAGTACATTTCTCTCCGCACTCAAACCCTCCCGACTTAGTTCCTGAGTACAAACACTCACACTCGGACCCTCATGACCTGGTCGACTTTTCAATCTGCAGTCTCGATCTGTTGCCTTCACGCCCTCTTCATCTTCGGCTCCCGTCCCTCGGATGCGCACACAAGCCTCCAGCTTGCCTCCATGCTATCCATTACGCTTGCCTCGAAGTCCGCGTTCCTCGGCTCATCGTCTCTACCCATGGTCCCTCGGATGCGCACACAAGCCTCCAGCTTGCCTCCATGCCACCTTTCACCTGAAGATATCCAACCAAATCTATGTGTACCTGCACACCTACACACTCACATACACATATTAGTCCAACAACAAACCCTAACTTAATCATATTGACCACACACATCAAAACCTATGATCCTCCAGATCATACTTCGGCCGATTGCCCCAACAAAACCCTCCAACAAGAAGTCAAAATCCTGAATGAGAAAGACAACTAGAGTTCCCTAATTGAGTCAGTTCAAGAAGGAAACTCAACTCATGTTCAAAAGCCTGAGGAAGAGAATTTCTCCTTGAAAACTCAAGTCAAGGAACTCAGAGTCGCGATAGAATGGTTCACTTCGTGTTCCAAAAATCATGACGTGATTCTTGGAAAATAGAAGTCAGTTCTAAATCGATCCAGACATGGCTATCGAACCAACTCATGATACAGATCTTACTACTCTGTATTGAACCAAACTAGAACCCGAGTCCAAGCATGGTCCCTAAGTTGAGTTTGAACAAACAAGTTAGACTAAACCAATATTGGATTCTCAAGAATAAGATTCACATCTTGCCTAGCCCATATCGAGGCTTCAGTCTAGGGGGAGCCAATATAATAACCATTTTTGTACTTAGATGATTTTTTAAATTATTGCTTGATATTTGTTTATTTATTTTCTCAATATTATTCTGCTTAGACTTAAGAATCGTTAGTTAAGGATCAGACATAATTGATACTTAAACAACATAGTATTAGGATGTGGTGAGATGATAGTACATTAGGGAAGCCTGTCTAAGGAGTCAGGTAGGATAAGACGTACCCTATTTGGTCTGTTTAGTCCGATGGAACTAGCCGAAGTTACCTCTCCAAATCCTAAGCTAGTTAGATCAGAGTGTCTGAAAAAGTAATTTAAAAATGATCTTTCTTTAAAAGGCTTTGTCTAGGAAAGGGTTGTTGATCCAATAAGACTACGACCAAAGAAGGTCTCTGTGCCTCGCCATGACCTGGAAGCCAATTATCGAAACTCACTTTTAAATTACTATTTGTTAAACTCAAATCTAACATAAGCTTCAATTAAATCATAGAATTAATATAAATTCAAAAGTTAAATATAATACATCTCACAAAACAGATAAGGTTACCTTGTTTTGTCACTTAGAAATGGGTGAGATGTCTAGGACCCAAACTTAGTCTAACTCAACCTAACTTTTTAAATTCAAAATCAATTTTTTAAAATTAATTCAAACTTGATTTTTCAAAACTTCAATTAATTAAAACTCAATTTTTTTAAAAATAATTCAAACTTAATTTTTCATTTCAATTAATTAAAACTCAATTTTTTTTAAAATTAATTCAAACTTAATTTTTCAAAATTTCAATTAATTAAAAACTCAAATCTTTAACCTAAGCTGAAAACCTGTCTCACAAAAGGAACCCATAAGATCAACATGCTTGATAACCTTAGATATGGGTGAGACTGATTAGGCAATAAAATTCTATCAATCTATCCTTACTTCTACATAAATGAATCCAAATCAAAAATATTTTATGTGTAAGAATATAAAGATTTGGACTAGTGGATGTTTGATAGTGGATGCTTTAGACACATGACTGGGGATAAATTGAAGTTCACTAAAATCAAATTCAAAGACCTAGGCTCAGTGGCATTTGGCAACAATGCCTCACTTATGGTAATTGGGTCAGGTAATATTCAGCTAAACTCTGATTTCATTATCAAAAAGGTGTTGCTAGTTGATAACTTTAAATTTAACCTACTTAGCATTAGTCAACTGTGTGATACTGATTATGTAGTTACCTTTACCAACTCTGACTGCCTGATTAGGAATCTACAAGACCCAAAATTTACACTTAAGGGTAATAGAAAGAACAATATCTATACGATTAACCTACCCATAACACCTAAATGTTTTCTAACTCAACTAGAAGAAACCAATTTATGGCATAGAAGACTAGGCCACACTCATACAAAGTTAATTTCAAAACTAAGTCAACTTAGACTAATTAAAGGGATACCAAAAATTAAAAACTTTGAAAATACCATCAGTAATCTATGTCAACAAGGTAAACAAACCAAGTCAACCGACAAATCAACTCAATCAGACTTAACTCAATCCACACTTGATCTCCTACACCTAGACCTATTTGACTCTCATGGAGTCAAGTCACTAAGCAGAAACCAATACTGCTTAGTAATTATTGCTGATTATTCAAGATTTACCAGGTTGTGGTTCTTAAAAACCAAAGATGAAACATTTGACTTATTTAACAAGTTGTGTAAAATGCTAGAAAATCAAAATGACACGCAAATTAAAAGACTTAGGAGTGACCACGGGGGAGAATTTGAAAATCAGAGATTTAATAAATTCTATAAAATTAATGGGTACATCCATGAATTTTCATGCCCTAGAACCCCCAACAAAATGGAATAGTTGAGAGGAAAAATAGAATCCTTCAGGAAGTCGCTAGGACCATGCTCAACGAATATAACTTATCCAATCAATTTTGGGCAGAAGCGATAAACACAACCTGTTACATTCAAAATAGGGTCATAATAAATAAATGATACAACAAAACCCCTTACGAAATTTATTACCACAGACTACCAAATTTGCATTATCTAAGGGTATTTGAGTGTAAAGTACACATTTTGAATACTAAGGATTACCTAGGAAAATTCCAATCAAAATCAACCCCAGGAACTTTTATAAGATACTCAACAACAAGTAGGGCATATAGGGTCTACAATAAACAAACCCGTAAAATTGAAGAAACCACAAACTTAATATTCAATGAAGAAAATGTAACAAAACCTACTATCAACATAAACAACCCACCAAGCCTAAATACCTCAAATCAAGATCAAGAAGAAATTGAACCAACTACTAAGTCATCAATTGAACAAATAGCTGAGCTAACCCAAGTTGTTGAATCGATCCCTGAACCAAACCTACCAGCCGGACCTGAGGCTGAACCTAGTTCTAGGAGAACTAAGAAACCCAGACTAAATCATCCATCTGACCAAATCTTGGGTGATCCAACATTAGGGGTCAAAACAAGATCTTCCTACTAAAATCTTAGTCAAATTGCACTAATTTCAAAAATAGAACATAAAACTATAGAGGAAGCCCTACCTGACCTAGATTGGATCATTGCGATGCAAGAAGAACTAGCCCAATTTGAGAGAAACCAAGTCTGAGACTTAGTACCTAAACCAGAAGGTAAGTCAGTTATAGACACGAAGTGGGTATTTAGAAACAATCTAAATGATCAAGGTGAGATTATGAGAAACAAAGCCCGCTTAGTAGCTAAAGGTTTTAGTCATGTTGAAGGGTTGAATTATGATGAAACTTATGCCCCTGTAGCTAGACTTGAATCAATCAGGATGTTACTAGCCTTTGCAACCCATAGAAGCATTAAATTATACCAAATGGATGTCAAGTCTACCTTCCATAATGGATTCATAAAAGAGGAAGTGTATGTAGGGCAACCCCCAGGATTTGAGGACTTAGACAATCCCAAGAATGTGTTCAAACTTAGGAAAGCCCTTTATGGGTTAAAACAAGCACCTAGGGCCTGGTATGAAATACTATCCACCTACCTGATTTCTTAGGGATTTAACCAAGGTCAAATTGACTCAACCCTATTTGTTAAAACTTTAGAAAAATACATTTTTATAGCCCAAGTCTACGTAGATGACATAATTTTTGGGTCAACTAATACTAACTTTTTAAAAAAATTTGTTAAGATTATGGAAAGTGAATTTGAATTGAGCCTAGTAGGTGAACTGACCTTTTTCCTAGGTCTCCAAATAAAAGAAACCAGGGATGGTAACTACGTTCATCAGTCAAAATATGCAAAAGAATTAATAAAAAAATTCAAAATGGAAAACTCTAAGGATTTAAGTACTCCTATGTCCACAAATCTAAAAATAGACAATGACCCTGAAGGTAAGTCAGTTAATTTAAAACAATATAGAAATATGATAGGTAGTTTACTATACCTAACTGCTAGTAGACCTGACATCCTGTTTGCAGTGGGAATCTGTGCGAGATACTAAAACTGTGCTAAGGAGTCTCACCTAGCTGCCGTAAAAAGAATCCTTAGGTATATAAAGGGTACCCTAAATGTAGGTATTTGGTATCCTAGGCCCTCAAACTTTAAATTATCAGGATACTATGACTCAGACTATGCCGGGTGTAAACTAGATAGAAAAAGTACAAGTGGAAGTTGTCAATTACTAGGACACAGTCTAGTTAGCTGGTGCAGCAGAAAGCAACACTGTGTTGCCTTATCCATAACTGAAGCAGAATATGTTGCCCTAGGAGAGTGTGTAGCACAACTGTTATGGATGATGCACACCCTTAAGGATTTCAAGCTAGACAATGCCCAAACTAAAGTATTCATTGACAACATAAGCTCGATCAATCTTACAAAAATCCCTATTCATCACTCCCGGACCTAACACATTAAAGTAAAACATCATTTTATTGGGATCACATAGCTGTTGGAAACCGGATGGCTAGAGAGGGGGGGGGGTGAATATAGCCAATCACTTTGACTTAGACACAAATCGAATTTCTGCACTTCACTTTGTTAGTAGCACAGCGGAAGTATGAAAACAGAAAATGCAGAAACAGAAAATGAAGGGAAACCACTACAACTAGCAAGATCGCTAACAAGGAGGGTTTACAAGGTTCGGGGATAACTTGCCCCTACTCCTTGGCGTGCCCTTAAGGTGGGCGATCCCTTGATCGTCGGCAGATCAAGCCCCGGTTAGCACCGGATAGAAGACAACCTCCTTCTCGGTGGAGAAACCTCTCCACAGCGTTTCAATCACAGATAAATATTTAAGCTCAATGAAACAACAAGAAAGATCTTACTCAAGCACTCAGCAAAGACAAGAATACAGCAAGCTTTCCTGAGCTCCACCCAGCGGCGATCTCACGCAAGAAACCCTTCCTTGTGTCTTCCCGCTGTCGGACTCCAAGCCTCTTGTTCTCTCCTTCAAGCGCTCAAGTAATGGATGGTTGCTTCAAGAATGCAATCGCTTGCTCAAAGTGATGACAACTTCAGGAACACAGCAAGCAAGTTGTGGAGAACACAAGGCGCGACAAGAACTTAGTTTTCGAACTCTTCTTCCACGAAGCCTTCTTCCACCCTTTTTGTTTCTCCACTCAGCATCAGGTGACAACATCTCCTGCAGCCTCCAGCTGCCTCACTGCCAACGCCAGTTACCACTGAGCCCTCCCTAGACTTCCTGAGATCCCCTCAGCTAAGCTCCACTCAGCAGCTCCAGTCTGCAGCTCTAGCCGTTGCAACCTGAGATAGAAAATGGACAAACCTGCTCCAAGGAAAGCCTCCATTGACTTCTCCTTGAGTGTTTGAATCCTCCCCTGTCACCTGCAGCTTAATCAGAGTGTTATAGCAGCATATCACACAGTAAACAACTATCAGATGTAAGCAGCAGAGAATCAGATATGGTCAGGCACGATCAGAGCGCCTGACAGTGCAATTTGAATTAAAGTGATCGGTCACCGGACCGATCAGAGAACCTCCTGATCGGTCACAAGACCGATCAGGCTAGGTCTAGACCGATCAAGCTCCATCCTGATCAATCCCTAACGCACAATCAGAAATCGTGACTTCTTTGGGATTCTCCTGGACCGATCCCAGGTTGTGGGTCGATCACCCGACCGATCCACCCCTTTATCAGGCGATTTCTGAGTTTCACAGTCCAGACCCCCTGATCAATCACCGGACCGATCAGGTAACCTCCTGATCAGTCACCAGACCGATCAAGTAGTGACCAGACCGATCAGGCTCCGTCCTGATCGATTATAGTGAGGAACCTGCGATGCTGGATCGTTCTCCAGAACGATCTGCACAGTGATCCTGATCGGTCACCAGGCCGATCAGGAGCAGTTCAGCAAGGGAACTCAACCTCACTATTTGCCCCTTGATCGGTCACCAGACCGATCAGGAGCAAAGCAATGGGTGAAACACGTATTCCCTGATCGGTCACCAGACCGATCAGTCGTCGCTGGATCGGTCACCAGACCGATCCACAAAGGAGCACCGTGCCAACTCCCTGATCGATCACCAGACCGATCCAGGGGCTCCAACCTAGCCCTCCAAGCTAGGATTCAACCCATCTTAGCCCTCCAAGCTAAGGATTTTTCACCTAACCCTCCAAGTTGGGAATTTGCACCTAACCCTCCAAGTTAGGACTTTTCACCTAGCCCTCCAAGCTAGGACTTTTCACCCAACTCTTCCGGATTAGGACTTTTCTAAACCTAGCCCTCGAAGCTAGGACCTGACCCTCCAAGCCAGGACTTTTTCACCTAATTCTCCAAGATGGGAATTTGTCGCTAACCCTCGAATTTAGGACTTTTCACCTAGCCCTCCAAGCTAGGACTTTTCACCCACCTCTTCCGAATTAGGACTTTTCACACACCTAGCCCTCCAAGCTAGGATTTTCAATACCTAACCCTCCAAGCTAGGATTTTCCATACCATGCCTGATCCTCGACCAGGACTTAATCATAATCATGATAATCAACTTAAACTAAAATCGATGTCAACACCAAAACAACAATCAGGGCCAGACTGTATCAACAATCTCCCCCTTTTTGTTGTTTGACAACCAGATTTTAAGTTTAGGGATTCTCAATCAATTGCTCAACTTTAGAATCATAGGGGAATCCAGATCCTCCTCCTACAACATGATCATCCTAAACTTAACCAACCAACACTCTCCCCCTTTGTCGAACATCGAAAAGGGGTCTAGAAGGGCTGTTAAGTTTAAACCTTACTCCCCCTCAACCCTAGGGGTATCCCAAGACAACAACAATTTGATTTTTGATAAGCATATGAATACATATGACAAAAACATATAGGCATGGCAAATCAAGCATATGTATCATATGAGCATGGCATCATTAGCATGAAGATAGCTATGGATCAAATATGTAGATAGTACTCATAGTATCAACAATAAGCAACTAAAGTAGGATAAAACATGCATCAAAGTCAGAAGAAACAAGTCATAAAACATCCAGAGACATAACACGATGCTAGACATATACATCAAAGTCAAAGTACAAACCAATAGGACACTCATCATAAAAGGTAATGTCATCAATCCCGTGTGTGGTCATCAGCTGTGGAGTCAGCAATGTAGATAACTTCCCCTGGTAGAGGAATGCTGGGGGACCCACCACCAGGATACGCATGATGGTACCACTCCTCATACCACGCATCCTGGAATGAGCTGATCTCGGAAACATCAGACGGTAAAACATCGAGACGGCGATCGAAAGACTGATACTCTGAGCTGACCTCCTATCGCCAGAGCTCAGAGATATGCAACTCGTGCTCTATCAGCCGTTCTATCTCCGCAACCTGCCAGCATAGGTCAGGAACCCACCCGTCATAATCTGTAGTATCAGTTGGCGGCCCCTGGTCATGAGCTGCTCTCGGTAGCTCCTCCTCACGTCTGCGATTCTTCCACCTCAACCCCTGGGGCCCGAGGACAATGCCAGACTGAGCAAGCATGCGACGATCCAGACGGCAGTCCTATCGAATCATGGGCACAATGCGGCCTTGTGAAACGTCGATGCCAACCGACTCCAGCCAGGTAGTGATGATATGGCCGAATGGCATGTAGACTGACTGGGTGTACGACATGCAGTGGACGATGATGGAAAAATAGATCGAAGCTACTGGGTCAAAATCTAACTGCTGATGCATTCCGTAGAGCATCAAGCAGTGGAATGGGTGAATCTCATCCAGGTGTTTCAAAGTAGTGGGTAGGAGACAATTGGTGATGATCTTGAACAGAACATAGTCAACAGGGGAAAGGCGAAGAGCAGGAAATGTGGGAAAATCACTGGTGCTCTCACCAGAACCCCTTGGCCTGGGATGGCCTAGAAAGTACTCATAGATGGAATCAGGGGTTACTCCATCGAAGGGAAATGGAAGAGGATTAAGAGGGTAAGGGTAGAGAAAGAAATCATTGTCGGACCGGCAACAACCAAGAAAATCAGAAAAAATGGATCGATTAAAATCAAGGTCGACACTGGCGACACGAGTCCTCCACCCCATTCCCTCCCCACTCACCATGTTATTATAGAATTCAGAGACCAAGTCAAGATTGATCGGCCTCTCAAGGAAAAGAATGGATTGAAGATTGTAATGTGTGATAATTTGTCGGATGGTCGGGCAATGTTCATAGATAAAGGATTGGTCTATAGTTCGACATGACATTAATTTGAAATTGTGCCACTCAAAATTTAACACAAGAGTGACACTCTGAAATCGAGTATGTAGAGGTGGTGGAGGCCTTGGAGAAGGTGTAGATATTGAAGGGCCTTTGTGTTGGTGCAAGTTGCATCAATGATGTTCTCCTTTAAGTGTTTTAATGTTTGATAATACACTTAAGTCAGTGATACAATGAATAGACAAAGGGGAGCAAAGGAGAAGTAAACTAAGCTGAGGAAAAGTCCTAGTTAATCTAGGCATCGAAACCCTAAGTCCCAGCGAAGGGCTGCTGGCCACCTAGCAAGGGCTGCTAGGTATCGAAACCCTAAGACCTAGCGAAGGGCTGCTAGGTATCGAAACCCTAAGACCTGGCGAAGGGCTGCTGGGCACCTAGCGAAGAGCTGCTAGGTATCGAAACCTTAAGACCTAGCGAAGGGCTGCTAGCCACCTAGCGAAGGGCTGCTAGGCATAGAAGACCTAGCGAAGGGCTGCTAGGCACCTGGCGAAGGACTGCTAGGTAATGAAGTCTTGGTCCAAGGGACTGAGCGATGACTAAGGACAGGAGTAGATACGGGTCAGGGTTTGGGCGTCTCGAGGTCCGGAGGTATCGGAAGCTAAGCAAAAGTCCACCCGAAGGACTGGGTGGCAACCGCCTCCTGAAAGGAGTAGGTGAAGGGCAAGTTCTCGGGGATGGGAACTTGTGCCGGTTCGACCTAGGGTTTCATGGAGATCTGATAAGTACCATTTTGTTGATTATTTTAATTGCTAAAATCCATGTTTGACCCATGTTTTGCTTGCTTAATTGTGAATTGACCCTAGGTTTTAGGATTTCCTCTTATTTTGGACTTAATTACAAATTTGCACATATTTGGATTATTTGGCCACCAATTTTTTGATATATTTTTGTAGGCATGAAAGGATCCTGGACCTAGGGCATACTGGGTCAAACTTGAGTCGGAAGTGGACCCGGATCGAGTTATCAAGTTTCGGATTAATCTGGGCCGTCCGATTCAAAAGCGGCTAGATCTGAGCCATCCGGGACCATCTGAAGCAATCCGAGCTAGGGTTAGGGTTGATCAAGCATTATGATCAAGATCTGAAGGTTTCATCCCAATCAGAGCTCAATCAACCGTTGGATCATGCTCGGAGGGCTCTAGATCGTCCATTCAAAGATTGGGTTGATCTGGACCATTCGTTGCAAATCTGGAGGATCCGAGCTACCACGAGGCAGATCCTGACCCCTGATCAACATCCTCAATGTTTGGCTCAAATCAGAGCAAGATCAGCCGTTGGATTTCCTCAAATCAATCTGGGCCATTCATTCATAATTACTTAAGGAAATTTTCCCCGCAGCTCAGCTCTGTCGCGTCTTCGCCGCAGCTACCTTCTTCATCGAGTTCTTCCTTTTGCTTCAAGCTTTCTTCAATCCGTTGGCGCGACCACTCGATTTCCTTACTTAGTTCTTGTGCTAGGTCATTGGGAAGGCCATCAGTGGAGTTTCCAGATCAGAATTGCTCAAGACGCAGATCTGTTGAGAGGTTTCCGCAGCTCTGTCCATTTGTTACCTTAGGATCGGTTATGCTCCAATACCTTCCATCTGAGCTATGTAGAGGGGTTCCCTAGGTAGCTTGGATCATCATCCACTCACTTTCGCACGCAGACGCAGCTGAAATGAAGATTTCGAATGGAAAATTCAGTATGAAGCAATCTGAGCTGTATTCAATCGCAGATGGAGTTTTCCCTATGGTTTGCTAAGCTTATGAGTCCGAGGCTCTCCCTTGCGTGACGAACAAGGAGTACCTGAGCTCGGGAAGGGATCGAGGAGTAGTTTCTTTAGTTTAAATTCTGTTTTAGCTGTAGTTTTCAATTCTGCCGCAATCTCTGTTCTGAAATTCTATTTTAGCTACTAAAATTTTTGGTTCTGAATAGTTTTTGCTTCAATTAGAATTTTGATTCAGTGTTTCTATTAGCTAGATTGTTTGTGTAATGAACAAGTTCAATTAGATCAGTTTGTTTCATATTTTCTTGCTTGCGTTCAATAGTTCTGCTGCGTATCAGTTTTCTTGGGCTGATGCGTATCAGTTTTCTTGGGCTGATGCGTATCAGATTTCTTTCACCCTAGTTCCTGATCTTTGTATCAAGTTAGTTTTAGCATTTGTGAATCTTTTCTTACTTCGGATTAGTGCAATAGACTTAAGTTTGCATATGTTTTCTCAGTTAAATTTCGAATCTGAATTCTGCAAGTGAGCTATTCCATTTTGGCACATCATATCAGGTTTCTGAAACTCTTGTTTCATTTTAGTTTCAGCAATTATTGGCTGATGAACTCTGCACCTGATTTGGTTACGTGACATCCAATTGTTCACATCAGCAGTTGGTTGATTTTGAAATCAGTTCGTAGCTGCAATTACCTGCCCTTTAAGTTTCTGAATTTTGCAGTTAAAGTCTGAATTTCTGCTGATTTTGGTTGTGTCAAGTCCCTTCCACAATCTGATTTGATCAGTCATTCAATTGGAGCCTGAATTCTTCATTTATCCCTGCATATCACTGTATATAGAGCTGTTCTTTCCAGTTTGATCGATAGTTTTCATGCTGAATTGATAGAATTAGTTTTGGCACAAAAATTTCAGCTTTTGGCACAAAGGTTCCCTTGCGTGCCAAAGCTGTTTTGGGGGCATTGTTTGCATCAGTTTTCACTTGTCTCTTGGTGTATGACAGTGTTTGAAGTTAATTGGTATCGTATCTAGCATCTCTGAATTTTCATTGTATTTGTGGCCTCCAAAATTTGTAGTTAATTTGAGTTGATGTTGTTGCTTGTTTAATTTCCTAATTTCGTAGTTAGCCATTGTTTTAAGCTTGAATTGCTTTCCGAAAACTTCCATCACTGTCTCTATTTCTTTGCATCAGCATTTGTTTTGCATTTGAATTTAAATTTGCTTCTCCAATTTTAGTTAAGTTCTTTGGGTTGATTCGATTTCCATCACTTGCTATTGCTTGTTCAGCTCATTAGTTTAGTTCCTTTATTTTTATTGCTCTTTCATTTCTAAATTGCCAACAACCCCAGATTTTAATTGAAACCCAAAACAATCATGACACATAAATACAAGCTCGAATCACACAACATCAACTAGTCCCGAGGAAAAATACGACCTGTGGCCCCTTTACTATGTTTTCATATTTTTGATTGCAAAAAGGGTTTCCAACATTTTTATTCATATCTAAATTTGAGACCCACATTCGTGACATTCTATTTTGGGTCTATCAAGATCCGAAGTCCGAACCAATTCCTTAAGCCTAATATTGTATGTATATATGCTTTGTGTTTGTGTATCTTGCAGGTATCAAGAACCGGAGACAAAGCAGGAAGGTTGTTGGAAAAAGGCTGATGGGGGCACCCCCACTGTTGGGGGCGCCCAGAGCAAGGCTTAAAACCTAGTCTTGGGTTTAAACCATGATTCGGGGCGCCCAGAATGATGGGGGTGCCCGGAGTAAAGAGGAAAATGCAGTTTTCGTGAAGTAAGCAGAATAGGTGTCAAGGGGGGCGCCCGGAAGGTCCGCGACGCCCGGGTTGAAACCTATGATTGCTGTTTCAGGTTCAAAATGCATATAAGCACTCAGGACGACGCCCGGGAGGTCCGGGGCACCCTGGTCAAAGATTTTATCACCTGCGGCAAGGTAGGCGCAAGGATAAGGTTTGATCGAGTTATTAGGGGCGCCTCCGACGTCCAGGGCGCCCCCAGGAGTGCTATATAAGGGACTTCGACCCCTCTGCTTGAACAACAACTTCCAAGAGCGATTCTAAGCATTCTGACCGACGACAACGTGCTAGAGACGAGGCTCTACGACCGGGAGGCTCCAGGAGGAAGTACGCGGCACTTCGGAGGTCGAGATCGGCCGAGCTTCAGACTTTGTCTTGTTGGTTTGCTTTTTAATTCCGCACTTAATTTTATTTATATTTTGATTGTAAAACTTGCACTGTAAGTCGGGTTTCTCCGCCTCCGGAAAGTCTGGGAAGGAGACCAATAGTGGACGGGCATTCCCATGCATAGGCCTTGGATGTACTGACCCTGGGGGGTCGGGAACTAAGTAAAAATCCCGCTGTGTCCTTGTATTGTTAATTCTTTTTCTGTTTTATTCTCCGCTGCACTAACGCTCTGAGTAGATCGAAAGTCTTACGAAGTTTCCGAAATATTTGAACGATCGATATTCACCCCCCCTCTATCTACGGCACCGGTCCTACAATTGGTATCAGAGCCGAGCCGCTCTTCACCGGACTAACCGCCGACGGAGCAACGACGCCAGGAGTTGAGGGGGAGCTCAGGGGTGAATCAGGTACTTTTAGTTTTAAAATGTCCATTTTTAAATTCCATGTTATATGTTTTAAGTGCAGGGAGAGAGGGCACTATAAAAATCAGTGCCTTACTCGTAAAACTCGATCTTCATCACCGGTGGCGAAGGAGGCACCAGCGCCAGGAAGCCGGAGGGACAAAAGTCACGTACGATGCTTCAAATGCGAGAAGTACGGACACTACAAAAATAAGTGTCCGGCAAAGGTACGTAAGATTTATGTTCCAAAAATTTTACAAGTTCCTGCACTGCCTTGTGATAATGTAGTTAATTTTTCTGATAAATTAGACTTATTGCATAGTAAAATTAATTCTTTGCATGTTAAATTAGAAAATACAAATATGACTAAAATATCCGAAATTAACTATTTAATTCAGAACATCAATTCAGAAATTTCTAAATTAAATTATCATAATTCGGATAATGTTAACTCTGATAACATTAATTCAGATAAATTAAATCCTAAGGATAAAACCAAATTCAAATTAGAAAATCCTAAGGATAACTCCGAATTCAAATTTGAAAATCCTAAGGATAATTCTGAATTAAAATTAGAAAATCCTAAGGATAATTTTGAATTAAAATTAGAAAATCCTAAGGTAATTCTGAATTAAAAATTGAAAATCTTGAGAATAAAGATGTATCTGAGGATAATTATGAGGATAATTCTGAAGATAATGGAGATGATATCTCTTTAGATATTAATTTAATCATTCCATTAGATAATCCTGAAAAATTAACTAGTGGTCCATTTTACTCCACCTACTTTGAGGATGTTGAAAGATCTAATCTTGAGGAGGAGATAGAATTGTCTAAAATAAAGGTCATGGTTAATAAAAATTACAAAGGTTCAAATAAATCAGAATTACTAGAGAAACTTAAAAAGAAAAATAAGGATGAGTCAGAAATTTTTGAAATAATGAAAATACTGAACCTAAATCCACAACTATTGATTAATTAATTATTCAAATTAATTAAATCTTAATTATTCAAATTTAAATTAATTAAATCTTAATTATTCAAATTCAAATTGATTAAATCTTAATTATTCAAATTCAAATTAATTAAATCTTAATTATTCAAAATCAAATTAATTAAATCTTAATTAATCAAATTTAAATTAATTAAATCTTAATTATTCAAATTCAAATTAATTAAATCTTAATTATTCAAATTCAAATTAATTAAATCATAATTATTCAAATTCAAATTAATTAAATCTTAATTATTCAAATTCAAATTAATTAAATCTTAATTATTCAAATTTAAATTAAATTCATATTAAATCTTAATTAAATTAAATTCAAATTAAAATTAAATTCGAATCAATTTCATATTAAATCTTAATTAAATCAATTTCAAATTAAATCTTAATTAAATCAATTTCAAATTAAATCTTAATTAAATTAAATTCAAATTAAATTAAATTCAAATTAAATTAAATTAAATTAAATTCAAATTAACTTCAAACAAATTAAATTAAATTAAATTCAAATTAAATTAAATTCAAATTAACTTCAAATCAAATTAAATTAAATTAAATTCAAATTAAATTAAATTAAATTAAATTCAAATTAAATTAAATTTAAATTAAATCTTAATTAAATCAATTAAATTCAATTAAATCTTAATAAAATCAATTTAATTCAAATAATGTTAGTTAATTCAATTTAATTCAAATAAATTCAACTTTAATTGATTCAAATTAATTCAAATCAATTCATTCTTAATTAATTCATTTTCAAATTAATTAACTTGAATACAAAGTAACTTAAACTCGAGCTAAACTAAAATATTATCCAAACCGCAACAACTAATTTAGTAAAATTAAATATGTCAAAGTGGGTTGACATATTCGCCGGTTCACACGACATGTATCAAATCGGAAATTTGATACATCATTAGAAACTTAAATAAAATGATTGGACTTGTTTGACTCATGCATAATTGCCATGCCATGCATTTGCTACTTCTTTTAAATATATGACATGTCACTCATATTTAATTTTATGCATAATTTAGAACGGCTATAGGAAAAAGAATAATTGAAACTTGATCAACCTAGTATTGGGTGGCGGTGAGATGATAGTACGTTATGGAAGCCAATTCTAATAAGATCAAGTATACTTGGTCTCTTTAGACTGGTGAAACTAGCCAAAGCTATCGATCCATGATCCAAACTAGTTAGACCAGAATTTTTCAAAAAGAAATTTTGAAAATGAAATTTCATTAAAAGGCTTTGTCAAGGAAAGGGTTGATGATCCAATAAGGCTACGGCCAAAGAAGGCCTAGTGCCTTGCCAAGACCTGGAAGCCAATTTTTAAAATTCAAATTCAAGTTACTTCTTGTCAAATTCAAATCTAACACAAGCTTCAATTAAATCTTAGAATTAATAATAAAAATGATTCAAGCATCTCACAATACATCTATAAGGCAACCATGCTTGTTGTATTGATACATCTAAAATGGGTGAGATGTTAAGGACTAATGAATTGAAAAATATCTTTCAAAATTGTTTTTCAAAATTGTTAGAATATTTTCCTAAAAATATATTTTTAAAATAGTGCTTTAACATAATAATGTTTTTATGGAATTCATGTTTGTCTGATTGAATATACATATCATATGTTTTCAAAAATATATCTTTTCAAAAATTGTTTGACTCACGCAATTAGACACAAGCCTCTTAGGACAACACTAAAGTTCCTTAAGGCACTTAGTTAGACTTAAACGGTGTTGGATGCAAGGGGAGTGTTTTGGTCTTTTTATTAAAAATATTTTCGAAAACTGCACCTTAATTTCCATCACACATGTTTTCAAAATTATCTTCTTTCCAAATTATGGTTTCAAAATTTATCTACTTGAAAATTATCGCTCATTTGATTTTGATAAACCTTAAAGACACAGAGGAAAGTTCATTTCATGATCTAAAAAGGACTCCTATGACGTGTCAGTTTTAGGGGGAGTCTGAGTCAACATTCTGACAAGTTTTAAATTATTTATTTTTTAAAATTATTAGATTATTCTTTTGATCTGAGTCAAACCTTAAGACTCAGAGGAAGAGTACTTGTGGTCAACATGCTTCCCAGGATTGAGTCATGTTTAGTGGGAGGTCAAATTAAAAGAATTATTTAATAACATGTCTTCTTGAACGGTATTTTCAAATTTTGCTAAAGACATAAGTATTCTTTCAAAATACTATCATTTAAAAAAAAATACCAGCATGTTCAAAATTTCATTTGGTTTTTGATCAATTTCACAGAAAAAAAATGTTTAATCTTGAGTTTGGAAAATCTTCCAGGACACTTAGGAAAATATCCTTGTGGTCAACAAGGTTTCCTATGATTGTGTCAGACTGGAAGATAAACCAAATCAAGTATTATGACTTCAAAAATTTATACATTTTTCAAAATGTACTTCAAAATGTATTATTCTATTTTTCAGAAGTTATGTGACTTATGAAATTATTTTTACATTTACTTGAATTTGAAAAATTTCCAGGACACTTAGGAAAATATCCTTGTAGTCAACAAGGTTTCCCAGGATGGTGTCAGACTGGAAGATTAACCTAGTCAAGTAAAATATTATGTTTCAAAAATTACTTAGATTTTTCAAAAGGTCATCTTTTTCAAAATTAGTCAGTACTTGCAAAAAATGCATAATATTCATATTTCCAAAATAGCATTCTTTCTAAAGTTATGCATTTTTCAAAGGTACTTATATACTTCAAAAATTACATAATCTTTCAAAAGTACTTGCATTTTTTTATCATCATAATTTTCAAAGTACTTGTACTTTTCAAAGCGCATAGCATTTTTTCAAAATTATGCATTATTTCAACAAAGAAATGCAATATATCATTCAAAATACAATGCTTTTAAAATTTGAACTAAGTAGTTTCAAATAGAACCAAAGATCTTCATTGTTGGTGCAAGTATTTTCTTTTATTTTTTGTTGATATATGACAAAGGGGGAGAGGTGTGCTTAAGTTAGAAGTTGGAAAATTTTTTTCCCAAAGATCAAAAATGTAGTTTCAAAACTTATATCATTTTTTGGTTTTTTTAAGGATAGTAAGTTAGCCCCTTTAAACCAATCTAACTTAAGTTATTGTTAAACATCAAAAAGGGGGAGATTGTTGGTGCAAGTTGCATCAATGATGTTCTCCTTTAAGTGTTTTAATGTTTGACAATACACTTAAGTTAGTGATACAATGAACAGACAAAGGGGAGCAAAGGAGAAGTAAACTAAGCTGAGGAAAAGTCCTAGTTAATCTAGGCATCGAAACCCTAAGTCCCAGCGAAGGGCTGCTGGGCACCTAGCGAAGGGCTGCTAGGTATCGAAACCCTAAGACCTAGCGAAGGGCTGCTAGGCACCTAGCGAAGGGCTGCTAGGCACCTAGCGAAGGGCTGCTAGGTATCGAAACCCTAAGACCTGGCGAAGGGCTGCTGGGCACCTAGCGAAGAACTGCTAGGTATCGAAACCTTAAGACCTAGCGAAGGGCTGCTGTTAGTGATATGAGAGAAGTGTCCTAAGGCAATCGCCTTATGATGTAAACATTTATTTTAATAAATGATAATTCACTATTTGAGTATACATGTTTGTATTTGATTGGGATCTTAAACTCATATACTGAATGTCCGCCATACAATTCACAGCATAAGAGAATTTGTGATGGGATCACAACTAGTGATTGTCTCTAAATGTGCAAATGTGAATTGTTGGAAATATCCCTAGTCGATGAATTGATAAATACGAACACTATCAATTCTGTTGAGACTAGCATGGGTTATTCTCTATTCAGCTGATTCTCACTGGCTGGTGACATTGGGATGTCCGGAGATAAACATGGATGCTAGTTAAGGGAACTAGTTCATTGGAGTGACTAGCTGTAAGACTTCATATGGGAATCTACATGTAGATATGTCAATGAAGATCTTACTGCGGCTTAAGTGCGATGTTCCTTTGACTTGCGGTGTTCAAGTCATCTTGGTCATGGAGACTTATACTTTGACATCTTAAGCAAGCATCTCCAAGGAGGTGTGGACCCAGGATGATCGGGTATAAGCCGAAGTGCCCGAAGATGTTTGAACAGCTTACAAAGGATTCACCACTCCTTGTGAGGAGATGTATACCCAGGCCTATCGTCGGATTGTTACTCAAAGCCTCTGGCCAGAGCATATCATGTTAAGAGTGCGAGTCTCTTAAATACATGAGAGTAATTAGAAATCCAAAGGACGAGAAAGACACTACTTGGGCTAGGTGTGACGTAGTCAGCCTAGTGGGGACTGACACCATTGACCGTGTCCTGAACCAAGTGGGTATAAGGTGGTGAAGGGAATGGGGCACGATTTAGTAGAGCTGCTGAAGGGTTTCAGAATAATTTCTTCTGAGGTCAAACCGTTGATCTTTCGATTAATTGGGAATCATGATGTACTACTAGGTGCCACTCATGATCGTTCTATAATTAGTTAATTATAGACGGCCAACATAAATCGAAAGCCTATTTAGTCACACGCACTACGAGTAATCCGAGGGATTTAAAACGAGTTGAAAATTGGATTTTCCGATCAAGAGAAATAAGTCGAATCTGAGTTAATCAGAGGCGCAATGGAAGCTAAAAATGGCTAAGTCTTTTGAAGGCTTTTTGGGCGAATTAAATGAGTTTAATTCGTGACCGGTTCGGGTTGGTTTGGCCGGCCAAAGAGGGTGCTAACCCTCCTTGTGGTGGCCGGCCATTAAAGGGAGATTAAACCAATTTAATTGGTTTAATTAATAAAATAAATCTAGTGTGATTTGTTTTATAAATTATGGATAAATAAATTTGTATAAAGAAATTTATATAAATAAAATTTATAGAAATTTATTCTTTTATGGAAGATTAAAATAATCCATGAATTGGTTTATTTTAATTTTATAAAATCAATTATGAATTGATTTTTCCATAATAAGAAAGTTTATAAATTTCTTATAAAAATTTATTCCATAATTTAAAGAGAAGAAGAATTAGTTTTATTATAAATTGGTTTATAATAAAGACTCGGTTTAAACGGAATAATTAATAAGAAAATTTATAAGATAAATTTCTTATAACTAATTCCGTTAATTCCGTTAATTCGGTTTAGAGGGAGACTTAGCAAAGGAGTTGCTACTATATAAAGGAACCAAAGGCTAGCCCTTATTCCAATCAATTAATCAAGAGATTAATTACTCTCTCCCTCTCTCTCTTAATCTCTCGTCTCCTCCTCTTCTTCTTCCCTTAGGGCCGGCGCACCCTAGCTCCTCTAGGGTCGGCGCCCAACCAAATCCAAGAAGGTGAAGTTGCCGTGAGCATTAAAGAAGAAGGAGAACCCGAACACGAAGAAGAAGAAGTGGATAGCGACTCCTCTCTTCCCGGAATTCGATTCCGTTACTTAGTTGGTTAGTCTTCCATTATTTTCTTTTATTCTTCTAGTTGTGCCTTCCGAGAATCTAGTAGTTCTCGTCGGCACAAAACTCGTGACTTTGCGAAGTCATCCCGAAGAGAACTCGGCGTGGATGCGAATAGAGGCGGAGCTTCCAAGGGACGCTACGGTTGGATCTCGTCCCTTACTTCGAGTTACGAGAGGTACTTGGTAAATTTGTTTACTTTTCCGCAAAGTTTTATTTTATGATTATGTCAACACAATGTAAGGTTGCATGCTAGATACGAAGTTAAAATAATTTAGGAAATTATTTTATGCAAACTCTTCCGCTGCACGTAAAAATTTTGAATTTTACAAACTCGTATCCTTGTCGACATGCACCCGGTCCCAACAGTGGTATCAGAGTCGGTTAGTGTTCGACTTAATCATATAATTGTTTTGTGGAAAACTTTGTCATGATCTCAATTTCGGAAAATTTTTCAATTATGGAAACTTTCAAATTATAATAAATTTTAGATTTAGGAATTTCAAAGTTTGGAAATCCTCATGAAATTTCGCAAACGTTTGAAATTTTCTAGTTTCTGAAATTTTATAATAATTGTGAAAACTTCCCATCTTTGGAAACTTTCCAATTTTGAAAATTTTTCTATTTTAGAAATTTTCCAATTTTTGGAAATATGTAAGTTTTCTTTGTACCAGAAACTTACAATTATTCTGAAAACCTATTTTCGAAATCTCGCAATTTTGGGCACTTTCTTTTAAGAAAGTCTAGACAAATTCATGAACAGTTAATTGACAATTAAATTTGAATTGGTTTTTAAATTGACAACAAAATTCTTTACTTTGGATTGAGCCTCGGGGAGCCGTCCAATTTAGAGTTAGTTGTTGTAATTTAATTTCCCAATTTTTAATTGAAATTGTCATGTTTGATTTGGATTGAGCCTCGGGGAGCCGTCCAATTGGATTTACAACACATTACTTTTCTTTGGGTATCTGAGCCTCGGGGAGCCACCCTTAGAAAACGATTTGTTGTAATTAATTAAATCCATGAATAAAATATGTTTCTTACATATTGTTGTCTCCAAAATTAATTAGGAAAATGGTTTCCTATAGAGTTTTCTTAAATGAGATTTTCATGAAAATAATATGTAGTTGAATTAAGGGATTTGTCTCTTAATTTAATAAGATTTGATTTAGAGAAATCAAAGTCTTGAACATATTATTTCCGAAATTAATTATGACAATTTAGGAAATTGTTTCCCAAAACAATTCCTTTAATAAAGTATGAAATTATAATTAGGAAATCCGGTTCCTAATTTAATTCATGAGACTTGATAAATTAAGTCACATACATACTTTATTAAGGAAATCGTTAGTCATGACATAATTTTATGTCATGAATGTGCTTAGAAAAGAATGAGACCCAAACACCCCTTACAAAATATTAAGGCTAACACCTTCCATTAATATGGTTAGAACCGGAGTTTTGTTTCTAGTTAGGGTTGATGGACACATCCATGCCCGACTTGAACCTCAACATGTTCAAACCGTGGAATTAGTTTATGAATAATATAATTGAAGTCAGAGGTCAATCCTTAGTTTTGGTTGTTGGACACATCCAAGCCTGACTAAACGGTTGAATGAGCTTCAGCAATATTAAAACTATTTCTTGATCAATGGGTCAGCCTTAAGCTTGGAGCATCGATTTGTTGTGCCACAGCCAAGGTCGATGTAAAGAGAGGTGCAGTTAGGTGCTATGTATATTGATACATACTTGTTAATGAGTTAACAACCTAATGATTTATGCAAACATTCAATTAGTTGATAGCATAAGGTGATAGTTACATATATGTGATGTGTAATTGGTATAATTACCTACCTTCATAGCTAAGAAAAACTTGATGGCCATAGCCATGGTGGTTCTTATCTATGGTTGGATATCAACCTATTTGGAGATGTTCCTACAATCTCCCGAATTGATAATAAGGGTGATTCAATTCGTAAAATAAATAGGATTTAATTTATGTATGTTGATACATTCTTAATCAATCTTCTCACATAATCTCAATTTGTATTTCTAAGATAATCACTCGATCATGTCTTACATAAACTTACGTTCCATTTTGGACACCAATAAACTGACTGGGCCGAACTTCATGGACTGGCTTCGAAACCTGAGGATAGTCCTCAAGGCAGAAAAGCTTGCTTATGTCCTTGAAGAACAACTTCCCAACCGTCCTTCTAAAGATGCAACTCTAGACCAGTTTCCAGAGTTGCTCAACCTGCTGAAGACTATAGAGCCTTCTGTAAAGCAGGATCAGAAGACAATACTGTTAGTTGGATCCTCGAAGAAAGGTTCTAAGAGGAAGGCCAAAGAATAGAATAAAGGGAAGAAGAAAAAGGCCAAAAAGACCGGAAAAACCCCAAAAGACACTTGCCATCATTGTGGCAAGGAGGGTCACTGGCGAAGAAACTGCAAGGTTTATCTTGAGTCCTTGAAGAAGAAGGCATCCGATGCCCCATCTTCTTTAGGTATCTTCGTTATTGAATGTCACTCTATTTCCTCAAATACCTGGGTACTTGATACTGGGTGTGGCTCACAGATATGTAATGACATAAAGGGGCTAAGGAATAGAAGAAGGCTCGTCAAGGGAGAAGCGAATTTGCGAGTTGGAAATGAAGCAAAGATTGCTGCTGTTGCCATCGGAACATATTTGCTGAAGCTCCCTACCGGACGTATCTTAGAATTGGATAATTGTTATTTTGTTCCTTCATTAATAAAGAACATTGTATCTATTTCATGTTTGAATGAAAAAGGTTATCATTTAACTTTTAGTAACAATTGTTGTTACATAACTTTAAATGACGTTCTTTATGGAAATGGAACTTTGTGCAATGGCATCTACACGTTAGATTTATCCAGTGACATTTTCAATATCGAAGTTAGTAATAAACGTGCTCGAATAGATAATCGAATAGACTCCTACACGTGGCACTGTCGTCTTGGCCATATAAGTAAGAAACGCATGACCGAATTACACCGATGTGGAATTTTGGAATCATTTGAACCCGGTTCATTTGATACATGCGAATCGTGCTTAAAAGGCAAGATGACCAAATTACCCTTTCCCGGAAAAGGTAATCTAGTGGGAGAGTTGCTTGGTCTGATACATACCGATGTATGCGGACCAATGTCAACTCAAGCACAAGGAGGCTATAACTACTTCATCACCTTTATCGATGATCACTCACGATTCGGTTATGTGTTCTTGATGAAACACAAATCTGAAGCTTTTGATAAATTCAAAGAATTCAGAAATGAAGTAGAGAAACAACTTGGCAAAAGTATTAAAATACTTCGATCCGATCGGGGTGGAGAATACTTAAGTCAAGAGTTCCAAGATTATCTTAGGGACAATGGGATATTATCCCAATGGACTCCGCCGTATACACCACAGCATAATGGTGTATCTGAGAGGCGAAACCGAACCTTGATGGACATGGTTAGGTCAATGATGAATCATGCAACTCTTCCAAAATCCTTTTGGGGCTATGCACTTAAGACAGCCGTTTACTTGCTAAACAGAGTCCCGACCAAGGTAGTCTCTACTACTCCATATGAGATTTGGAATAGTAAGAAACCTCACTTAACTCACCTTAAGATATGGGGTTGTCCTGCTTATGTGAAGCGGGTTGTATCAGACAAATTGGATGCTAAGTCTGATAAATGTCTATTTATTGGATACCCTAAGGAAACGAAGGGTTACCAATTCTATCATCCCTTGGAACAAAAGGTGTTTGTTTCAAGGCATGCTGTATTTCTGGAAAAAGAATTTCTTTTACAAGAAAATAGTGGGAGTGGCATTGAGCTTGATGAAGTTCAAGAAACTCCAATAGACATTACAGAGACACCTAGTCTAGACCCACAACCGATAATTCATAGTGATAAGCTATCTGTTGAACCTAAAACTACACCACCTCTTCGTAGGTCTGATAGGACACGCAACATTCCAGAGAGATACGGATTTCTCGTAAGTGAATCGAACGACGTGTTGCTCATTGACGATGACGAACCTATCAGTTATGAAGATGTTCTGAAAAGTCCAAAAAGGGACAAATGGCTTGAAGCCATGAAGTCGGAAATGGATTCCATGTACGAAAATCAAGTATGGGACTTGGTTAACCCACCTGAAGGGATTAAACCCATAGGGTGCAAGTGGGTTTTCAAGAAGAAAACCGACATGGAAGGTAATGTTGTTACCTTTAAGGCTAGATTAGTGGCAAAAGGATATCGTCAGAAACAAGGAATTGATTATGACGAAACCTATTCGCCAGTAGCTATGCTTAAATCCATTCGGATGCTCCTAGTCATAGCAGCTCATTATGATTATGAGATATGACAAATGGATGTGAAAACAGCTTTCCTTAATGGAAACCTGCTTGAGGATGTATACATGATACAACCTGAAGGTTTCACATCGGTTGATAAAACCAAGGTATGCAAGCTTTGACGATCCATATATGGACTGAAGCAAGCATCTAGGAGCTGGAACATCCGTTTTGATGAGACAATCAAAAGTTTGATTTCTCACAAAATCCTGACGAACCTTGTGTGTACAAGAAGGTTAGTAGGAGTGCAGTCGTATTCCTAGTATTATATGTCGATGACATCTTACTTATAGGAAACGATATATCAGTTTTACAGACAGTTAAGATTTGGTTGTCCAAAACTTTCTCCATGAAAGACCTGGGAGAAGCAACCTATATCCTTGGGATTAGAATCTATAGAGATAGATTAAAACGGTTGCTTGGTCTTTCGCAGTCTACATATATTGACCGAGTGCTAAAAAGGTTTAGCATGTCGGAATCCAAGAAAGGTTACCTTCCCATCAGGCATGGGATCAACCTTTCGAAGTCTATGTGTCTGCGCACAGAAGACGAGAGGATTAGCATGAATAAGATTCCCTATGCATCCGCAATAGGATCTATCATGTATGCTATGTTATGTACTAGGCCCGATGTATCGTATGCTTTGAGCGTCACAAGCAGATACCAGTCGGATCCAGGAATGGATCATTGGGCGGCTGTTAAGACAATCCTTAAGTACTTAAGAAGAACTAAGGATGTATTTCTAATATATGGAGAAGGAGATTTGATAATACGTGGGTATACAGATGCCAGTTTCCAGACAGATAAGGATGACTCCAAATCGCAGTCTGGATACGTATTTACTTTGAATGGAGGCGCAGTAAGTTGGAAAGTTCCAAACAAGACACCGTAGCGGATTCTACCACGGAAGCGGATATATCGCAGCTTCGGAAGCAGCAAAGGAAGCAGTTTGGATCAAGAAGTTTGTCTCAGAACTTGGTGTGGTTCCAACCATTGATGAAGCAGTGCCGGTTTACTGCGACAACAATGGAGCTATTGCACAAGCGAAGGAACCAAGGTCTCATCAACGATCCAAACACGTGCTTCGACGCTATCATCTGATCAGAGAGATTATAAGTAGGAATGACATACAAATTGAGAGAGTTCCCACTGAAAGGAATATAGCGGATCCTTTAACTAAGGCCTTGCCTCAAAGCAAGTTTGAGGGTCATGTTAGAGCCTGTGGTATTGGATACCGTAGCGATTGGCATTAGGCCAAGTGGGAGTTTGTTAGTGATATGAGAGAAGTGTCCTAAGGCAATCGCCTTATGATGTAAACATTTATTTAATAAATGATAATTCACTATTTGAGTATACATGTTTGTGTATTTGATTGGGATCTTAAACTCATCTACTGAATGTCCGCAATACAATTCACAGCATAAGAGAATTTGTGATGGGATCACAACTAGTGATTATCTCTAAATGTGCAAATGTGAATTGTTGGAAATATCCCTAGTCGATGAATTGATAAATACGGACACTATCAATTCTGTTGAGACTAGCATGGGTTATTCTCTATTCAGCTGATTCTCACTGGCTGGTGACATTGGGATGTCCGGAGATAAACATGGATGCTAGTTAAGGAAACTAGTTCATTGGAGTGACTAGCTGTAAGACTTCATATGGAATCTACATGTAGATATGTCAATGAAGATCTTACTGCGGCTTAAGTGCGATGTTCCTTTGACTTGCGGTGTTCAAGTCATCTTGGTCATGGAGACTTATACTTTGACATCTTAAGCAAGCATCTCCAAGGAGGTGTGGACCCAGGATGATTGGGTATAAGCCGAAGTGCCTGAAGATGTTTGAACAGCCTACAAAGGATTCACCACTCCTTGCGAGGAGATGTATACCCAGGCCTATCGTCGGATTGTTACTCAAAGCCTCTAGCCAGAGCATATCATGTTAAGAGTGTGAGTCTCTTAAATACATGAGAGTAATTAGAAATCCAAAGGACGAGAAAGACACTACTTGGGCTAGGTGTGACGTAGTCAGCCTAGTGGGGACTGACACCATTGACCGTGTCCTGAACCAAGTGGGTATAAGGTGGTGAAGGGAATGGGGCACGATTCATTAGAGCTGCTGAAGGGTTTCAGAATAATTTCTTCTGAGGTCAAACCGTTGATCTTTCGATTAATTGGGGATCATGATGTACTACTAGGTGCCACTCATGATCGTTCTATAATTAGTTAATTATAGACGGCCAACATAAATCGAAAGCCTATTTAGTCACACGCACTACGAGTAATCCGAGGGATTTAAAACGAGTTGAAAATTGGATTTTCCGATCAAGAGAAATAAGTCGAATCTGAGTTAATCAGAGGCGCAATGGAAGCTAAAAATGGCTAAGTCTTTTGAAGGCTTTTTGGGCGAATTAAATGAGTTTAATTCGCGCGGTTCGGGTTGGTTTGGCCGGCCAAAGAGGGTGCTAACCCTCCTTTGGTGGCCGGCCAATAAAGGGAGAAAACCAATTAATTTGGTTTAATTAATAAAATAAATCTAGTGTGATTTATTTTATAAATTATGGATAAATAAATTTGTATAAAGAAATTTATATAAATAAAATTTATAGAAATTTATTCTTTTATGGAAGATTAAAATAATCCATGAATTGGTTTATTTTAATTTTATAAAATCAATTATGAATTGATTTTTCCATAATAAGAAAGTTTATAAATTTCTTATAAAAATTTATTCCATAATTTAAAGAGAAGAAGAATTAGTTTTATTATAAATTGTTTATAATAAAGACTCGGTTTAAACGGAATAATTAATAAGAAAATTTATAAGATAAATTTCTTATAACTAATTCCGTTAATTCCGTTAATTCGGTTTAGAGGGAGACTTAGCAAAGGAGTTGCTACTATATAAAGGAACCAAAGGCTAGCCCTTATTCCAATCAATTAATCAAGAGATTAATTACTCTCTCCTCTCTCTCTTAATCTCTCCTCTCCTCCTCTCTTCTTCCCTTAGGGCCGGCGCACCCTAGCTCCTCTAGGGCCGGCGCCCAACCAAATCCAAGAGGTGAGTTGCCGTGAGCATTAAAGAAGAAGGAGAACCCGAACACGAAGAAGAAGAAGCGGATAGCGACTCCTCTCTTCCCGGAATTCGATTCCGTTACTTCGTTGGTTAGTTTCCATTATTTTCTCTTATTCTTCTAGTTGTGCCTTCCGAGAATCTAGTAGTTCTCGTCGGCACAAAACTCGTGACTTTGCGAAGTCATCCCGAAGAGAACTCGCGTGGACGCGAATAGAGGCGGAGCTTCCAAGGGACGCTACGGTTGGATCTCGTCCCTTACTTCGAGTTACGAGAGGTACTGGTAAATTAGTTTACTTTTCCGCAAATTTTATTTTATGATTATGTCAACACACATAAGGTTGCATGCTAGATACGAAGTTAAAATAATTTAGGAAATTATTTTATGCAAACTCTTCCGCTGCACGTAAAATTTGAATTT
>JAGFNQ010005270.1:146813-167176 GCA_024364735.1 Boesenbergia rotunda
TGGGGGGTGAATATAGCCAATCACTTTGACTTAGACACAAATCGAATTTCTGCACTTCACTTTGTTAGTAGCACAGCGGAAGTATGAAAACACAAATGCAGAAACAGAAAATGAAGGGAAACCACTACAACTAGCAAGATCGCTAACAAGGAGGGTTTACAAGGTTCAGCGATAACTTGCCACTACTCTTTGGCGTGCCGTGAAGGTGGGCGATCCCTTGATCATCGGCAGATCAAGCCCCGGTTAGCACCGGATAGAAGACAACCTCCTTCTCGGTGGAGAAACCTCTCCACAGCGTTTCAATCACAGATAAATATTTAAGCTCAATGAAACAACAAGAAAGATCTTACTCAAGCACTCAGCAAAGACAAGAACATAGCAAACTTTCCTGAGCTCCACCCAGCGGCGATCTTACGCAAGAAACCCTTCCTCATGTCTTCCCGCTGTCGGACTCCAAGCCTCTTGTTCTCTCCTTCAAGCGCTCAAGTAATGGATGGTTGCTTCAATAATGCAATCGCTTGCTCAAAGTGATGACAACTTCAGGAACACAGCAAGCAAGTTGTGGAGAACACAAGGCGCGGTAAGAACTTAGTTTTCGAACTCTTCTTCCACGAAGCCTTCTTCTACCCTTTTTGTTTCTCCACTCAGCATCAGGTGACAACATCTCCTGCAGCCTCCAGCTGCCTCACTGCCAACGCCAGCTACCACTGAGCCCTCCCTGGACTTCCTGAGATCCCCTCAGCCAAGCTCCAGTCAGCAGCTCCAGTCTGCATCTCTAGACGTTGCAACCTGAGATGGAAAACAAACAAACTTGCTCCAAGAAATGCCTCCATTGACTTCTCCTTGAGTGTTTGAATCCTCCCCTGTCACCTGCAGCTTAATCAGAGTGTTAGAGCAGCATATCACAGAGTAAATCAAGTATTAGATGTAAGCAGCAGAGAATCAGATATGGTCAGGCGCGATCAGAGCGCCTGACAGTGCAATTTGAATTAAAGTGATCGATCACCGGACCGATCAGAGAGCCTCCTAATCGGTCACCAGACCGATCAGGCTAGGTCCAGACCGATCAGGCTCCATCCTGATCAATCACCAACGCTCAATTAGAAATCGCGACTTCTTTGGGATTCGACTGGACCGATCACCAGACCGATCCCTGGTTATGGGTCGATCACCCGACCGATCCACCCTTTTATCGGGCGATTTCTGAGTTTCACACTCCAGACCCCCTGATCAATCACCGGACTGATCAGGTAACCTCCTGATCGGTCACCAGACCGATCAGGTAGTGACCAGACCGATCATGCTCCGTCCTGATCGATCATAGTGAGGAACCTGCAATTCTGGATCGTTCCCTAGAACGATCTGCACAGTGATCCTGATCGGTCACTAGACCGATCAGGAGCAGTTCAGCAAGGGAACTCAACCTCACTGTTTGCCCCCTGATCGGTCACCAGACCGATCAGGAGCAATACAATGGGTGAAACGTGTACTCCCTGATCGGTCACCAGACCGATCAGTCGTCGCTGGATCGGTCACCTGACCGATCCACAAAGGAGCACCGTGCCAACTCCCTGATCGATCACCAGACCGATCCAGGGGCTCCAACCTAGCCCTCCAAGCTAGGATTCAACTCACCTTAGCCCTCCAAGCTAAGGATTTTTCACATAACCCTCCAAGCTGGGAATTTGCACCTAACCCTCCAAGTTAGGACTTTTCACCTAGCCCTCCAAGCTAGGACTTTTCATCCAACTCTTCCGGATTAGGACTTTTCCAAACCTAGCCCTCGAAGCTAGGACCTGACCCTCCAAGCCAGGACTTTTTCACCTAATTCTCCAAGATGGGAATTTGCACCTAACCCTCCAAGTTAGGACTTTTCATCTAGCCCTCCAAGCTAGGACTTTTCACCCACCTCTTCCGAATTAGGACTTTTCACACACCTAGCCCTCCAAGCTAGGATTTTCAACACCTAGCCCTCCAAGCTAGGATTTTCCATACCATTCCTGATCCTCGACCAGGACTTAATCATAATCATCATAATCAACTTAAACTAAAATTGATGTCAACACCAAAACAACAATCAGGGCCAGACTGCATCAACAGTAGCTAGGATCGAAATTGTACTTACACATGTGGACTCAAAATCTAATCAAGCTGACATCTTTACCAAACCCTTACCTGAGACTGAGTTTAGCTTACAAAGAAGGCAGTTAGGATTGTGCTTAGTAGAATAGAACTGTTTTTATTTATTTTTTCAAAAATATTTTTTAGTATTTCATATTTTTAGAAAAATCATTTTCTTATTAGGTTTTGATGTTTAAAATTTTTTTCCGACTTACATTTTTCTAAAAAATTACCCCTTCAAAACTAGGGTTTTTCTACTTAATAGACTTAGCCTAGGACTTAACCCTAGAATTGCATGCTCCTATAGATCTAGAAGCTAGCATCTCACAAGCACATTAGGACACGTTGATTGATATCCTAGACTGGGTTGAGATGCTTAGGTCTATGCCTTGACTTAAGATTCTTTAAGTCAGTGCATCAAGCGCAGTTGGGGCAATAAATATATTTGAACAACAATCAAGCTAAGTGTTCAAGCTTGGAAAATCTAACTTGGATAGACCACTTAACTTGACTAACCCTAGTGAAAGCTGCTATTATATAACAGTTAATAAGTAACTAACTGGGTTTGATAGGGACCGAACAAGATCAATTTAGTGTGTTTGGTTTTTCTTACTTGGACTCACTAGGATTGGTTCAATTTAGCTCATATGCGTTCAAAATTCAGTTCTGTTAAAATAAACTGGCTCTGATACAATATTTTTTTCCTTCAAATATGTTTTTCTGATATATGGCAAAGGGAGAGAGTAAGAAAAGGAAAAGTAAAGTTAAAAATTGTTTTTAAGTGTAAAGTTAATTTTTCTTTTTCAAATCAAATTTTTATCAAAAGGTGTCTTAATTTTTCCAACTTCAAAAGTTCTTCGAGAGTTAGTTTTCAAAAGTAGCTGAAAATTCCCTTTTCAAAAGCTAAATTATACTTCTGCAAAAGGGGCATATTTTTTTTTAAAAAAGGGTTGTTTTAAAAATAATGTCTAAAAACTTTCTGTCGCGTTTCTCATTTTTAAAAAGACTTCAACTTTAAAATCTCCCTTATTCAAAATAAAACAAAAAACTCTAACCTTTTCCTCATAAAGGGTATCCTCAATCAAAAGGTTTTTTTTTGAAAAATTGTATGTTTTCGAAAGCTTCAGGGGGAGAATCTTTAATCAAGGGGGAGCTTTATGCATTCTTTTCAAAAATATTTTTTAAAGGGGAAAGAGGGGAAATATGTCTGTTTTAAAGACACTATCTTGTTTCTGTTTTAACTTAAATTTTGAAATAGGTTGCCATAGATCAAAAAGGAGGAGATTGTTGGTGCCGGAAGCACCAAATCAAACCTGGGTTTTGATAATGGCAAAGGGTTCAAAGTTAAGATTAAGGTGTTATCTAATGAAGCTGTTAAGTGTGTAGGAAAGTCCTTGGTAAGCTAGGCGCGAAGTCTTAACCTGCAGTGTTGAGCAAAAAGTCCTGGTCATGGACTGGGCACCGAAGTCCTAATCTGGAAGATCGGGTAGAAGTCTTAGCTGGGCGGGATCTGCAAATAGAAGTAGAGATGGGTCAAGGAACGAACGTCTTGAGATCCGGCAGTCTCGGAGGCCGAGAAAAAAATCCAACCGGAGGAGCCAGTTGGCAAACTTCTCTAGAGTGGAGTAGGTGAGGACACGTTCCCCGGAAGAGGGAATAGTAGGCGTCGGTTCGACCTAGGGTTCCATTTGGAAACCCAAAGTCAGAACCAAGATAGCGTAGACTGTTATTTATACTTGATTTAATTGTTACTGCTGTTCTGGAACTAACCCTGGTTGCAGGAGCAAGAGGTTCATGTTTCTGCATCCCAGGCACCTGAGAGGGCTCAGGCGCGCAAGAACACAGGTGCCTGTGCTGATACAGGTGCCCTAGATGGGGTTTCTTCCTGTAGCTATGAAGCTGAGCTGGCAGGTTGCCACGTCAGCATGTGAGGGGGCTGTGAGTAGTCTGTTAGGATGTATACTAAAAGCCTTACCTTTTCTCTATGGATATCTACTTTTTGAAAGAGAATCACAAGATCACTTTTGCATATTTATACTAGTATGTGCAAAATTGTCTAATACTTTACACTGTAGATAACATGGTGTGTGGTGTCACACAGAAGATCATGTTATCAGTCCATTGTAGGGTTTATGTAGAGGCTCACAACCGAAATGGAGTTGGACAAACCATCGGGATGGTTGTAGTGTAATTTGGTGTTGGTTTGTCATGACCAAAGTATTACACTAGTGAACTTTGTGTGCATTGAGCAGGACCGACATAGAGGTGATCCAATTTATACTGACTTTATAATTGGATCAGACCTCAGTTTATTATGGAGAACATGCTCTGATTCTCGATATAATAATGGGAACATGTACTTAGTATTTATTTCTTTGATTTACTAATGCGTGAGATTTATTCTGCTAAATTGATAGGCTTGGTAAATTAAAAAATAATATTATTTATATGGTGTGCCATTGATTATAGACAAAAATCATGTCCTGGTGAGTCGGGATGATGATGCACCCTTGATGAGCTCATAAGGTTCATCATGTTAAATTCTGCAGGTGAACTTGGTCTAACATGATGATAAGGATGAGTGGTACTAATCAAGGAGTTAGATGTTGATTAATTAAAATTATCAGTAATTTAAATTAATCAACGGGCATTCGATATCTTAAACACGGGGAGATTTATGTGTTGGATAGTAGAAACTCGATAGAGGGGGGGGGGTGAATATCGAGATCAAATTTTTCGGAACACTTAGAGAAAATACCCAGCAAAAAATAAATCAATCGCGAACATAGGTTGGTTTTACTTGGTTCGGAGTCGCGGTCGGCTCTTACTCTAAGGTCCACGTTCCTTGACCGTTTACTTTGGGCAATTCTATATTCAGAAAATCTTTTACAAAGTGATAATACAGAAATAGAATTGGAAATTGAATTAGCAACACTTTTATAAATTAAGTTTACCGACGCCCGAGGTGGATCGAATTTCGGAGCAGAGGGTCGTCATCCGCGCTGGAATATCAAAGTCGATGATTGTCAGAGTGCAGCGCTTGAATGAAAGTGTCTGGAGCGTAGAGAGCGATGATGTTCGAAGCCTTGGGTGTGAACCCCCTTTATAGCACCCATGGGGGCGCCCATGTCGATGGGGGTGCCTGCACGTGCCCTTCCCTGCGCGATCTCCTATCTGCAGGCTCGGTCAGCACTTATCCATCTTCACTTGGGCGCCTGAGCTGATGGGGGCACCCATGACCTCACAGGCGCCTGAGCTGCCTTGGTCTAAAGGCTTTGCAGTAGTGGTTTGGTTTTTGCCTTTACATTGGGGTGCCTGTATCGATACGGGCACCTAACCCCAGTGAGGCGTCCGACTCCAATGGGGTGCCTGAGCTGCAGAAGCAACATTCCTTCGTTCCCTGCAACCAAGGTTAGTTCCAAAACATAACACACAAATATGTTAGCCATTATTTATAGCCTTAGCTATCTTGGTTCTGACTTTGGGTCTCCCAAATGGATCCCTAGGGAACGCGTCCTCACCTACTCCTCTCAGGAGAGGTTACCTTTTGCCAACCGGCTCCTTCGGTTGGACTTTTGCCCAATCCACCTGACCAGGTCTTCGTGCCCAACTTCCGATCAAGTCTTCTTGCCCAACTTCCGGTCAAGTGTTTGGTGCCCAGCCCTTTGCCAGGACTTCTTGCCCAATCCTTAACCAGGACTTCTTTGCCCAACTTCCGGTCAGGTCTTCTTGCCCAGTCCTCGACCAGGACTTCTTTGCCCATCCCTTTGCCAGGACTTCTTGCCTTGTGTACCTAGGAATTTTCCTGCACACTCAGTAAGGATGTTAGATCACAATAACACCTTAACTTCTAAACCCTTTGCCATTATCAAAATATAGGTTTGACTTAGGTGTTGTCTGCACCAACAATCTCCCCCTTTTTGATTTATGGCAACATATTAATTTCCTCCCCCTGAGTTTTTCAAAGATATGTGGGGTTTTTGAAAAACTTCTAAGTCCTTGACTATTCTAAAAAACTTCTAAGTCCTTGACTATTCTTAGAGAAGCTAAAAAATATTTTTAAAAAGATTTTTCAAGTAAACCACTTAGAAAATTCTCAAAAGATTTTCAAGTTAAACACATAGAAAATTTTCTAAAAGATTTTGAAGTTTAAATACTTAGAATATTTTCAAGAGAATTTTTATGTTTAAATACTTAGAAAAACACTTAGAAAATTTTCAAGACAATTTTTAAGTTTAAATACTTAGAAAATTTTCAAAACAATTTTTAAATTTAAATACTTAGAAAAATTTTCAAGAGATTTCCATACTTAGAAAAAACTTCATTTTTGAACTGTTTAAATTTTAAACCATTTTTAAGCATTTATTTACTTTACTTTTTGAAAAAGGAGATAAAAATTATGAAAAAAAATTTTCTTTCTCTCCTTTCCTTTCTCTCCCCCTTTGCCATATATCAAAAAAATTTTATAGCAAAAAAAATTAGAGTAAAGAAAGTAAAGTTCTGTATTGAATCAACTCTAATCAGCATAAACTAGACCAAATCAAATTAAATCATTCTTTTTCGGGTCCTATCTAACCCAGTTGGTTACTTACTGACTGTCATAAATAGTAGCTTTCACTAGGGTTAGTCAAGTTAAGTGATCTGATCAAGTTAGATTTTCTAAGCTTGACACTTAATCTGATTGTCGTTCAATTGGTATTTATTGCCCCAATTACTGCAGATGCACTGACTTAAAGCATCTTGAATCAAGGCAAAGACCTAAGCATCTCAACCCAGTCTAGGTTGTCAATCAAAAGTACCCTAAGGTGCTTGTGAGATGCTGGCTTCTAGATTTATATGTGCATGGAGTTCTAGGGTTAGGGCCTAAGCTAAGTTCATTTGCGAAAAAGCCCTACTTTTGAAGGGGGTATGTTTTTAAAAAAACTAAGTTGGAAAATCATTTTAAATTTCAAAACAAAAATGATTTTTCAAACATATTAAATAACAGATAAGAAATAATGCAATTTAAAAAAAATGTAGAGCAGTCCTATTCTACTAAGCATAATATTTAATTATGAGGTATATGACTCGACATTCTAAGCAAAATGGCAGAAGACTGATTACTTATCAAACAAGCAATCAACAAGTAAGTCTGATAAATACATAAGAGTCATCTGGTCAACAGGAGGACAAGCAAAGTCAAACCATAGTCAAGCACAAGTCAACCCTACTCAGTAGGGACAGTCAAACAGTCAATAATACAATAAGATAGCTGAAAAGGTCACTCTGATCTATGACGAAGGGCCAGGAGGGTCGAATGAGCTAGGCTGTCAGGACCGAAACAAGGACATCATTTCATTGTATCGCGTCTCGTTTGTCTGATTTTGGGCGTGAAGAGTGTCCAAGTACTCAGTGTGGTAGCCCGCGTTCACATTGTGTTCATTCTGTAGGGCCTCCATATACTCGGCGTGACGGGCCTCCATCTCCTCCCTGAGGCTGTGCATTTCCATCTGCAACAGTGTGATGCGCTGGTCGGTGGTCAGTGGAGGAGGCTCCTGTAAGTGCGCATTGATCTCGACTGCGAGATCGGCCACGTCTACCTCCACCTCCACGTCGGAGTCAACCTGCCGTCGAGCCCTCTCTCATCTACATGATAGGACCCCAGTGGCCGAAACGTTTATCCCCGCTAAAGAGAAGTTTCTAAACCCGATTTCATCAAACTCAGTCATCAAGATGATCTCCCCAGCAGTGATGTCGCGACCATGGTGATGAAGGAGGGCGGTGATAATATGACAGTAGGGCGTTCATACTCGATCGTGAGTACATACGCTCGATGCGTAAATGATGGTGTGGAATATGTGGATGCCTATGTCTATATCTAACTGATGGATCATGGCGTAGAGTAGAAAAGTGTGAAAAGGTCGCATGGTCGCGACATCTCGGGTGGTGAGTGGGAGAACACAACGAACTATAACTCGGTAGAGGGCATAATCCTGGACTCGGAGGTCAACGGACTGAAACCGTCGTGCTAGCAGGTTCCGCACATCTCCAAAAAAGTAGGAGTAAAGGGTGTCTAGGTTGATGTACGAATAGGGGGGAGCGAAGGGAGGGTCGGCCAGAGGATAACAGTAAAAGGTGGACTGCAACTGTCGTAGTCCGAGAAACCAATTAAACAAAGTTGGAGAAATACTAAGAGGAGTGCCTTGTACGGTGGTAGAGTAGAGCAGGTCATCAATTTTGACTAGGTTATTGTAAAATTCAGCACACAATGTCGAGTTTACTGGATGTGTGCAGAAGACGAGATGGTCTAGTTGATAGAAGTTGATCGCATCCATAGCTAAGGGGCAAGATTGGGTAATGAATTGCCTATTTAGGAAGCTAGTCTTTATAGGCTTATAGGTAGTTTGGGCAAATTTGTTAAATAATTCCAAGTTGGGGAACCTTGGGTCGGGGCTAGGTTCGACCACGGGGTTAGGTTGAGTGATGCGACATTTTGTAAATATGTAAAGGAAAATTATGCATTTAATAAGCGAGATAAAAAGAATTTACTTTAAAAAATGCATAATAAAATCGATACCGGGGCGGCATTTTCGAAGTAGGGTGTTGGAGGACACAAGAAGGGCTTCCGGGCGCCTTGAGAGGAAGAGAAGTAAAGGAGGATTTCGATTTTGGTGTGGGGAATGAAGAGGGAGCCATGGTCCTTATATAGGGTTATACGAGCGCTTGTAAAGTGTTGGGCGCCTGTGTTTATTGGGGCGCCAGTAAGGTCACGGGTGCCTGAGTCAGTAGTCTGCTTTTGGCAGACCTGACTACCTTGGATGAAGACAAAGCTTTAGGCGCCCGATAGGTCATGGGCGCCCGGGTTAGATGTATTGGGGTTGACAACTTTGGTTGTCTTGGTCATAGATAAAGTCTGGGGCGCCCGACAGGTCACGGGCGCCCGTGTTGACCAGGGTTTGACTGTTGATCACAGTTGACTGTGTTGACTAGGTTTGACTCAATTGACTCAACCAATCAAGCATTATATTCAAACTGACATAAAATTAGAGTTGATTTTGAACACATTTCGACAATAGTTTAAGTTAAAATACTCTCAGATCCTAGACCTCTCACCCAGTTCTACGTAATCACGCATGTTAACCTTATAAGTTTTGTGAGATGTGTTAAAAACATTTTAATTTGAAAAGGCATGGTTAAATTTAAAAGGTTAAATTTGAAAATTTTAATTAAGTTTTAAGTTTATTTTGGAAAATTATGTTGAATCTAAGTTTAATTGAAATTTATGTTAGATTTAAATCTGATAATAGTAAAGTGAATTTGATTTTCAATAATTGGCTTCCAGATCTTGGCGAGGCACTATGCCTTCTTTGGCCGTAGCCTTATTGGATCATCAACCCTTTCCTTGACAAAGCTTTTTATTGAAAATTCATCTTCAAGTTACTTCTTGAATGATTTTGTCTAACTAGTTTAAGTCTTGGATCGGTAGCTTCAGCTAGTTCCACCAAAATGGCTTCCCTAACGTAATATCATCTCACCTCCACCCAATACTATGTTGTTCAAATTTCAATTAAGTCATTTTAGTGCTTAGTCTAACCAATCCTAGGTCTAAACATAATAAATTGCAGAAAGAAATAAACAAGCAATCATGCAATAGAATTAAAGAATTAAGCAAAACATTTATCTAATCATGAAAATTGTTTTTAAATTGGCTCCCCCTAGACTATAGCCTCGATAATGATTAGGCAAGATGTGAATCATGTCCTTGGGGATCCAATACTGGTTTGGTCCAGCTTGGTTGTTCAAGCAAAGCTTGGGGACCCATGCTTGAATTTTGGCTCTTGGTTGGTTCAATACAGCCAAATACGACCGTTGTCTCGACTTGGTTCGATACCCTAATCCAGATCGATTAAGAACGGACTTCTATTTTCCAAGGATCATGTCAAGACCCTTGGAACCCGAAGTAAATCGTTCTAAAGCCACTCTGAGCTTCTTGACTTGAGTTTTCAAGGAGGAATTTTCTTTCTCAAGCTTTTCAACTTGAGTAGAGTTTCCTTCTTGAACCTTCTCGGTCAAGGATCTCGAGTCGGCTTCCTCTTTCAGGAGTTTTACTTCCTGTCGGAGGAACTCGACCCAGATTTTGGCTTTCGCCAAGTTACGAGATAAATAAGCAATTAATTTAGATAATTCAACTTCGGAATAACCTCTAACCGTTATTTGGCCGTTTTCCGAGATTGTGAGCCTTCGTCGTCTGGCTCCGATTCTGATCCAGTATCAATGTCTTCCGAAGCAGTTAAAGCGAAAAGATTTGATTGTGGGGCCTCTTCTTCTTCTTCGGAGGAAGATTCATCCCATGTGGCTTGGAGAGCCTTCTTCCTTCTAGTCTTCTTGGCTTCCTTCAGATTGGGGAATTCTGATTTGTAGTTGTAACGCCCGCCTTTCCTACACCTCTCACGGTGTGGCGAGAGGCGGCGTTACGTTAACATACATAGGCATGTGAACATCTAAATGCAGCGGAATCAATTTTTTTTTCTTCTTTATACACATGCGTTTTACCATACAACTATTACTTGAACATGTATATATGCCTTAACCTATCATTCTTGAACATGATAGCATTGTAACTTAGCATATTAACAGCATAACATTCCTTACTTTATCCATAAGCATCAGAAGTAACACATAACTTATCCATGAGCATCATAAGTAGCAAGTATCTTATCTTAAGTATAACATAGAATCTAAAGAGGCATTTCGAAACACAAGACATAATAAAAGAGTCTTTTTTTTTCCTCTTTCCTTTGCCATGTCACTACCACACACACACTTTTGGCCCCTCCTGCTGCTTCACCTAATAACCCCTTGCTTGATCTGCGGTATAAGAATATAATACTATAAGCACATAGGCTTAGTAAGACCCTTTCCTACTCACTAAAAACCAAACATCATATCATGCATAAACATATGAAACATTCATCATAGCATAATCCTGAACATAAAACATAAGCTTACTCTTAACGTAAAACATGGGCATCACATAATTATCATTGCATAATTCCTAACATGAACATAAGCATAATCATACTTATCATGGCATATTTCTTAACATGAACATAGGCATAAACATACTTATCATGGCATAATTCTTATCATGAACATAAGCATAATCATACTTATCATGGCATAATTCTTATCATGAACATAAGCATAATCATACTTATCATAGCATATTTCTTATCATGAATATAAGCATAAACATACTTATCATGGCATATTTCTTATCATGAACATAAGCATAACCTTACTTATCATGGCATAATGCATAGCATGAATGAATGCATGAGTCGAATGCATATACATAAGGATGCTTAATTTAAAATCATACTTTTAAATACTTAAACATAATCATAACATCATTGGGGTCCCCGGCTTGTAGCACATACATACATCATAAGCGCGCATCCCTAAGTAAATACAAGGTTGCGAGCCCCGACCTACTAGGGTAGGAACAGCTACGGTAGTTCAAAAACCGGGGCATTCTTAAGGTGCCCATCCCTGTTGGATAGCTTCGGTAGTCCCAGAACCGTGGACAGCTTCGGTAGTCTAGAACCGGGGCGTTCTTAAGGTGCTCATCCCTTGGACCCTTACTTCGGTCCGGTACAAGCCCATTCATAAAAAGTAAAATACTTCACATGCTTCATCATTCATAGAACATTCTTAGCATAGACATAATCTTGTTTCATGAAACTTTACATAAGAGTAGGAACAGCTGCGGTAGTTCCAGAACCGTGGACAGCTACGGTAGTCCAGAACCAGGGCGTTCTTAAGGTGCCCATCCCTCATCATGACATAAATCATACTTGGCATTTCATCATTCATACTTAGTTCATAACATCATTATGTCTTCATCATTCATACTTATCATTCATACTTATCATTCATACTTATCATTCGTAATTAAGGCATAAACATTGACTTCATTCATCTTCTTCTTTTGTAAAACATGACATACATACATAATCATAGTATCCATCATAGAGCATGCATGGGAAAATTCTTATGAACAAGGTACATATTATTTAGGTTCATGGAATTCTAAATTACTTAGGTTCATGGCATTCATCATATAACATGCATAGACCTTCATAACCATATATCTATCATAGGCATTTAACAACATATATGCATCATTCTATATAATATGAAGCCTACATCAAATACATGTGTTCATGGCATATGATTAAAACAGTCATGAATAGAACATAACATATGACCTAAACATACGAAATCACGATACTTAACATACGAAGCTAGGGTTTTGGTAACATAAAGATCCTTACATCATGCTTAATCATATACTTACATCATAACCATCTATAATCAAGTAACCTTGAGACCTTAACTTAAACCAAACCCTAGGTTAGGGTCTTGGCCAAAAACCCTAGAGGACTATAAGTCCATGAGAAATTCACATAGGTCATGATTAACATTCCATACAATACATACCATGCCATAGAAAACCATTTGAACCCTTATTTGAACTTAACTCCAAGTCCTAGCCCTAAAACATGCATTGGCTGAAACCCAAAGAGGATCACAAGCCCATGGAACAATTCATAAAATTCCCAATTCACATCTATTACCTTACATATAATACCATGGAAGCCATTTGAACCCTTGCTTGGAGTTAACCCTAACCCCTTGCCCTAAAACCCATCTTGGCCAAAAGTTACTAGGCCACAAACATGTAAAAACTTTCACATAAACCCCTATTAACATCCCTTACCACATGAGAAAACATAAGAAACAATATTAGAGAGTTAGATCCAAATCCAACCATAGAAACCTATGGTGGCCGAAACCCTTGAAAGCCCTAACTTTGGTTTTCTTCACATATAGTCCCAACAAATTCTTGTATCATGAAAATAACTCGGAAACTATTATACCACAGGTGAGGGAGTCTTACCTTGGGTTATCTTGATTTTTCACCTTGAATAGAGAAACCGAAAGAAACTTCTTTGACCTTAGATTACCCCTAGCCCTTGTAGCCTTGTAGAAAAACCCTTAGATCTTGAGGAAGAGGTCTCCTTGTGAAGTTTTCTTCCAAGGGAGAATCCCCTTGGTAAGTTTCGGCTAGGAGAAGGATGGAGGAAGAAGAAGAGACTTGGTGGAAGAAGAAATGAAAAGAGTAACTTCCATGCCACCTCTCTCATTGCTTTTATACCACATAAAGGAGGGCAAGTGAAGAGTCATGGTGTCTCTTCCCTTGGTGACTCTTCATTTTCCCTAAGCCTTAACCAAAATCCACTTCATTCTCTACTAGCACTCCCTTGCTAGGTGAATTGGTTAGTACATGCATGGTGATACACTAGGTCCAAGGTTCAATTCTTGGTGCATGAACTTTATTTTTACTTCATTTTATTTTTATTTTTCTTTTAATTTCGAAAATTCCCCTAAGACTCACCCATAATTATGCTAATATTCCTAATAAAAACCCATTTATATTTATATTAAATTCTACATAAAATCCACTAATAACCATGGTACTGAAAAGCCCATATAAGGCCCATTAGTACTTAGCTTCTCAATTTAAATGGGAAAATCATAGATAACTAGGATAAAATTCGTACTAGTATTTCTAGATTCCTCAAACACTATCTAGACATGATCAATATTTTAAAGAAAATATTGAGAAAATTTTCTGGGTCGTTACAGTAGTGTCCCTTCTTGTTGCATTCGTAGCAGGTGACGTTTGGTTTGCCTTTTGAGGTTGAAGGTTCAGCTGGATCTTCCTTTCGTTGGATTGCTTTCTTTCTGTTGGTTTGATGTTTCAGCTCCTTGTAGTAGTTCCGAGCTAGCTGCACCAACTTGGGTGTAACGCCCCAAAATTTCCATTTTTAGTTCTTAAAGTCCTTAGAATTATTTAGAAATGGTTTAGAAATATTCTAGGTATTTTTAGGAATTTTTAGAGTATTTTTATGGAATTTTCCGAGTCCGTTTGGTATTTTTGGAAAAAGAAAAAGAAAAAGAAAATGGAAAAATAATAAAAACCGGTTAAGGGCAGCCGGCGGTTCGAACCCGCGACCACCACCAAACGGCCACAGCGCGCGACCAGCTCGGCTAGGGTATCAGCACAGTGAAATATGGAGAGACTAAGATTTAAGTAGTAGTTAAGTTAATCCGCCCTTAAGTATAAATAGGTAATTAAAGAGAGTTGTTTTATTTTCTCTCAAACCCTCTCCCTCCCCAACAGCTGCGCCGACCCTCTCCCTCCCTCTCCTCTCTTGGGCGACACCACACCAAGGTCAAGAGGGCCGGCCGAGACCCCTTTTCCAAGAGATAATCCTATATTCGGGATTCCCGCGACGAGAGGAACGCGTAGACGTGAAGAATTCTCCGAGATCTTAAGTTTCTCCCGAGCTCTAGACGTTAATCTTGGTTGTAAGTCCAAGATATCAATGTAAGTACTGCTCACCTGCAGTAAGAGGCGGTTTTTCCGCGAGAATTTCCTTTAAAAGTTTTAAAAAGAGATATTTCCTTTTTGCTTTAGTTTTTGCATGTAATCTTAGTTCTTTATATGCTTGTATATATTGATAAACACCCTATATGTGTTTAGGGATAAGAAAGTTATGAGAAAAGATAAAGATAAGAAAAGAAAAGGCCAAGGCCTTAAGAAATCCCCAAAAGTCAAGACTTAGGGATTTTAGCACGCAAGGTGCTCCAGAAAATGCCAAGGCATTTACAGATAAGAAAGAAAAGAAAGATAAGCTATTTTATTTTCTAAGGCCAGTACCCGGCGTCCAAGGGCGTCGTTAAAGAAATCCAGGTGTCCAATTCCAAGGTCTTGGCCCTGGTAGACCAAGGTCTGCTCTATTAGGATTGGTGGCTCGCTACCCCAACCTTTTAGGGAACGCGCATCAGATGGTACTTACGTCTTCAGTGGATCCGAGTGATTATTATTTTTAAGTATATGCTTTAGCAAAGATTTCGAAAATTTAAAGAGTTTTCAAAAAGATAAAGAATAGCTAAAGTTTCAAGTTGAGCCAAGAAAAGTAAATTGAGATTATTTATTGCTTGAGTATGCATGTTTTGAGCTATACATGTTCTTAGTTTTTCTTTCAAGCATATTAGTATCTCATATGATGTTCAGTTTGATCTAGAAGCATGTTTGCATATTTCGAGTTTTTGTGAGCTAGATAGTACTTACTAAGCTTTTCGCTTATAGATGCATTTCCTCTTATTGCAGATAAAGGTAAAGGCAAGCAATTCTGAAGGAAGACGATGAGGCGGTGCTGAGTAGAGTGTGTGTGGTGGCTGATTATGGAGAGATCCTTGAGACGAGACAATTTAGTTATTTGAATTACATTGTTTAAGTTTATTCAAATTTCAAGTTCTTGCTTATGGAGATTATTGAGTATATGAGTTTTGGATAGTTTTACATGCTAAATTTCTTAGAGTGAAGATTCCATGTCATTTCATTTAGCATATATATCCTCATGATTGTATCGGATGAGTAGAAGTGTGAGTAGTTAGAAATATTGATACTTTGTTAGGAAAAAAGGTGTTTGTGCCAAGATAGTATCAATTTCCCTTTGAATCAAGTTTTATTGCTTAAAAATGTTTAGAAAAGTTGCAATCACATTTCATAATGCTTTAGTAAGGTTGTAGAACATGTATTTGGTGTTATGAATGCATAGGAGTCAAGATTGATACAAACTCTATTGTTAAAGTTTATATAAACTTGTTTAGTTTATTTTCTTCCATAAAAGTCCTAAATTCAAGTTTGTGGATTCGTTTGATTGGCTAAATTGGTTAGGAACCTGACATAGAGTATAGAAATAGTGTTGTAGTTTAATATGGCTCGAAACTGAGTGAGAGGTGGCCTTAAGAAGCAAGAGCCGAAACCTGTAAACCTGATTACAGGCGTACCAGTCGACTGCCACGTCACCAGTCGACTGGTACAGGCAGTTTAAGAAGGGTAAGGCTGTTTTCAATAGGTATCAGCTATGAGATTTGAGAAGGAAGTATGACATGGTATTATGCATGATGGCTTATGTTAGAATATAATTGTTAGAAGAATTTAAAAGAAAAAAAAAAGATTTCCGCATTACTTTTAGTCATGTATAAAAGTTGAGAAGTAGAGAAAAGTAACGATCCGTCTAAGATCATAAAGAAGGCGGGTCGCTACAGGTGGTATCAGAGCAGTTCCCATTCTCCAGCATCACACACACATCAGCATCAACCTTGCCGTCTTCAAGTAAGAAAGCTTTAAGTTTCAGTTTTTTTCTATTGCTCCTTTATTTATAGAGAAATGCTTAAGTACTACTCACATGTGCATATAACAAGGAAGCATGTTTAATCCCTTAGTATCACGGAATCATGTTTAATCCCTAGAATGGACATTAGGATACTAAGTAAGAAGATAAGTTATACCTAGAGAAGTAGTAGTGAGTTCTTGTCCCCTTATGCATTATTAGATGGCAAGAAGAGGCCGAGCTCCTAATGCTAATAACAGAACTCCAGTTCAAGATAACAATGAGCCTGGCACAGAACAGCCAAACCTGATGGCAGTCATTGCTCAAATGCAAGCTCAGATTACAGAACAACAGAAGACCATCGCCACACTGATGGCAAATCAGCACCCAGAGCCCCCTACACCACCGACGGCAGGAGTGGGAACTCCAGTGGTGGCTGAAGTTCCATCTGTCACACAGGAGACCCCTGCCGTGAACCGAAGACAAGGAGCATACCTCGTCCAGTGGCAGAGGCTGAAACCAGAAAGCTTCTCAGGCACGACTGAGCCCTGGGATGCCCAGGCTTGGTTCAAGACTTTAGAGAGCACGATGGAGCTTCTTGACTGGCCAGAAGTCGAGAAGGTCAAATGTGCCTCCTTCTGCCTAACTGGGGATGCTCGTATGTGGTGGGAGCGAGTCAAGAGTAAGAGGATAGTCAACCAGATGAGCTGGGCAGATTTCGAGCAAGAGTTCTATGAGGAGTTCTTCCACATGCGGGTTACCAACAAGCACTACGAGGAATTCACGGAGTTCAGCCAAGGAGAACTATCCGTGGATGAAGCAGTGAAGATGTTTAAGCAGTTAGCTCATCTGTGCCCAGAGCTAGTTAGCATAGGAAAAGAGATGGTTATGCTAATGCTCAAGATGTTAAGGCCTGAGATAGCGTTAAAGAGGGCTAGCAGTGTTAAGAGGCCACAAACCTCCGAAGAACTAATAAGTGGTGCTTTGACCACTGAGCACTACTTAAACAGTATAAAGGCCACCAGAAAGGTTGAACGATGAAGTTCTTAACGACCTTACCGTCAGGAGAAGTAATGGCCTCTACTCAGAGGCTAAGGGCAGTACCAATCTGGATTTCCAACCGAGAGCTCTATAGTGACTTGACAGTCCTTGAGATGAAAGATTAGGGAGTCATTTTAGGGATGGATTTCCTCAGTAAGTGCAGCGCTTCAGTGGACTGCCGTAGAAGGAAGGTGGTTTTCAGCCCAGAGGGAGAACCACCATTCGAGTTTCAAGGAGCCCAAGGAGGAAGACTCAGAAATTCCTCTCAGTCTTGACAGCCCACCAGAGGCTAGAGCAAGGGTGTGCTGGTTTTCTTGCACACATAGTGGACTCAGAAGCAAAGAAAGAACTCAAGCAGGAGGATGTACGAGTAGTCTGCGAATATCCAGAAGTGTTCCCAGAAGAATTACCTGGACTACCTCCCAATCGAAAAGTGGAATTCGAGATCGAGCTAGTGCCCGGTACCGGTCCGGTCTCGAAGGCCCCATATCGTATGTCTCCAGCAGAGTTGAAGGAATTACAAGAGCAACTCCAGGAGCTACTAGACAAGGGCTTCATTCGCCCGAGTCATTCACCCTGGGGAGCTCCTGTACTTTTCGTCAAGAAGAAGGATGGGTCTATGCGTCTGTGCATAGACTACAGAGCTCTGAACAAGGTGACCATCAAGAACAAGTACCCCCTTCCTAGAATAGATGATTTATTTGATCAACTCAAAGGGGCTACAGTGTTCTCGAAGATAGATCTGCGTTCTGGGTATCATCAGCTGAAGGTTAAAGAAAGTGACATTCCCAGGACGGCCTTCAGGACAAGATACGGCCACTACGAATTTGTAGTAATGCCTTTTGGAGTAACCAATGCTCCAGCAGTCTTCATGGAGCTGATGAACCACATCTTCAGGGAGTATCTCGATAAATTCGTCATTGTATTTATTGATGATATTCTCATATACTCACAGACTCCAGAGGACCATGCTACACACTTGAGGATAGTGCTGCAGATCCTTCAGCAGGAGAAGCTTTATGCAAAATTCTCAAAGTGTGAGTTTTGGCTAGATCAGGTGACTTTCCTAGGTCACATTGTATCCAAAGAAGGCATTCAAGTTGATCCAGCCAAGATAGAAGCAGTCAGCAACTGGTGTAGACCCAAGAATGCCAGTGAGATCAGAAGCTTCTTAGGCCTGGCAGGATATTACAGAAAATTTGTGGAGGATTTTTCCAGGATAGCCTCTCCACTCACAGCCTTGACCAGAAAGAACAAGAAGTTTGAATGGTCAGATAAATGCGAGCACAGTTTTCTAGAGCTGAAGAAGAGACTGACCAGTGCTCCCATCCTGACTGTTCCAGAGAGTGACAAGGCCTTTGACATCTACAGTGATGCATCCAAGATGGGCCTTGGGGCTGTCCTCATGCAAGAGGGTAAAGTAATAGCATATGCCTCCAGACAGCTCAAGGACTATGAGAAGAATTACCCTACCCACGACCTTGAGCTAGCAGCTGTGGTTTTTGCACTGAAGCTTTGGAGACACTACCTGTATGGAGTGCAGTGCAGGATCTTCACAGACCATCAGAGTTTGAAGTACTTCTTCACTCAGAAGGACCTGAATATGAGGCAGCGCAGGTGGCTAGAGTTGGTCAAAGATTATGACTGTGAAATCCTCTACCACCCAGGTAAAGCTAATAAAGTGGCAGATGCACTGAGCAGAAAATCCTGTGCAGCACTGATGTCCCTATCATCACTGTCTCTACCACTTCAGAAAGAAATAAAGGATTTTGGAGTCGAAGTAATAGTTGGGAAACTTTCTGCATTGACTCTAGAGTCAACCCTGCTTAAAGATATACAAGGAAAGCAAGATCAAGACCCAGAGATCCAGAAGATCAAGCAGGGGATCCAAGAGGCAGAAAATTCAGAGTTTCGAGTATCAGATAGTGGCATACTCTATTTTGGAGACCGCCTTTGCGTCCCCAATGACGAGGAACTAAGAAAGAATATTTTAGAAGAAGCCCACAGTACCCCGTACTCTATGCATCCTGGTTCTACTAAGATGTATCAAGATTTAAAGAAAGGATTCTGGTGGTCTGGACTCAAGCGAGACGTGGCCAGATATATCAGTACCTGCTTGACCTGCCAGAGAGTCAAAGCAGAGCACCAGAGACCAGGAGGAGTTCTACAGCCACTTCCCATTCCAGAGTGGAAGTGGGAAGAAATATCCATGGACTTTATCACAGGTCTTCCAAGAACCACCCATGGACATGATGCAATTTGGGTGATAGTGGACAGGTTGACCAAGTCTGCCCACTTCCTAGCCATCAAGTTATCGCATTCGGTAGAGCAGTTAGCACAGCTGTACGTGAAAGAAGTAATCAGGCTTCACGGAGTTCCGAAGTCGATCGTGTCTGACAGAGATGGGCGATTCACCTCCCATTTTTGGAAGTGTGTTCAGGACGCCCTAGGCACCAGACTTCAGTTCAGCACAGCTTTCCATCCCCAGACAGATGGACAAACAGAGAGAGTAAATCAGATTTTAGAAGACATGCTCAGGGCTTGTGCATTGGACTTTAAAGGTAGTTGGTGCAAATTTCTGTGCTTAGCTGAGTTTGCCTACAACAATAGCTATCAGGCCACCATCAGGATGGCACCTTATGAGGCATTGTATGGCAGGAAATGTAGATCACCCATATGTTGGCAAGAAGCTGGTGAGAAGAAAGAGATGGAGTCAGGACTAGGCAGCCAGACTGAGCTTATAGATGAGACCGCTCAGGCTATCCAGACGATCCGCCAGAGGATTGAGACTGCCCAGAGTAGACAGAAAAGTTATGCTGACACACGCCGTAGGCCACTTGAATTCCAAGTTGGAGATTCAGTATTTCTCAAGGTCGCTCCCATGAAGGGAGTGGTGAGATTTGGCAAGAAGGGAAAGCTGAGTCCTCGCTACATAGGACCCTATAGGATTATAAAGAGAGTTGGGAAAGT
>JAGFNQ010005270.1:174470-204512 GCA_024364735.1 Boesenbergia rotunda
ATATACGATATGGACTGGGAAGAGTCCCACGATGTCTTTTATGAAGATTTGGGGTTGTGAGGCTTACGTTCGACGTCAAGTCTCAGATAAACTAGGACCCAAATCTGATAAGTGCTATTTTGTAGGATATCCTAAGGAAACGAAGGGATATTACTTTTATAATCCCACATAAGGCAAAGTGCGCTTGAAATGATGTTTTTCTAGAAAAGGAGTTTATTTCTAGAAGAACTAGTGGGAGTAAAATCCATCTTGAAGAAGTTCAAGATGCAGATAGTACTGAGACCTTAATGGACATTGAACAGGCACCACAAGATGTTGTGGATCATGAGATTGTTGCACAAGAAGTTGTGGGACAACAAGCTATTCAAGTAGACCAACCTCTTCGCAGATCTAATAGGATACGTCGTCAGCCTGAGAGATACTCATTTCTCTTGTCTGACCATGATGACGTTACGCTTATTGAGTTGAATGAGCCTACATCCTATCAAGAAGCTGTGATGAGCCCAGATTCTGAGAAATGGCTAGAGGCCATGAGATCCGAAATGGAATCCATGTATAAAAATCAAGTATGGACTTTAGTTGATCCACCTGAGGGAATTAAACCCATTGGGTGTAAGTGGGTCTTTAGAAGAAAGACTGACATGGATGGACAAATGCATACCTATAAAGGGCGATTGGTAGCTAAAGGTTTCAAACAAATTCATGGTATCGACTATGATGAAACCTTTTCACCAGTGGCGATGCTTAAGTCTATGCGGATCATGCTTGCTATTGCAACTTACCATGACTACGAGATCTGGCAGATGGATGTCAAAACCGCATTCCTAAATGGGAATTTACTCGAGGATGTGTACATGACACAACCTGAGGGTTTTGTAGATCTAGAGCATGCTGGAAAGGTATGTAAATTGCAAAGGTCCATTTATGGGCTAAAGCAAGCTTCTCGAAGCTGGAATCTTCGATTCGATGATGCAATCAAAGCGTTTGGTTTTATCAAGAATGAAGATGAACCTTGTGTCTACAAGAGGGTTAGTGGGAGCACAGTTGTCTTCCTGATCTTGTATGTAGATGATATACTCCTCATTGGGAATGATATCCCTTCACTACAGTCTGTGAAGGCGTGGCTAGAGAATTGTTTCTCAATGAAAGACTTAGGTGAAGCAACCTATATCCTAGGCATCAAGATCTATAGAGATAGATCTAAGAGATTGCTTGGCTTAAGTCAAAGTACATATATTGACAAGGTGCTTAATCGTTTTGCCATGCAGAATTCCAAGAAGGGATTTCTGCCAATGTCACATGGTGTGAGTCTTTCGAAGACTCAAGGTCCCTCTTCTAAGGAGGAGAGAGACTGTATGGATCAGATCCCTTATGCATCCGCTATAGGGTTTATCATATACGCCATGCTTTGTACTCGACCGATGTCTCGTATGCTTTGAGCATGACGAGCAGGTACCAGTCAGATCTAGCTGAAAGTCACTGGACAGCTATCAAGAATATTCTTAAGTACTTATGAAGGACGAAAGAATATTTCTTAATATTTGGAGGCGATGAGGAGCTAGCTGTAAAGGGTTACAGTGACACAAGCTTCCAAATAGACAGGGATGATTTTAGATCGCAGTCAGGGTATGTGTTTTGCCTGAATGGTGGCACTGTGAGCTGGAAGAGTTCGAAGCAGGACACAGTCGTAGATTCTATAACAGAGGTCGAGTATATTGTTGCATCTGAGGCAGCAAAAGAGGCTGTTTGGATTCGAAAGTTCATTACAGAACTTGGTGTGGTTCCTAACATAGTAGACCCTATAGACCTCTATTGTGACAACAATGGGGCTATTGCACATGCTAAGGAACTTTGGTCACATCAGCGGACCAAACACATACTACGATGCTTCCATCTCATTCGAGAGATCATCGATAGAGGAGATGTGAGGATATGTAGAGTACCCACAGATGCTAACATCGCGGATCCTTTGACTAAGGCTTTGGCACAAAAGAAGCATGATGGTCATACCAGGTCACTGGGTATTAGATATTACAGTGATTGACACTAGTGCTAGTGGGAGATTGTTAGTAGGAGCCCTAGAGCCAATTATATGATGAGTGACTAGGGGCATTTTGTATCATATTCTATAATTAATAGGCATGATTGGTTATTATACTTATTATGTATTTATGCCAAATAACTAAGTATAATAATATACTTGGGTAGTAGGTTCTCATCTACATCATATCGATTGGTTGAATCGATAATGAGATGATGTAGAGAACACTACTCTAAACCATTCCTAGTCAAGTATTAATATTTAAGGACAATATTAATACATGAAGATTAGCATGTAGGTCAACTAATGACTTGAGCTCACAAGTCATGGATATGTGATATCAAGTTCGCATATGGATATACATTGGAGAATGTGTACTGAATTGACCCGCCATGAGAAAGTTTCATAGATTGTCATATGAGTGTCATAAACTTTCTCATGTGACTATTAGTATGAATAGCCGTTAGACGTGAAGTCACTACGATTCCCTACATAAGGAGTTATGTACTTTGATATCGTCAAACGTCACCCGTAACAGGGTGGACTACACAGGCGATCACTGGGTATGTAATGAATTATACAGAAGGATGTGAGTGATGTAGATGGGATCTATCCCTCCGATATGACGGGAGTGATATCTGTGGGTCCCTTGATCGAGTAGGACTACTAAAACGCATGACCATGCTCAAATGAGTCAATATGAGATATTGAGCTCATTTGTTTGAGTGAGTCTACTCGGGGATCAAGAAACACAAGATTGACTGAGGATGACACGGTCTATGCCTCATTGGTCAATCTAGATATCGAGGATAGAAGGACAAGGTTATACATTATCATAGTCACGGAGGTTTAGTCGGATCTCGACTTTTCTTATTACTTGGGTAGCAATGATGCATTGCTAGATGCCGCTCATTGCTTATGTGTCTAAAGTGGTTTAGACACATTGCCAACATTACGAGAACCTATTGGGTCACACACTAAGGACACGATGCTTTGGAGATTAATTGATCTTGGTTTGACTAAGATTTGATTCGAATTGGATTAATTGAGTTATACTCAAGTGAATCCAATTAGATTATGAGATTGAGTCTAATTTGAATTAGACTCATCTAGATTAGACTCAACCACTTAATTATGGATAATATTTATTAAAGGGTTTAATAAATATTATTTAAGAGGAAGGCTAAGAGACATTCTATTCATTAGATGAATAGAATTTTAAGAGTCTCAAGGAGGTATTCATTGGGTTTTATTAGCATTAAGATGAGAGGAGCTCAAGGGACATAAACTCTTGGTATTCATTAGATGAGTATAAATCCCCCCCCCCCCTTGTCAAAGGCTAGTGAGAGTATCTCTATTCCTCCTCTTTCTTCCTCCTTGTCCATAACTCCCTAGTGGAGGTTCTTGTGCTTTGTGAACCATCCCAAGTTGTTAGCACAATTATGGTGGTTCTTCTCCGAGGTGTAGATCGTGTTCGTGTGGATACGCATAGAGGCACAGACACTTGAACGTGCAAGAGATCCGGTGAACCAAAGGACTAACGGGATAAGCGAAGGGCACGCGACAAAGGTATTCCTATAAGATAGGAATTGTAGATCACTTTGTATGAATTTTTCTTTCGCATGGATCGCTCAAGGGATCTTATTTCCGTTGCGATTTTAAATGTTTTTACCTATAGATCCCTACAGATAATGTAGGTGGACTGGACTTTAGATGTGGTTAAAGTCAAGGGTATCAGTTAACTGGTGTTGGGACCGTTCTATTAATGGCTGAGAAAATAACACCTTAAGGGTGTGTTTAGTTCAAGGTTATCATGCATAATTTTAGTTATGTGATTACTAGGTAATCACATAATTAGCTAATGGGGAATAAAATATAACCTAACATTGTTTGGTTCAATCTTAGATAATAATGCAATAAAAACTTGTTTGTTTGGAAGATTTTTAGTATATGACTTAGTTTAATATTTTATTTAAAAATTATTAATAATATAATTCATAATTACCATGAAAATAAATTTATATGAATATATACAATTTATTAGATTTTTAATTTTTTATCAAGAATTTTTAAATATTTTAATGGTAAAAATCAATTACAATTTAGAAGTCGGGAATGAGAATGAAATATATTTCATTCCCATTTATGATACTTGGTATACGGGATCGGAATCAAAATATGGATATGATACCCATGATTTTATAACCTAGCCCCCACTAGGTTATCACCAAACCCTTAAACCCCTCAATCAAAACTCATTATCATCCCATTACCGAATGTATATCAAGCGCCCCCTAAGTTTTAATCACAATCCCACCCCCCCCCCCTCCCTCGTCGTTTCTCTCCCCGTTCCTCACAAGCGCCTTCCGTGTTATCATTGACGCAGTCGGTGACCGAGTGCACGTCTACCAACGTCACCTCTGTCCATGGGAGTCATTGGCACTCGTACTGGAGTTCCTTGCGAGCGCCTGCAGCGTTGTACCTAGAGTAGTCAGCGACTAAGTGCATGTCTGTTGGCGTTGCTTTCATCCATGCGAGACGCTAGCTCCCCAATTCTTCTCCTTCCCGAACCACGCGAGACGCCTAGAGTTCCTACAATGCTTGACCAATTCGGGAAGATGAAGCTCCATCCACATGTGCCCTTCATTGGCCACTCCAAACCGCCGCGGCATTCTACCCCTGCTCTATGATCACGTTTGACGACCAACAGTTGCTCTCCCTGCTTGCTCGCACTCAGCGACAACCCTTGACTAGATTCTCGTAACCTAGGAATCAAAGAAAATCTTAGACTTCGGATGTAATCGGATTCCAATTAGATATATGACCTAACTTCGGAGGTAATTGAATTCCAAAATACATGACCCTTTTGCTAACGTTTAGTGATGTGGCGCGAATGCATAATAATTTGGGAATCGATCATTACCTAAGTTATATAATATAACCTGAGATTGATAACTAAGGTTATCACCGATTATCATGAATCAAATACACCCTAGGTGTTTTAGGATTTGTGATTTAACCAAACAATGGGTGCTTATAGAGCAGTTGATTAGTTGCCAAGATACTCAATATCCTAAGTGTTAAGATTTGTGATTTGACAAATTGAATGGAATTTGGTGATTAGTCGAGTGGTGGCATTGACGCTCAATACCCCAAGTTGGTCTATTTGGGGTATTGTGAATTGGAGTAATTGATTGATGGGTAAGTTTCATGTAACTGATGATTCAATCTATTTGGCAATCAAATAAAAAGTTTGTCAGTCGACTTAGATTATTTTAGCTAAGAATAAAAATATTTTCTAGTTAACTGAAGCAGACGACTTAGCATTGCAGCAATTAGTTTATTAATGTCACGTCCAGTTGACTAATGCTACAACAAATGAAGTTGAAGATGGAAGGAGCAATTGTAGGATTTAGATAAGATACTATAGATCAATGGATTGATAGTTGATCAAAAATTGACAGATGGTTACCACATTAATATAGTTGTAAGATCCAAGAAGAAGACTATAAAAGGAATTTGAGGGGTTGCTAAATACAACATCTAAGTGGAAATTAATGTTTGCCAATACTCTGCCACTTTGGAAGCTCTATTGCATTCATTTTCTTGTCTTTTGTAATTATTATTTTACTGCATTGTATGAGATTTCTCCATCTTCCAGTCGAGAAGGAGAAAACATAGAGGTGTTATCGGGAGTGATTTGTCTAAAGTATCATTTAGTCGCGGACTAGAAGTCTGAAGGCTATCAAACCATGTTAAATCATTGTGTTACTGTTACTTTGATTTGCATTCCTAATCATGTATTTAATTAATTTCCGCTATAAGTGCACAAAAGGATCTTTTGCGAACAATGATGAACTCATTCACCATGATGAAAGGAGATTAAATAACGTAACAAGCATGCACGCAAAGTACAAGGAAATTGTTCATGATTCGATAGGTATTAGTGAGCAGATATCAAATAGGGATCTCACCCGGACCTCCCTGAACGTCTTAATATATATATATATATATATAGTTAAGGTAGAGAAACATAGAGGTTGTATTCTTTGCAATTTCCAATCAATAGATGGCGTGAATCGGATATGTATACTAGCGTACGAAAAATGAAACACTTGATGCATCTTAAATAAACGAGCTAGGATACAACAGAACCGAGTACACACACAAATTGCAACACTCAGAATTAATGTCTGCTTTGATGCGGCTAGCTGAAACGGAATTGTCACGAGAAACAAACGATTTGACCTTGTTTTCCCCCATATTTATTATTATTATTATTGTCTTATCTACAATTCCATACTCGACGAGCACTGAGATGGCGTAGGATTTCATCAAGCGTTGCTGCGGAAAGAACCCAAAGCCTTGGCACCGCTCGCCCTCAAAATGTACTGGTGATATGCCGCCGCGATCGCAGCTCCAATGACCGGTCCCACCCAGAAGATCCACTGCCAATCATGCATCCAAATAATTCCACGTCATATTTTTAATTTATTAAGAAACAATTAATTAATATTCATTTCGTTCATTAATTAATTACCTGGTCGTCCCAAGCCTTGTCCTTGTTGTAGATGACCGCGGCTCCGAAACTCCTGGCCGGGTTTATGCCGGTTCCGGTGATCGGAATCGTCGCCAGGTGTACCATGAACACCGCGAACCCAATCGGAAGCGGAGCCAAAACCGGGACGTGGGAGTCGCGGGCGCTGCGCTTGGGGTCGGTGGCCGAGAAGACGGTATAAACGAGGACGAAGGTGCCGATGATCTCTGCGCCGAGGCCGGTGCCCTTGGAGTACCCGGATTGGAGTTCGTTGGCGCCGCCTCCGTAGCGCACGTACAACGATCGCTGGAATCCCTTCACCAGCCCCACCCCGCAGATGGCCCCCAGGCACTGCGCTATTATGTACAGCAGCGCCCGCACCAGCGACACCTTACGCGCCAGGAACAGACCCAACGTCACCGCCGGATTTATATGCCCACCTGCCAAGTAAAGTATAATTAATCACGATCTTAGCTAGATTCAAGATCGAGACGACCGAATTTTGGCAGACTAGTAGTTATCGATGGATCATCACCGGAGATGCCGGCGGTGCAGTAAACCAGGATGAAGATCATGCCGCCGAAGGCCCAGGCGATGCCGAGCACGCCGACGCCGTTACACTCCGCGTCGGTGGAGTTGACCTGGGGGTCGCTCTGGTGTTTGTACCCGATGACAGTGAGGACGGTGACGTAGAGGAAGAGCAAGGTGGCGATGAACTCGGCGATGACGGCGCGGTAGAGCGACCATTTGGTGAGCTCCTCCGCGTCGATCAGCGGCGCCGGCGGTGGGTCGGTGTAGTCCTTGGCGCTGTACTCCGACTGCTCCGTCCCCTCGACGTCCTTCGCCATGATTAATTGCTCGACAAGCTGAGCTCTCGCTCGATCAGGAAAGAAGGAATTTGTTAATTAAGGATTAAGCTTATCACTAGTGCGGTATGGGTTGGAAGAGATAGACTTGCAGCTAGCTATTTATGGACCTCTATCCACATTATTTTTTTACCGGTTTAGTTTTATAATTTTGCCGTGGATCGATTGATTTATTGATGTTATTAAATTGCCGACCCCGACCGACTAAGTCCTAATTATTAGATCACCATCAACTTACATCATAACACGAAGTGCAAGCTATAAATGTAAAAAGAATTAAAGCATAATTATTTATTCCGCCATTATCAGGAGTAATATTTAATTAGAATTTGTGAAATTTGTTAATTTGTTATTGGGGGCAGGTAAGACAAGGAGTGCAGGCGCCAGGGAGATGAGCAAATGATGTGAGCTGACTGATCAAAAAGCAAATTTAATTTGGACCCAAGCAAATCGAGCCTAGCTAGCATTATTTGATTCTCTATCTCCTTTATTAATTCAATCAATTTTATTCACCAAATACGAGTTATTATTGAGTCTGTCAATTAGATATTCATTTTTTTTACTTTTATATAAATCTTTTATCAACCATCAATATAAATCCGAATAATATATACAATCCTAATCGACAATCTAAGATCATGAATAATTCGAACACACGATATATTGTGTGAAAATTTCAAAATTTTCACTTTATGAGAACCTTCGTACCTCTTGTCGTTGGTGCGTCAGGCCAAGTTGTCACAGCAGGAGGCCAATCCATTCTAAAAAAATAAAATAAAAAAGGTTTAAGTTTAAAATGAATAATATGATATAGAGATATTTAAATTTTTTCGATCATATTAATTAATATTAAAATTTGAACGGTCAAAATGTCTAACCCTGTATACAAAACTTATGATATAATCGAAGATAAAATATAAATTTTAAATAAAAGAAATATCAACTCACAAATTTTGATCAAGAGATCACATAACAGTATCCTAATTACAACTACGCAAAAAAATATCGGACGAATCAAGGGATAGATGAGATAGATCTCTACGAAATTTTTTTACTGATTATTAAAATTAATTAAAAAATATTTATAATAAATAATCCATCAATATAATATTCTTACATCATCATCTATTAAAAAATTCATCTATTATATTGAGACTTAATTTTTAAAAATGTCTAAAAATTAAAAGGGCACTATGGTAATGCACCATTGTACCGGCGTGCTGGTTATTTTTGACTTTTTTACTCGAAAACTATTGTGGGCTGTTTACGGGATTTTTTTAAAAAAATAAAAAATATTGCCACGTGGTGAAACGGCGTCCACTACTTTAGGAATGTGCAAATTAGAAGAACAGGACAACGGAGAGATGACACGTGTAGAGAAAGAGGCACGATTGGAGCCGAAGAAAAAGGCGGTTCGAGGCGGCTGCTAATGGGAAAACTTGTCGTTGAATTATGCGTCGGTAGATTAGAATTGAAGGAATAGATTCGTGGCACAACTCGAATTGCCGGTGGAGTTCACACGTCACCAATTTAACAATTCTGGCCACAAACCCTAAACTCGTCTTTATCGATGATCTACTTCTCAATTATTCATTATTCTTCCATAACATTTTTTTTGTTTGTGTAAATATATTTTTTAAAAAAGTATAATGTAGATTATGTTTAATGTTTGGCTCATTGATTAAGAAACGACTTTTTTATTCTTTGAAGGCAAAACCTCACAAATTATGACAAAGGGTAAAAGATAAATAGATTCCTCGGTAAACGTACAAAGGGCAAAGTATTTATTTACTGGATGAAAACTAAGAAGCACAAATTTAACAGCTCCAGAGAGAGTCGAATATTAATCAATTTGAGGAAGTAGAATAATATGGGCAAGTTCGATGAGCATGTGCGATCTATCAGTTAGGGAAAGTCATAAGGTGGTCAGATCATTAACAGCAGCATGTATTACCTCCTTAGGGCAAAGTAAGCCAGATCAATTGATGATTTGGTTTATCAAGTGAGTGACATTGGATAGGATTATGATTATCCTACGAATTATATAAAATTGAGGAGAAAATAAATAGAGAAAATACTCCTAAAACGAAAAGAAATATAACACTCTATGAGTTTTACTACAATAAAAATTTTATTATAGATCCCTCAATATCTAAATATCTAAATAAGAACTCTTATATATACCACAATCTAAAACCCAAATAACAGAAAGAAATTATAATTAGTAGATCTTGATTCCAATCTTATAAAGAAAGGAAACAGATCTTTTACCCAAAAAGGAAAGTACATACTGAACGATCTTAACTCAAAACAAGATATGGATTAAGACAAATCTGTAAGTACTCGGGGTTGATTTTGATATGGTCAACTAAGTCAAGTTATGTCATGTTATGTTTGATCCTTGTGTCTAAGTGTGTATGAACTTAAGAGCATAAGAAGTCGAGCGAAAGACATAGTGAGCGAGAAGGATGATATGGGAAGGGAGTTGACGGCTCGGTATATTTGAGGGGCGAAAAGCTATGGAAGAGTATATCGGTGGACGAGAAAGACTTGCCAAAGTTCAAAAAAGGGGGAGGGGGTCGTCACAAAATGGAGGTATACTTTAAAATTGATTTTGAAGTTTTACTAATAATGAAATACGATTTTGAAGTACCTAAAGACGAGAATGACAAGGAAAAAGAAGAGTATCTTTGGAATAAGAAGCAATAAATAGACTCTGTAGCCAACGCCAAAATAGAATTCTATCTGCTAAGTGTACTTTCGGCTCAGGAAGTCAACTGCATCGACGCTTACTCTTCAGTAAAAGAACTCTGGGAGAAGTTCCTGGAACAACATGAAAGAACCTCAGAGGCTAAACTAGCAAGACGAGATTTACTCCGAAATCAACTAACGAATCTCCGAATGAAAGAAGGAGAAATGGTGGCCGAACTACACACGAAGATCAAGGAGCTAATCACCGGACTCACGAATCTAAGAGAAACGGTAATAAACCGAGATTCGTTAAGATATGCTTGAAACGTATTTCCGAGAATACTAGAGTAGATGTCCATAGTAGACTCTTACTATATATCAAAAAACTTTGATGTGAGTACTTTAGAAAAATTTATTTTCGACTTTCGAACTTCACGAGTCTCGATATACAAGAAGAAAAGAAAAAAAAATTAGATAAAATCACTAAAAAAAACCACTCATATAAGAGCGAATTTTTTTTTACTTTCAAGAGTGGTTTTTAACCGCTCCTAAACTTTTACCACCAGTTTGAAAACTGATCCTCTTGTTGCCGCTCCTATATCTTATAGAAGCGATTTTCTTAATCGTTGGTAAAAATTAAAAAAATGCTCCTGTTATTCTTTATAGGAGCGGTTAAGAAGCAGTCTTACACATTGTATATATAATTACGATTTCAAACCACTCTTACACGATATGAATATAAGAGAGATTTCAAGACACCAAAATGTCAATATAGTAGCACCCTATAGGTAGACATGCCCCGAGTTGGTCCGGTTCGAACCTAACCCCGGGTTCGTAACTGAGTCGGTTATCCATTGACCCGATTCTGACACAAATTCCGATCTTTGGTTTAAGTTTTTATTTTTATAGATTAGAAATTTGTTGGTATTGGGATTCAAACCTATGTCTCCTAAATTAGAACCTAATATCCAAACCGACTAGATTATAACAATTAATATTTTTATATGTTAGTTAATTATTTAATAAATAATCAATAATTTTTTTATATTATTATCATATAAATAATAATAATATTTATTAATATTCAGATCATAAATAATTTAATGTGGGTTTTTATTTTAAAATAAATAATTTTTCATTATTGTCATTATAAAATATTTCTAATAATATTTTTAAAAATATTTAAAATAATATTTTTATAAAAATATTAATTAAAAACATCAATGGTATATTCTAATAGTGTAGAGTCAGAGGATGAATAAATCTTTGACAATTTATGAAATAAAAGTGCCAAAACAATATTGATGAGTTGGAATCTCTAATCGTAGAAATATTGTATATGGGCGAAATACAATATCTAAATTTGCTCCGTTGTTTTGTTTTAAATCTCATATTCGACCTTTAGGATCGATTAATTCACTACGAAATACAATCTTGTATTGTTTTATTTTGTTTTCACAAGAATTAAGTTCACTAGAAAAAACCTTTGGAACTAAAAAACTAAACCAAGAATTTACCTCCACAAACAAAATCTCTGACAATTTATGAAGTAGAAGTGTCAAAACAATGCTAGGGCGAAATCTCCAATCATAGAAATATATTATATACTAATGAAATACAATATCTAAATTTGCTCCATTATTCTATTTTAAATCTTATATTCGACCTTTAGGAGCGGTCGTAACTGCTTCTAAATGAAATATATAGAAGCGGTCATAGGAATCGCTTCTATATGTTCTTTTAGAAACGGTTAAAACTGGTTCTATAATAAATTATATAAAATTGGTTATAAAACCACTTATATAGCTTTTCTTTAACAGTGCATATAAAATAACTATTTCTAAAGTTATCCAATAGCAATGGTTAATAACCGTCAGATGTGTTATGTTAACTGAAGCGTCTGTAAGAATTGTTTGTAACAACCACTCCAATTGATTCTTCTTATACAACCGTCTCATTGACAACTTCTAATTATCTGGTTATATTGTTTAATTTTTCTATAGTGAATTTCCCTGAACATAAGGAAGATCAAATTAGACACAGAGTTTATAGTTGTTGAAGAGAAAACGACCTACATGGTAAGAAGATTGAATAAGTTTTTTTAAACTAATAAGTTTAATAAGCTACATGCCTAAAAGTACACTCCAAGAAAAAGAAAAGTCAATGTTACAACTGCCAAGAAGAAGGACATAAAAGGATAACTCCCTAAAACTAACTAATAAGGAAAAAGATAAAACACTAAGATGATCGAAGTTCATGAACCTGAAAGCTATATGAGATGAGTCGCCATCAGAGTCTGAGATCGAGTCCTACACTAGACTTACACTAAGGCAAGTCATCAAGAAGAGGAAGATGATGATAGTTCTTCCAAGATGAGCATCGATGAAGGGGGAATACTTCAGAAGGAAGTAGCAATAAAGAGGTAGTATTTAGCTTCAAATACAATATGGTAAGTTAGGTATGTTTTTTTACCTCCTGATCAATTCTATTGTGGCATAAAATCAATGGCTAGATCGTTATACAAACTTAGGTATGAATATATAGATCTAAAATGAAAATTAGCTATTGCATGCCCACTAGAATTCTATGATAATTTAAAAATTGAAAAAGCAAAATTGATAGAATAGATAGAAAAATTAGAAAATAATCATGTATGCTTAAATTCAAATTTGTCTTGAAACTCAAAAGTCAGATATTATGGAGGGCTTAATTAGTTTTTGAGAAACCATAGGGCCCAAATTGTAATAGTGCTTAGAAATTATGATCTATCAAAATTTTTGATAAATTCAGCAGGTAGACATCTTTATTGGGTTCATAAATCTATTTTGAATTATTAGATTATTTTTTATGCATGCTAGAAATTAATATTTTAATTTACTATAAACTTGAAAAATATTTTTAATTTTTTTCAGATTGAATTTGTTTTTAAATTTTTTATGATAGACATAAATCATATCTATCCACAAAATTGTTTTAGAATTTTTGATCAAAATTAAAATTTTAATTTTAAAAATACTTCAAAAATTATTTTGGAAAAACTTGATTTTCAAAGATTATCTCTTAAATTTTGACTATTGAGAAAAATCAGAAATGTCTGAAATCAAAATATAATTTTAAAAATTATTTTTCAAAAATTATTCTATAATGAAAATTATTTTTCCTTATTTAAAAAAATTATTTTTTCATGAAAATTTTTATAGAATCTGATTAGCCATTTCTAAATTCTGAAAAAATATTTGAAAATTTTTGTGATCAATGGATAATTTTCTATAAATTTATATTCAAAAAATTAATTTTAAATATTAAAATCTCACGAAGATATATTTTTATGACACAAAGTTTTTGGTACATGTACATTAGATTTCACATACTCAAACTAATCAGTAACTAATTTTGCCAATGAAAACTATTTTTAGGATTTTACTTTCAAAATTGACTATTTTTCTCAATGTATAATTATTTTTGAAGAAAGAAAATTATTTTTGTCTGGAAAATAATTTTCTTTTTAAAAAAGTCACTCTTAGTGATAATAAAAATTTTCAGCATTTTTTTATAATTTATAGAATTTTGAAAATTATTTTTTTAAATCTAAGATTTTTATGATGCAAATGTATTTTGGGTACCAAACTTGATACTAAATGGGCGATTTTGATACCAAACTTATGGAAAAACATTTTTAGATCCAAAGTTAACATTTTATTTTTATTTTAATCTAGAGTTTACTTCCCAATTGAGTTATAGTATTCAAGCTAAAAAAAATTAAAAACCCAAAACTTCTAGGATTCACCTTCCCAATTGGGTTATAGTGTTGAAGCTAAAAAAAATAAAATAAAATCGAAGACCCCTAGGGTTCACCTTCCCAATTGGGTTATAGTGTTGAAGCAAAAAAAAAATTTTAAATTGAAACCCCCTATGATTCACCTTCCCAATTGGGTATAATATTCAAGCTAAAAAAAATTAAAATTAAAAACCCTTAGGGCTCACTTTACCAAGTGGTTATAATGTTCAATCATATATTTTTTTTAAAAGAAGACTTGAGACACCTACTATTGCATGGTATGAAAATTATAACTTTTAAAATTTGGGACTAAAAAAAAATAAATGCCCAACTTTGAGACTATAAAAGTCTTTCCAAAAGTTTAATATCAAAATTGTTAATTTAGTATCAAGTTTGGGACCTAAAGAGTATGTGCCCTAATTTTTAATCTTAAAATTTGGTTTAAATTACAAAATCTTTTCAAAAAATGATAGCTCAAAGTCTATATACTCCTTAGAAATTATTCACACTTTTTCTTGCTTTTTTGCTTTTTGACTTAACCTTGCTTTTTTGATATGATGAAAGGGGAGAGTAATGAGGATTAAGTTAAGGGGGGAGATTATTGCAAATATTTTTTTTTGAAATTTAATTGTAATATTTCATATACTTAATTGCATAAATTAGTTTTATTATTTTCATAAATAATGCTAATTTTTGTTTTATGTACCCTAATTTAACTCGGGTTGATGCACATCAAAGTAAGTATCTCAGGTTGGCTTTGATGTGGTCAACCGAATCAGGTTAGGTTCTATTATGTTTGATCCTTGTGTCTAAGTGTGCAGGAGCTTAGGAGAATAAGAAGTCGAGTGAAAGACACAATGAGCGAGAAGGATGTCATAGGAAAGGAGTCGACGGACTCGGTATATTCGAGGGATGAAAAGCTACAGAAGAGTACACTAATAGACGAGAAGGACGTGCACGATGCTCGAGAGACGAGAAGCCAGAGATGAAGTCTGCTCAAGAAGAAGGTCGAAGTTGGGTTTGGGTGATCTTAACCTCGGATAGCCGGAGCATCACCCAAGCGACTGGGAGATGATCGGTCAACTTTAAGGTTGACCGACCCTGTCCAAGTACTGTGATTCCAGGTGCTTTGAACCTTTCTAGGCGCCTATAACCTGAGGGTGATCGAAGGTCGGTAAGAGGGGAGTGAATTTCTCCTGAAAAAGAAAACTCAATCTTTTATTTTTAACTCAACAAGGATAATGTTAGGATATAAATATCATAAATAAAGAAAGCAAACAATAAATAAAGAGGCAACCGGGTTTACTTAGTTTGCAACCGGGGAGGTTGCTAATCCAAGGCTGAATATGGCTCGATTCTCCTGAATATAACTCTTTCGGGTGGAGAAGCCTCTTACACATGGAAAGTTAAGAATAAGAAAGGAGAATTACACTAAACTTGTTTGCTAATGCTTGGAATACATTGGATGAATAAAATTGAGCTTCAGGGGTCTATTTATAGCCCCGGTAGGAATTATCTGTTTGCTGACGTAGCAATTGTAGGGCGCCCGAGAGCTCTTGGGCACCTGACACGTGGCCTAATCCTTATCTAGAAAGCAATGTTCGCAAACAGCTAGAGTTAGCCTCTCGGGCGCCTGATAGCACAGGAGCACTCGAGTGCTCGAGCGCCCGATAGCCCAGGCGCCTGTATGTTCATGGGTGCCCGATAGTGGTTGTTTTGGTCAGCTGTCGCTGATCATTCTCCAGCCTGTCTTCTGGTCTTCTTAGGTGATTTCCGACCAACCGGAGTTAGGCTCACCCAAACTCGATTCCGACCTTTCACCCCTCGAGCGTCTTTCCTCCTGGTTTCTCGTCCATCGGACGCCACACACGCCATTCTCGCTCCACCGGCGTACTCTTCCGCAGAGCTCCGCATCCCTTAGATGCACCGAGCCTGTCAGCTCCCTTTTCGTGTCATCCTTCTCAACCGCTGCGTCTTCCGCTGGACTTCCTGTGCTCCTAAGTTCCTGTACACTTAAAACACAGGGATTAAATACACCAAGACCTAACTTAAATTGGTTGATCACATCAAAACCAACTTGGGGTACTTACAATCTCCCCCTTTTTTGATGTGCATCAATCTGAGTTAAGTTAGGGTAAACAAATAATAAAACAAATAAGAATAAATATATAACAATGTAAGCGCTAAAAAAAAATGAAATTAGAGCCTACTCCTTAACACTACATCTCCCCTTTTGATCACATCAAAATTGAAAATGTTAAGGGAAAATATGTTTAACACATTCTAAATAATTAATTTTAGATAAGTTTTCTAACAATTTTGAAAAATCATAATAAATTTGATTTTTTAAAAAAAAATATAGATAGGACACTGTAAAAAAAAACTAACTTTCCTACAAGTAGTTATCCAAAAAATAAAGCATTAATTGCAAAATTAATTTTAAAAGAAAAAATAACAGTTTAAAATATATTTAGGAACCCAATATAGATTTTTACCAACAAGATTTATTAAGAACTTGGATGAATCATCTGATTTGGAAATTTTTGTAATTTTGCCCCTATAAAATCTGTAATACCATTTAACTTTTTCATTATAATTAAAATTTGAATTTCTTAAACATGAATCATTGTTTTTCAAATTTTCAATTTGAATCTTCAATTTTTTATTTTCAAATTTTAATTTATCATACATTTCTAGTGGGTAAGAAAATGATAATTATTTTTTCAAATTTATATTTTTGTTTTTAATTTGCACAGGGATTTCATCATTTTCTTTATTCCAAAATATAACTGATCAGGAGGTAGAAAACATACCTCGCTTACCATATCCGTTTTGAAGCCCGAAGTTCCCCCTTCTTCGCTGCTGTCCTCTGAGGTGGCTCCCCCTTCATCGATGCTCTCATCTTCTTGATATGAAGCCATCGGAGCAAGTCCAGCATGATCCTCGAGATTTGAGTCTTCAGATGAAGACTCGTCCCAAGTCGCCTTTAAATTGGGTGCTTTTGTCTTTTGTGCCCCTTTTCCTTTGTTCTTCGCTTTGGGGTAATTTTCCTTTACGTGTTTTTCTTCATTGCAGTTGTAGCATCGAATCTTCCTTTGCTTCTTATTCTGCACCTTATTAAATTTTTTAGTTTTGAAATACTTGGACAACTTCCTTACCATATTTGCTGCGTTCTCATCATTTTCTAAAGAATCCTCTTCATGTTGGATCCTTCTAGTGCATAGGGCGATGTTGTCCAGTTTCCTTTTTCATGTACATTCGGATTCGTGAAGTGCAAAAGTAGAAAAAAGTTCTTCTAAGGTACTTACCTCAAGGTCCTTAGAGATATAGTAGGCTTCGATTATTGAAATCCAGTTAGAGGTTCTCGGGAATGCATTCAATGTGTACCTTTGGGCATCCCGATTGCTTATCGATTCTTCAAGATTGTTGAATTCTGTCATCAACTCCTTCAGTTTAGCGTGAAGCTGTGCTACTGACTCTCCTTCTTCTAGTCAAAGGTTGCTGAGATGATTTCGAAGTAAATCTCTTTTTACTAATTTTGCTTCAGAGGTACCTTTATGGAATTTAAGGAACTTTTCCCATAGTTCCTTCTCCGATCGATAGTTTCTAACTCGGTTGACTTCTAGTGCAGGGAGTACGATTAGCAGATGGTATTCTGCTTTTCCGTTCGCTACAATGTTAGCCTGTTCCTTCTTAGTCCACTAACTTTCGTGTTTGGGTTTGTTGTTGGCGTCCTTCGGAGCTACAAAACCATTTTTCATTATTAAAATTAAATCAAAATCAGTTTTGAAAAAAAAACCTGCATTTTGCGCTTCCAACTCGCGAACTCCCCCTCGAACATTGGCGGGTAGATGACTGGTCCGACCATTTTATTGTTGCTTCAGACGACGGTCAGTCCTTCTAGAGCGATCTTGCTCTGATACCAATTGAGGGTGATCGAAGGTCAGCAAGGGGGAGTGAATTGCTCCTGAAAAAGAAAACTCAATCTTCTATTTTAACTCAACAAAGATGTTAGTTAGGACACAAATATCATAAATAAAGAAAGCAAACAATAAATAAAGAGACAACCGGATTTACTTGGTTTGCAACCAGGGAGGTTGCTAATCCAAGGCTGAGTACGACTCAATTCTCCTGAATATAACTCCTTCGGGTGGAGAAGGCTCTTACATGTGGAAAACTCAGAAAAAGAAAGGAGAATTATACTAAACTTGTTTGCTAATACTTGGAATACATTGGATGAATGAAACTGAGCTTCAGGGGTCTATTTATAGCCCCGGTAGGAATTATCCGTTTGTTGACATGACAGTTGTAGGGCTCCCGAGAGCTCTTGGGTGCCTGACACGTGACTTGATGCTTATCCAGAAAGCAACGTTCGCAAATGGCTAGAGTTAGCCTCTCGGGTGCCTGATAGCACAGGGGTGGCCGAGTGCTCGGGTGCCCGACAGCCCAGGCACCCGTATGCTCACGGGCGCTCGATAGTGATTGTTTTGGTCAGCAGCCGATGACCATTCTCCAACCTGTCTTCCGGTCTTTTGGGTGATTTCTAGCCAACCGGAGTTAGGCTCATCCGAACCTGACTCCGACCTTTCGCCCCTCGAGCGTCCTTCCTCCTGGCTTCTCGTCCCTCGCACATCGCGTGCACCATTCTCTCTCCATCGACGTACTCTTTCGTAGAGCTCCGCGTCCCTCGGATGCACCGAGCCTGTTGGCTCCCTTTCCATTCCATCCTTCTCGACCACTACGTCTTCCGCTCGACTTCCTGCACTCCTAAGTTCTTGTATACATAGACATAGGGATTAAATACACCTGGACCTAACTTAAATCGGTTGATCACATTAAAACTAACCTGGGTACTAACAGAACCATTCCAGGCGCCCAAGATGGGCTGAATAGCCGTTACACGTGGATAAAACTGTTTCCAATTGAGACGCCTTGGATTCATTGATAGCGCCTCCAATGCCATGTCAATAATGGTAACATTTGACCAGAAAAATGTTACACAATATGAATTTGGAGCATGAAACTCAACATGAATGACGTGATACTCCAATTACAGCGATCCTTGACAGATTCACTGTGCCTCTTAGGGTATAGTTTGGTTTGAGGCAACGACCGAAGGTGTTCGGACGATAATCGGACGTGTACACGAAAAATGCCACGTCATTCACGTTGAGTTTCCTGTTGTAAATTCACGCTGTGTATCATTGCTCCATTTGACCATTAGGCTATAAATAACCACTAGAGCTATGAATTATTCACAACAAATGTATTCGTTTTTCCTAGTCTATTTCTAGCTTTCTAGCATCTATAAGTGGCTTCTCCGCTTTCTACAAAGGAGTTTTTGATAGGAGCTTCAATTACCTTGGATTAGTAACCTCCCTAGTTGCAATCAAGTAAAAACTTTGCTAGTCACTTACATAATGATTTTATTTTCTAATTTTTATCTATTTAATTAATTTATTATCCTTGCTAAGTTTCAAAAGCAAGAGAAGATTCTAATTCTTTGTAGGGCTATTCCCCTCCCTCCCTAGCCACCCTCCATAGGACCAACAATTGGTATCAGAGTCCGATCTCTTTAGGACGACTAACTACCGTAAAGCAAGAAAACGATGACCAGATCAAGCATTCACCCACCAATGTTTGAGGGGGATTTTGTGACGTGGAAAACGAAGATGAAGGTATTTTTTAAAACTAATTTTGAAATTATTTTGATAATTAAGTATGGTTTTGAAGTACCGAAGAATGAAAATGGAGGACAAATTGAAGAATACCGCATAAACAAAAAATAGCAAGTTGACTTTGTGGCCAACAACAAAGCAGAGTTCCATCTGCTGAGTGTACTACCACCACAAGTAGACAACCTAATCGATGCTTACGTCTCCACTAAGGAATTTTGGAAAATGTTGCTGGAACTCCACAAAGGAACTTTGGAAGCAAAACTAGTGAAACGAGACCTACTACAAAATCAACTAATGAGCCTCCGAATGCAAGAAGGAGAAATAGTGGCTGAACTTCATGCAAAAATCAAGGAGTTGATTACCGGACTCACGAATCTTAGGGAAATAGTAACAAATTGAGATTCTCTAAGGTATGTATTAAATGCATTTCGAGAGAACACTAGAATGGACCTCCATAGTAGATGCTTACTACATCTTCAAAGACCTCGAGGTAAGTAGCTTGAGAATTTGTTTTCAACTTTTGAATTACATGAATCTAGATGTATAGGCATAAGAAAAGACAAGGAGCCAAACAACAATTGTAATTCATTTTCCTAACTCATTTATGAGCTTAACAATGCCTATAATAAGCTTCTCCACCTTCAATGAAGTAGATCTTAGTAATGCTTTCTACTACCTTGGATTAGCAATCTTTTTGGTTGCAATTAAGTAATTCTTGTGTCTCTTACTGTATTCTTTTAGTTGTTTATGCTTAAATTAATTGCTTAATTTAATTGTTTGTCCTTGCTAAGCAAAAGTAAGTGAAAATTCTAATTCTATTGCAGGGCTATTCACCTCTCTTCTAGTCGACCTATCGAAACCTACAAAATCCTCTCATATAAATACCAGCAATACCAAAATACCCTAAAAATAAAAATTATCAAAAATAGAAAAAAGATTTGAAAAGGATTTAAACAGTGAAATTTGGGGCGAAAACTTAGCAGTTATGGTTTCACTAGTAACAAATATAGGCTTTCGAATTCTGCAAGCGTGGCCACCGACAAAGCTTGATTCCGAGTCTTGAGTCAAAAGTTATACCCCTTTGAAGTTTGAAAAGTCATATTGGGCTTCATTAGGGGTTAGGCCTGCATCAGTCTCCCAGTTGAAATGAACTCGCCCTCGAGTTCATATTAGCTTCATCATCATCCGTCGAGTAAGGAGTTAAGTGCTTTACCTTAAACACATCGGAAGTCTTTAGGTGACTAGGAAGGAACAACCTATAGGCATTGCCCTTAATCTTCTACAGTATCTCACATTGGCTGACTATCTGATCCTTTAACTTATTATACCCGCCAACATGGAAATGATCACAACTTAATACAATCCAAACATAATCTTCAATCTCAAAAAGCACTTGTCAATGTTGATTATTGACTCGAGCCTTATACTTTATATTGTTTTCCATAATTGTCAGTTTCACCTACTTATGAATATGTCAAAGATGGTTTGCCATCTAATCCACTTTACGACTAATTCTCCCTACATGTGGAACAAGGGCTAAATTCAGAACCCCTGATGGATTCTGGCCATAGACAATGTCAAAAGAACTCAATCCTATGATCCTATTTCTCGATCTGTTTTAGGCAAACTCTACTTGAGTCAACGCCAAGTCCCACTGCTTTGGTTTAGTTCCTGTTAGACATATAAGAAGATTGCCCAAACTTTAATTCACTACCTTAATTTGTTCATTTGTTTGAGGATGGTAAACACTGCTAAAGTTCAACTACGTACCCCATTTTCCCCATAAGTTATTCCAGAAGTGACTAATGAACTTAGTATCCGATCTGAAGTCATGAACCAAGGAATGTCATGTAGACGCATGATCTCTTTCATGTAAAGATGAGCAATCTGGGCTGCATCCATATTCTTCCTACAAGCTATGAAATGTGTCATATTTGACAATTTTTCAACCACAATAAGAACTAAATCTGAGATTCATTGGGTGCGGGATAATCCCAATACGAAATTATGCTAACATCGAACCAATGAGCTTCAGGCAAGGGTAAGGGAGTATACAAGCATGTATTTGTGAGAATCCCCTTAGACTGCTGGTATACAGAAGATCTGTTAACATGTGAGTCACATCACTTGTCAACTTGGGGCAATTGAAATTCGTAGAGATGAGGGGCAATATCTTATCACATCCGAAGTACCCTTCATTATGAAGCTCACTGATAATCTGCTACTTTAGATAACAATTTAGAATGAGCAACTGTAACTCACGAAACAAATAACCATTATGCAAAATAAAATCATGTCTGTGACCATCATGTACCTCCTAGAATATCCTTCCGAATGATGGGTCAGCTGCATACATATTTGGAAAAAACCTTAAATCCTACAACGCTGACACTCATGGTGGTGAGTAATGAAGAACGCTGACTTAGGGCATTTACGACATGGTTCAGACTTCCAACTTGGTGCCTTAGCATAAAGGTGAACTCTTGTAAGTAAGTCACTCACTTGGCATGCCGCCTGCTTAGCTTTTGTTCACCATTGATGTACTTTAGTGCTTCACGATTAATAAACAAGATGAACTCCTTTTGTACTAGGTAGTATTGCCAATACTTTAGACATAGAACTCTAAGTTTTAGATAGAATAATTTTTCTTGGACCCGGGAAGCTTCTCACTGAAGAAAGAAATTGGTCGCCCAGATTGACTCAGAACACCTCCTATACCTATGTCGAATGCATCACAGTTGACTTTGAATCATTTGTCAAAATTAGGAAGGGCTAGGACTAGTACTTCAGTCATCCTCTAGTTGATAAGTTAAAATCTAGACTCTACTACTTCAGACTATTTGAAATTCCTTCCCTTGAGACACTTGGTGATAGGAGTAATTAGAGTGCTAAAATTTTGGATGAACCGGTGGTAGAAAGAAACAAAGCCATGGAAGCTTCTGACATTGTGCAAGGTCCTCGATTGAGGCCACTCCAAGATGATATCTATCTTTGTTTGATCTGCGTGTACACAATCAATAGACACAATAAAGCTAAGGAAAGATACCGATGTAGTAAAGAAAGTGAAGTTCTTCTTGTTTACAAATAAACACTCCATTTTTAGCTTTTCGAAAACAACACGGAGATAATCGTAGTGTGTGCCCATGTCAGATTGTAAATGAGGATGTCGTCAAAGTATACCACCACAAACTTTCCCATAAATGATCACAAGATTTGATGCATAAAACTCATGAAGATGTTGGGCTCATTGGACAGTCTAAAAGGCATGACCATCCACTCATATAGCCTATGTTGCATCTTGAATAGAGCTGTCAGACGATCTAGCCATTTGGCAGGGTGGAGTGGGCTGACTCGTCGTCTTGGTGGATTGGGAAATCCCTAACCCAATCCAATCTAAGGCGGTTCCAGATTAGATAGGCCAACTCATGGGCCTATCAAAAATTTAATATCTTCAACGTTTTACTTCGGAAAGATTTCATCAATCAAATGCATCAACGAATGTGTATTTTTAATGTAAATAGATACAAACGAGTACTCATATTTGATGAAAAGTATTATTTTAATTTCAAAATTATAACAAAAAATATAATAAACTAACAAAAAAACTTGACTTACATGTGTTTCTCAACGCGCAAGTTGACTCGAGCGGGTTACAGGCCCAGGGGGTCGTCCCGCTGTGGGCTTGAGTTGATAAAATTCCAATGGGCAAGCCAACACGACGGGCCCAACTCTAATTGATGACTCTAGTCTTGAATGTCGTATTCCATTCATCATCAGACCTTATTCTAATCTGGTGGTATCTACTTTTAAGATCAATTTTTGAGAAGATCTTAGAACCGGATAACTGATCGAACATTTTGTCCAAGTAGAAAATTAAAAACCTGTACTTCATTGTAATCTTGTTGATAGCTCCGCTATCAACACATATACGCCATGAGCAATCATTCTTTGACACTAATAGGGAAGAAACTTCACAGGAGCTCATGCTCTCTTGGATGTGTCCTTTTTCTAGCAATTCCACCACTTGATGCTGCAATTTTTTAGCTTCCTTAGGGCTAAACCCATAAGCTAGCAGGTTATGTAAACTCGACTCCGAAACAATGTCAATCTGATCTTGGATATCTCATATAAGCGGTAGCCTAGAAGGAAGATCCTTTGACATCAACTCATCAAAAGGTACTAGCAGTTGATGTACTTCCGCGGGTAAGCGTCCATGGCAAGAGCAATGCTCTAGCATGGTAGTGAAGCATATACAACTCTATGTTCCACTTCATCTAAAAACATGGATATAAAAAGAAGATTAGTATTTTTAGCTATCGGAATTTGAGTAGTTCCTTCCTGTCGCAATGCCAACATAATCTTTTTTCCCTTGATGTGAAGGGTATATATATTCTTCTGCCCATCATGACCAACACTGTGATCATACTGCTAAGGTCGTCACAACAATAATGACATGCATCGATAAGCACCATATGACACCAAGCACCATCAAAATATTTGTCAATTCAAAAAGAAATGAGGCATCACCGATCTACTGCTATGATAATTTCTTTATTATGTTAAAATATCTTGTAGGGTTTAGAATGATGGTCTGTCTTTAGTTGTAATTTTTAGATAGCCTCAGCATATATTACGTTCTCACAATTACGACGGGTACATCAGATCCCCAATTTCTATTGTATCTATTATCATATCTTCCTCGATCAATAAGTTTGTGCCCTTTAGATCAGTAATAGAGGGCTTCCTACATTGGTGCATCATATGCCCCTGTTCACTATATTGATAACATCTGATAGGGGCCATAGAGTAACCGGTGGCGACCACTATCGTGGCTGATAGAAAATCGAACATCTCTCTTGTACGGTGAACAATTTGAAACAATTATACAAGGCTAACACAACCACCACCAACTATAGCCCACACAGATGAAAATTAAGAACAAACACAACCATACAGTTTATACAGCCCACACTGCTGGAATCATGCAAAATAAATAATAAGAAAACAAATATAACCAAAACAAAGCTTACTTGACTTATTGACTTACCAGAAGTGCGAAACTCAAAATAAAACACAAACCAAAGACATACAAAGTCCACAACTCCATGACTAATGAAATAAATATAGGTTTATTAAAATAAATACAAGTCTAATAAAGAAAATATGAAACAAATAAATACTTGACGCTGAGGGACTTGCAGATGGATCCTCTCTTGACTTCACAAGTAACAATTGTCAACTACCTAAAATAGAAAGAAATGTAAGGGGTGGTGAGTTCAGACGAACTTTGTGGGTATAAAGATAGATAAATGCATGGTATAAAAGGATATAACAAGCAAATAGAAACAACGCTATATAGTCTCCAAAATAGAATAATACAAGAATATATATAACTAAATGAAAGTGCAAATAACAACCTATATATGTATGTCAATCTAGTGCAACAATCATTGCTCAAACAAATGTAGCAAACACAAGAAAATACATGATGTAATAAATGAACATGATGCAATGACATGTGTCACTCCTGACGTCAGTCAAACCGCTATCACATCATATCTGAGGTTGAGTGGGTAGAGACACTCCAACAACTTCAACTACTATAAGTGGTTGAGTGGATAAGATGTTGGAGAGCCAACTACTCCAAAACTCTAGGAAAAGAGAAAGCCACCGACAACTCTACTATCCCTCATAAACAATAGAGAGAGTGTCAACTGCTTGCCTATAACTCCAACATCCACTACCCATGAGTGGTCGAGTGTGGTACAACAGGATGGCTGCTCGCACTCCAACAACAACAACTACTACCCCTGAGTGGTTAAGTGGGCAGAAACTTTATGACTGACGACAGGCTCAGACCACAAGGGAGGCTATGATCTCCAGAATGTAACAATGTAGATATAGTGCATAATACTAAGATGCACAATCTCAACTAGGTCAACAACGACACAACAAATGGTATAACATATCCAACCAACAACACGATCAATAAATATGCAACTATTCTACTAGGTAGGTATATCTAATGTCAATCAAAATCTTAGCTATGTCTAATGATCATCACTAAGTACTCACGTACAAACGATACTTTACAGATTAGGAAAACAACAAGTGAGATTGTATAAACATGATTTTTGATCAACTCATAGATCAAGCAATGAAAGTATCAAGCAACGATATAAAATAGAATAGAGATAAGGTAAATCAACCTACTCAGATAATAAACTAGTCATGCATTTAAGTTTAATAAACTACTGAATATAAAGAAGAAGTACCTTCCTTGTAAATGACGTATACGATTCAAAGAGAGAACCCTCTCACGATCAACCATACAAGTCTGAATCTTAGCTATTTTTTAAAAAATTTAAATAATTAGCTAAACTACATGTAAACAAAAATTAGGATAAAACCTAATTACAACATTTACTTAACTAACTCGTAAATAAAATGAGTTCCTTCTTAATTAGTTTTAAATCCCAAATTTAAACTGAACGAACTATCACGAATACTAACACTCCAATTCTCGAATCTATAGCTACTAAATTCGAGGTATACATAACAAGGAGATCAAGATTAACTCCCATGCTACTTTACACTACAGTAATTCAAAATTTAGATCTAAACATTCTGTTTAACATAAATCCCATCCAATAGTAGCTCCCATGACATAATCAAACCACAACAAAGATAAATGCTAAACCTTGAGGAGCTCACGGTAACAACAAGCTTAGGGCATTAACAGAGAAATCAAATTCGGATTCCACCATACTTAACGAAACTAAGTCAAACCTAAAAGAAAAGCACCCACAGCAGAGGTATCAAGATCCAAAAGCGCTAACTACTCAACCTAGAAATCACCTTCCAACTTAAGAGCAAACCATGAACATAATCTCAAATCCCAATAGTGGCATCCACGACCCAAACAAAATCATGAAACCAATTCAAACGTTTGCTCACGATCGAGAATAGAAAACCCAAAACCTAATCGAATCCTTACAATGAAGACTCATGGTAGAGGGAAGAAAAAACTCACAACTAAAATCCAAACAATAATTCATCTACTGATCAATCACAAGCCTTTGCACAGACCTAACAAATTCCAAACATGATTCACCCAACAACCACAACTAAACAACCAAGACTCACCTAACTTGGCATCGGATCTGTGAAGCTAGGGCTCGAGAGATGGAGAATCGGAGCAGGCATGCTCAAATCGGATCAGTGTCTCTCGATGATGTGTAGATGAGGTGAGGGTGTGGCAGTGCCCAATCCCTAGCATGGAGCGATCGATTTGATCAGTACCAAGAGGGAAAAACCATGAGCGGAGAGGGAGAGATCATTGGTGTTGTGGATAGGCTCGGCGTTGGTTTGAACGCATGGAGAAGGGAAACGCGAAGAGAGGGGTTGCGTCGGGCATTTTGTGAAGAGGAGAGGAAGAGGGATTCGGCGTAGAGAAGGGAAGAAATGTTTTTTTTGTAAGTGGAGCTCCTCCACTTTCTCTGTATTTAACAACGATGAAGGATGATAATTTTGAGAGCGAGCTAACCGACTGTTCTAGTCGCTTTTCCCCATTGGTTTTTGATTTTGTTGCTTTTCAACAGCTAGGGCACGCTAGAAGGCCTATGACACCATCGAAAATGAACAAAGACTCAGGGCATCTTGCAGGGCCAAGTGCAAGTATCGTGCCACCTTTTGCTCCTCCATCTCAGATAGATCATTTCGGTCCACCAGTAGGAAAAACTCATTTGTATATTCATCGACTGATCTCACATCCTGTCTCAATGAGTGAAGCCGCTAGAATAGAGTTTGGGTGTAGGCGAAGGGAAGAAAGTGTTCCTTCATTTTTTTTTCATATTCTCCTAGTCAGTTATTTGGGATTTACCTTGTTTGTCTCCAAAGTGCCGCATCTGTTCCCCCCATACTGATGCTTGATCCTTGAGTCTGATGGCAATTAACTTCACCTTCATCCAATCTAGAACATTCTTGTAGTTGATGATCCGCTCTACTTCATTGATCTAGTCAATGAAGTTTCTGCTAGCAACAAACTAGAAAATTTAGATAAATCCCAAAATCCAAAGTCTTCAGCATGCTTCTCTCGTCCATGGGTTCTCAAAAGAAGACTCATCCACGATCAGAATTCTCACGACTTTTGTGATCCCGCGCCATTAGACGTTGGGTTTGTAACGCCCCAAAATTTCCATTTTTAGTTCTTAAAGTCCTTAGAATTATTTAAAAATGGTTTAGAAATATTCTAGATATTTTTAGAAATTTTTAGAATATTTTTATGGAATTTTCCGAGTCCGTTTAGTATTTTTGGAAAAAGAAAAAGGAAAAAAAAAAGGAAAAACCACTTAAGGGCAGCCGGGCGTTCGAACCCGCGACCACCACGAGACGGGCGCGAGCGCAAACCAGCTGGGCTAGGGTATCAAGCACAACAAGGGATGGAGAGAAGTATATTTAAGGGGTAGTTAGGTCGATCCGCCCCATAGGTATAAATAGATGATTAAAGAGAGAAGTTTTATTTTCTCTCAAACCCTCTCCCTCTCCCAAGTTGCGCCGACCCCTCTCCCTCTCCTCTCTTGTGCGCACGCCACACCAAGCCCTAGAGGGCCGGCCAAAGCTCTCCTCCAAGAGATATTCCTATATTCGGGATCCCCGCGACGAGAGGAACGCGTAGGCGCGAAGAATTCTCCGAGATCTCAAGTTTCTCCCGAGTCCTAGACGTCAATCTTGGTTGTAAGTCCAAGATATCAATGTAAGTACTGCTCACCTGCAGTAAGAGGCGGTTTTTCCGCAGGAATTTCCTTTAAAAGTTTTTAAAAAAAGAGATATTTCCTTTTTGTTTAAGTTTTTGCATGTAATCTTAGTTCATTATATGCTTATATATTTTATTGGGTGCCCTATATGAGATTAGGGACCAAGAAAAGCTATGAGAAAAGAAAAGAGAAGATAAAGATAAGAAAAGAAAAGGCCAAGGCCTTAAGAAATCCCCAAAAGTCAAGACTTAGGGATTTTAGCACGCAAGGTGCTCGAGAAAATGCCAAGGCATTTGCAGATAAGAAAGAAAAGAAAGAAAAGGTATTTTATTTTCTAAGGCCAGTACCCGGCGTCCAAGGGCGTCGTTAAAGAAATCCCGGTGTCCAATTCCAAGGTCTTGGCCCTGGTAGACCAAGGTCTGCTCTATTAGGATTGGTGGCTCGCTACCCCAACCTTTTAGGGAACGCGCATGAGATGGTACTTACGTCTTCAGTGGATCCAAGTGATTATTATTTTCAAGTATATGCTTTAGCAAAGTTTCTAAAGTTTAAAGAGTTTTCAAAAAGTTAAAGAATAGCTAAAGTTTCAAGTTGAGCCAAGAAAAGTAAATTGAGATTTATTATTGCTTGAGTATGCATGTTTTGAGTTATACATGTTCTTAGTTTTCTTTCAAGCATATTAGTATCTCATATGATTTTCATATTGTCCTAGAAGCATGTTTGCACATTTCGAGATTTTGTGAGCTAGATAGTACTTACTAAGCTTTTTGCTTACTAGATGCATTTCCTCTTATTGCAGATAAAGGTAAAGGCAAGCAATTCTGAAGGAAGGCGACGAGGCGGTGCTGAGTAAAGTGTGTGTGGTGGCTGATTTTGGAGAGATTTTCGAGACGAGACAATTTAGTTATTTGAATTATAATGTTATGGATTATTCAATTTCAAGTTATTGCTTTAAGGAGTTTAGTGAACATTTAAGTTTTGGATAGTTTTACATGCTCAATTTCTTAGAGTAAAGATTCCATAACATTTCATTTAGCATACATATCCTTATGATTGCGTTGGATGAGTAGAAGTGTGAGTAGTTTGGAATATTGATACATTGTTGAGGATATTGATGCGTGTGCCAAGATAGTGTTAGTTCCCCTTTAAATCAAGTTTTTTACTTCTTAAATATGTTTAGAAAAGTTGCATTCACATTTCATAATGCTTTAGCAATGTTATAGAATCTTGCATGATGAGTTTAAATGGTTAAAAGTAAAGTTTGGTACAAACTCTAGACTAAAGTTTTATATAGTTTTTCATAACTTGCTAAATCTCGCAAAAGTCTTAAATTCAAGTTTATGGATTCATTTTGATTGACTAAATTGTTTAGAAAACTGGCATAGAGTATAGAAATGGTGTCATGATCCTATATGGCTCGAAAGTATAGGTTTGGTGGAGCTTTGAAGCAAGTGCCAAAACCTGAAAAATCAGATTTCAGGCTATCAGTCGACTGATACAGTATCAGTCGACTGATACTCGAAAAGTGAGTTGGGCGAGGCAGGTTTCAATAAGTTTCCTTTTACGAGTTTTTGAGAAAGAAAGTGTGACATGGTATCATGCATGACTACTTAAGTTAGAATATCATACTTAGATGAATTTAAAAGAAAAAAAAAAGATTTCCGCATTTTTTTAGTCGTGCATTAGAAGTCGAGA
>JAGFNQ010005270.1:213637-323887 GCA_024364735.1 Boesenbergia rotunda
ACATTTGAACTTTTCATAAATTTCATAGTGTAGTTCATTTTGGCATAATATGCATGATTCATTAATGTTATCCATGATTGGTTTTGCTTGTGTAGATTTCTCATTATATTGTTTGAAACAGGAAATGTCTACCTCAGTATGGTTGATCTGCTTTGGCATGTTTTAACGAATTTCACAATCTCAAAAGATGGCATGTAGAGAAGGAGATTGTAATCTAATCTTCTAAAAGAAGGAAAAATGCCACCTTTTGCTTTACTGTCCATTTTTGTTGTTGCGTTGTAATATATTGACAGAGGAAATAGGAAAAATACTAGCCTCTCCCACAGTAGATCTCCACTGCCCCACAGTTAGCACACCCTACACGGTTATAGTGACTTCGATTCCATCATGGATGGATATTAAATTTGATTACACGGATGGATATACATTGTTTCTCTCCCAATATTTTTGGGGAAGTAACAAGCATTTGGTGAGAATTAATTGCAGCTTAGCCTTTTATGATTAGACTAGTTGTTTTACCACTGATTTTTGTTTTTATTGCTTTGTCCACCACACTAATTCATCGCTACCCCTATTCATAAGGGTAATTTTATCATTTTTACACGAGAAACAACTAGATGATGTGGAAGGACATTAGCTGCATTAGGGCAATGTGATAAACCAAAAATTTTCACAAATGCAATAAATTTGAAAAATAACTAGAGGTAGGTAATGTGAGGTAAGTAAAATGCCCAGTTGGTTATTGTCAAATGAGCAAAATGATACCTTAATGGTCACGAAACATAATTGATATGGAATTGACTTCCTAGGGAATAATAAGGGAATAAATTGATAAAGAATAAAAAAGGAATAATTATTTCCTAGTTAGGTTCTTTGAATGGTATGGATGCTAATTCTTATGCTTGATTTGTATGGATGTTACAAGTAATAGACAAGAAATAATATTCACAATGACAAAATATCTCTGTATGAAAAAAATTCTCTGCTTTGTAAATTCATAATATATATTTTTTATTTGGAGGCTTGAATAGAATAAGAAAATGCATTTTGAAAAAAAAATGGAATAGATGAGGAACAGAAATAGCTAACTGTTCCTAAAGTAAGGAATAGTTATTCCTTATGATTAGGGAGTCACAATTTCACAACAATTAGTATTCCGAGTTTTATTCATTTTCTTTACCAAATGCAGAAATACTTATTTCATTATTTCATGTGATATATTTCATGAGAAAAGTGAACGGACTTTATCACAGGGAGCAAAATTATAATTAACCTAATTTCTAATTTTTCGACCTGATCAACCTATTCTCAATGTTAGAAAATAGATGATGCTATGCCTTGTTTTGTTTTTTTAATAACATATAATGATCTTTAGATAGTTTTATGATGCAATTTTACTTAATTTTCTCTTTTGTTTCAGTTCCAGATATTTTCTTGAAAGATTGTATAAATTTGCTAAGCATGAATATGAAGGATCTTCTAGGATAGAATTATGTTATATTCATATGTGCCAATTTTGCCACTGTTCATGATTTTCATTAATTTTATTTTGCATTATTTATTTTTCCAATTCCAATCTGGAATTCTCCAAAAAATAAAAAAAAGAGAGATTGATCTTTGTAAGATTTATCCAAAAGGTAAATCTAATAGTATCAAATTTATATTCTCAACACCCTTAATAATATTTGTCCTATCCTGATCTCACCTGCTGATCTTGGATATTGGTGCCTTTGCTTGGTCTTTAGAATACCGTATCATGTTTAATACTGTTGGACCTGATCAAAAGGAAGAGGTTTCTTAAATTATTGTTTCAGGGTAGAGTTATACGTGTTGCTTTGATTCCTGCAAAGAGTTTCATGTTATGCTGTTTGAAAATGGTGCTCCTTGAGCTGACAGATATGCCATTGTTTTCAACTTATGGAACAGGATCTAAAACTCCAGGACATCATGGTAAACATGAGGGAAGCGACGGAGAAGATATCTTTCTATCACAGTAAGTAATGCCACAATACTATTAATGACATTGTTATCCATCTTCCATTTATATTTTTGAATTTAGAGGTTAAATTATGCTGGTTTATATTCTTTGCTTCCTTTTCCTTCAAAATGAATGAATGCCAGTGATGCGACACTGTAATAGAACTAAACTCTATGCATAGAGTCAGTTGAAATTGATGGAACACCGATAAACTGTCGCCTTACACAAAAAAGAAAGTACTTCAAAAGAACCTCCAATTGATATTTATTAAATGGAAATTTTATTAGTCAAAAGCTCACAAATACATATAGAAGACATTACTTTTATGGGCTCAACCCTAGCTAAACTAGGAAATAAAATTTCATTAATTGGGAAAGGCAATAAACTTATTAAACTACTATGAAATTAGAAGATACCAACTTTTTGACACCAAAATAGAACAATTATGAAATTCAAAATACAAGATTCAAATCAATATCTTTTCCTTTCTGCTTTCTTCTTTCTCACTAAAGAGAACTCCCAACTCCAATCCAAGTGAGTTGCAAGCATCTGCAGTACATGTGAAATGCATGTTCCGTCACTCTAAATCAGAATTTGAAAGGAGTAATTCTCCAACAATGAGAGCACCCTGCTGTTGAAGTTTGACATGTTGCAAATAGACATGATTTGGTAGTAGATAAATGCTATCTCATCATCTTTTCTTAAAGGAACTACTAAATGTCAAATAATGTCACCTGATGACATTTTCTTATTGATTGGGATAAAAGGGTAATAAACTCAGTTGCAATCAGCTAAGGTTTAAAATTTGGTAACACAACTAATTCAGGATTTATGATGAAATGGTACAATATCAATGCCAACCATATCAATCCAAGATGTAGGTCGACATAGGCCAGATCGTCCCACTCTAGTTTATTTACTTCTTTGGATATATTTTCTTATTTTATCTGAGAGCAAGTTAGTTGGCTATTACAACTAATCTGCATTTTAGACTCCTAGTTTGTCAACTCTGGAAGCTATTTTTTTCTTCTTTTTTTTTTCTAATTTCACAAGAAGGTAAAATCTTAAGCAATAGATCATCTGACAAATCTACTACAGTGTTCTTTTATGGGTCATCTACTATTGAGAAAGTTAGCTGAAAATAATCTCATGACTCCAATTTGGTTAATAAGCCCCTTTGGTGGATTAAATGGTGTTGTAAGATCAAAATCAAGTGCCTGATTAGTAGAAGGATGAACTGAAGGTAACTATGTGAAAGATAACTCGAAAGACAATCCTCTGGCGCTTGTTTCCTTCCGCAAATAAAGAGGAAAGCTACAAATTTGCAGAGATTAATTTAAGCATTCATACTTGGTAACTCATCTGCTCGAAAGGCCAAAATAGAACAGAAAGCTAATTAATATTTATTTATGAAACAAATGATCTGTTCTCTTCGTTACCTGTTAAGGTAGACAACTAAAAGGATAAATTAGTTAGCACAAACATATATTGCACAATCATTTTATTGTTTCTTATTACCTTTTTTTCCCAGATCATCAATCATTTCCACAAAGAACATGCCTCTTGATACAATACTCAAATCTTCTAGCAGCTACAAAAAGGCCAAGCTTCTAGCCTCTCAATCACAAGCTGATGAGTCCGAAAACCAACCTGTCGATGTCGTCCTGGCAACTCAACCTGAATCTGATTGATCGTGAGTCACTCTGAAAATCTTTGGCTAGGTATCATAAATTAATCTTTTTGGGAACACTCAAGTGATGTGAGGAGCAGCAACAAAGTCGTTTTTTTTCGGTGATGTGCCATTTTGATGATCTGGACAATCATTGGCCATTAACTACTGCTGCTCTGATACAGTTACCTAATTATCTTGGCGCTTGCAGTTTTGTTCTCGTTTTATCACATTTTGCACTGAATCGAAATGTTGTAGTTTGCAAGTATTGAAATTTATGATGAGATTTTATTTCTTTTTGTTACGGTAAATTCATTGGATAGGCCTATCACAGAGTTTGGATCAGATCCCAGAAAATGAAGGCATCTCCCCCCTACTAAAGCCAATTAGCATTTATATCCCTTGGTTAGCATGTATATCCCTTTGACGAACTTGTTAATACAAAAATTAAATTACATCATGTAATGACTGAATTTTTGGCTTTATTCTTTATTATCATTTATAATTAAATAAATTTTATTTTATTTTATCATTATTAATTATTTTTTATTTTTATTTTTTTATAATTTTACATCGTCTAATTAAACTATTTATTAGTCATTTACTATATATTTATATCATCTTAAATATAATTTTCGGAGTTTTCTTTGATACAATTTTGGTTTTTTATTTTATTTATTTAATTTTTTTATCTCGTCTAATTTTTTTATTTTATTCACACTAATATTTTTATTTCTACCATTCTTATTTGCTGTTCATATGCTCCTTCACTCTCACCATCTCAAAATCTTATCATCATTTTAAAATTTTCTTTCAAAATTTGAAATTATTTTACGATCATACTAAATAAAGAAAGAAGATCAAACTTATCAAATAAATGTAAATAAATCTATTTAATTTTAGTTTTGGGGTAAAAATATTTATAGTGTATATAAATTCTTCGAAGTCTAGGTCTATCGTATCTGAATTTAATTATTTTTTGGGTAAATTTCTCATGAAGTCATTAGTATATATTTGTTCTAAAATGAACAAATCTAAACAATCAAATAATTAAAAAGATAAAAAAGAAACTTACTAAATAAAACAATAAAAATACATAAAAATATTAATAAAAGTTTTGCTTTACCCAAAACAAGACTATATATTCTATAATATAATATTAATACTTTTAGAATTAAAGAATAACCATTAAGTTCATTGAGGGCATTGTGCATCGGAGTCGGAGTCTAAGTCAGTAACTGCCAAACGAGTCGACTCGGATCACAACGAGTGGACACGGGTATAAAGGACCGCCTCCGCGAGCCAGCCCTACGGCTACGGCGACGCGCACTGTCGCAGAGGCGAAGAGATCAGGCGTATGGGCCGAGTGAAGACCTTCTTCGGTTTGACCTTCGGTGTCTTCGTTTTCATGCAATCCATGGAGACTGTTCACCACTGGCTCGCCCTCTATCTAGATGAGAAGGTATTTCCTCTATCCTCTTTCTCCCTGCTATGGTTTGATTCGAGATCCGCTAGTGGTTTCTGTGCCTTGTTCCGACCATCTGCGTAATTCGGCATGCGAATCTGAACCTTGCGCCATTGAGCTTGTCGTTTGGCTTCTTGAGTTTTCTTCTTGCGTATTTCCCACCTGGAATGAGAATACACAATAAGATTTTTCTCAACTATTTACTAAAAAGGTTGATCTTTCTCATCAACGCCTTTCTTCTGCCTAAATGTTTGATCTAGAATATAAAAGTTATGGACTTTGGATGTGCCCTAACCAAGTCGAGAAGGAAAATTGGTAGTCCAACAATGATGCTACTTTAGGAGATTTGGGATTGTGCATTGACCATGAGCTGATAATTGGGTGTTGAATATATCCATTTGCATTATAGTTAATAAGCTGAATGGCTGATCAAAGGATGGTGATCTTGTTTTAACTAAATAATTGTTATGGATTAGAACTTCACTGAGGATGCTTTCTTGTTGAATTCTGTAGCTGTTAAGCTCAAGGAAGATTGTGGTTTCATAGGAGCACTAGAAAATCAAATTATATCTCCAAGTCTGAGCAAGCCATTTTTTTTAATATGCTCTTAGATGGTTGTGGGGAAGAGCAATGATCACACAGGGAAGGGACTTTCTGCAGGAGGTTCTTCTGCTAAGTCTCCAAATACGAATAGGAGTTGTATTGTGTGAATAAGTAATGAGATCACAGCCCATTTAGTCTAACCCTTAATACTAAGAATATATATGATTGACATCAAGTGTATTCGAATATTATAATGAGATAAAATCAAGAGTAACATATTGATTTTCTAAAGAAGGAAGAAGATAAAATTAAGTGTAACCCAATATGTGATGCTATCTGCTCTATAACTATTTCCATTGTTTTATGCTATTGTTGTTGTTTCTGGGGTCTGTCCATTGCACCATTTTCTGGTTTCTGATTACTGATAGAAATGAAGTTGGGAGGAACAGATGATTGAAATGATGTGATTTTGGTTATTGACACATATCACGATTTATGCAAAGTTTATCACTTAGATGCCTTCATTAACTATGTCTGAGAACTAATGTGAAATCGAAGACATATTAACATTTTATTTGATATGGCATTGGAAACACATGTTACAAAAAACAAAATCCCTGAAGCTGTTGTCAAGAAATTTCAGAGATTTGATCCAGTTCAATGGATAATGCTAATTTTGAAATGCATGATCATGCAAAATATTACTCTTGACTCAATAGATAGGAATCCAACCCAAATATGGATTTTGGTATCTAACATAACCGCTTCTAAAATATCTCACACATGATGAATGGGATGTTGGCCTAGGGATGGCAGCAAGTCTGGTGCCCGCATTTTTAGGTACTATTTAAACTATTTAAACCCAATTAAGTATCTCCCATTCTAAGCCTGTTAAATTGCACACTGGAGTAGCTGGCGTGAAATGTAAAACATTACTACCCAAACGTGATTATTTAGTTACTTGAACTTGACTTGAACCAATCGAGTACCTGCAGATACTTGATTACGAGGAATCAATGTTGTAGGGAATCTGATCCACGCATCCATCGGGAGATCAATGACAGGCAATCTACATACTATGGTTGTTTTCGGAGAACAACACTTTCGTTCATTCAGTTATGGCCATCATGCTTTGAATTGTTATTCCTTTTCTTTGTTATGCTTTTAGGTACTTGCCCAAGATTTTGTCATACATAAAAAAAATTCTTGTAGCATATCTATGTCATACATATGAGTAGCCAGTTTGCTTGGTTGTGAAATCTGACTTGTCCATGGTGGTGGTTTCTCAATTCTTTTTATAAGATATTTCGAAATCATTGTTTCAATTCATATGAAGCGTGAAGAACATAGATATGACAGTAGGAAGAAAATGCTTCTTGATATGGAGTATTCCATATCTGCATCTGTTGAGATGATTTTTTTTTTTTTAATTCATTATGGCAGCAAGAGAGATTGGAGAGGGAAATGGAGATCAAGCGACGCAGCGAGGAGAGTGACTCACACGCATAACTGTTGCATTGTTTGCCACCCCATTAGATGGATCGAGCATCTGCAAACATCTTTTTCGTAAAGCCGAGGTACTTTAATGAAAAGCACATGCTATTTATCTCAATTGCCAGTATGAACTTTGTGGCGATGTTAGGAGGAGACTGCGACGGTTAATTGTTACTTTCAGTTTAGTTTTGAAGCAGATTAACAGTACTGCATCATGTTTAACACTGATTGGTAGTATATGAAAGTTTCTCTTGGGTTTGTAAAGAAAAGAGCAAAAACATTCATGCATTATGCAGCATTTGAACGCCATCAACTACACATTTTTGGATTTCGCATCAATATAAATATATGCATGCATATTCATATCGCGTTATCATCGATATTTTGATATTTAAAATATCCCTTTGTGCTCAACCATAGAGCAGGTTTAACTAACTGCACCATCTTTAACTAGAGTTGTACCATTTTAGAGCAACAATTTTAATTAAGGTTGCACCATTTTAAAGCAACTTTAACCGAACCTATATCATTTTGAAGATTCTTCGAATAGTTGTACTATCTTAGAGCAACTTTGATCAAAATTGCAACATCTAAGAGCAATTTTATCAAAGCTGCTCTAAGGTGGAGCACAAAGGGGTATATGCCGTGTTGACGTTGAGACGGATTGGCGGGGTACTGAAAGTAAGCGAATCGACTTTTTCCACGAAAAGATATACACTCCTTGTACCGTGCAGTGGTAAGGTGTTAGGTGTATGCTCAGAGCACTACAATTGGATCTTTAACTGAGATATGCATGTGCATTTAATTTGGAAAAAAAGATTACGATCTTGTCGCGAAGTGAGGTGGAATCTCCAAAAATGAGGGGGTCTCCCGAGTGTCACGAGCTGTTGACGCCGACTTAGATCTGCAAGAAAATGACCGTTAACAAACCCGTCGGGAAAAGTCTCCGACAAGGCCTTCCGACGGTCAAGTCAGTCCCCGGTGGTGAAAGAGTAAGGAAATGAAGGCAATAGAACAGCAGTAGAGAAGGCTCTCGCGCGCACCTACGAAGTGGGGGATAATTATAAAGGGGCTTATATAGCCGAGAGAACTGACAGTTTCTGCCCCCTGCCCATACCTACCATGTTTTGTCTTACTCGCGGTAGGGTAAGGGGCACTGTCAGTCCGCCGACTGACACCGTCTGGCGCCGCTCGGTCTGGTCCAAGCAGGGGTGATCGTGGTACGGGGTGTAAGGTAATGGCAGAAATGTACGGTGTCAGCAGATCACTCTGTGTCATACGATCGCCTCGTGTCAGACGATCGTACTGTGTCGGCGGGATACCCGCGATTTGGGCAGGGCTGGCGTCAGGCTTGAGCCGACCTGCGCCGACTGCCACTCAGTCTGGCCAGTAAGGGGTCAGGGAGTAGGTGTTTTACTGTGTGACGATAATACCGAGTCGGCGCAGCCGACCGGCTGCTCCGACTTGGGCCAGGAGACCAATACCCAACATCCTTTCACTGAGAATCAAATATTTCCCGAGTTGACGGGTGCTCAAGCACGGCTTCTAAGCTATATCTCGAGACTGGGCGGGTAGGGCAGAGGAAGACTGCCAACTGAGAGTCACTCGGCTGGGGTTCAGGCGTTCGTCGGCAACTCTCCAAGCGACTAACTGAGTCGGGCTCTTTACCCCCTTCCAAGAGAATTGGGCCGGTATCTCACCCAGTCGGGCAATTCGGGCCAAGCGAGCCTTGGGCTTATGATTCCACTAGCTAGAGTGGTCCTCTCCCGGGAAGGCCCAACCTGAGGTGGTGTTGCACTGGCCGATCGAGTGACATGTGACCTAGGCTGGGATCAGATTATGTGGAGGGATCTACCGTTCGAGTATCTGGTTCGGAACTTGGGCATTCTTTAGTGGATATTCTTTAGTGATGGAAGGATACTGGAGGTTGAGGTTGGCTATTGACGTATTATTGGGAAAAAAAAATGAACGAGACAGTAGATAAATTGAATCTAAGATGATCGACTTAGTTCTATGGAAGTTTTCTATCGATTAACAGGGTAAATCGAAAAGCGCTCGTGGTAGGCAGTCTAGAAGCCCAACGTCCCAGGGTACGCGCCCCATTTGAAGGAAAAATTCTTGCAAAATGTGCCGTAGTTGGGGATCGAACTGCGGATGCCTGAGTTAATGACTAATTACTCTACCACTATATCATAGCCCCGGAGTAAAAATTATTGACGTACTATTGCAAGTGAGCGAAAGGGAGGGGAGAGACTTATTCACCTTCAAAATTAATGATAGACATCTAGATTAAAAAAAGTATTTTAGATATTAAAATTATAGGTGGGTAGTATTTTAATAATTTTTAATAATATATTTGTTAGACAATTGTCTATTTCAAATAGCGATATGATCTAGAGGTATTTGATTTTACATTGCTAATTTTAGAAGTTGATAGTCTCTCCCCATTCGCCTGAGTATAATTCATGTACACAGAAGTGCACCACATTCACACTTGTGGGGTGTTTTTTTTAAAATTTAGATATTTACTTTTTTTACTCAATTAGTTTTGAAAATGATGGATTTAATTCTATGAAAATTTTTCATCACTCATAAAAAAAAAAAACAAAGATGCTCAAGATAGATACTTAGATTTATCATCCTACCAGAATAAAATATCTACTGCATATAGTAATTGAGATTCGTACCTTAGTTATCTAATTAAGAACCTAACCTGTAACCCAGGAGATATATTTATATTATTTCAATGTAAGTGATGTTGGAGGAAATTCGGAGAATTTATAATAAATTGAAATTACATAAACTAATTTCAACTTATCTATGTTGAGAGGCCCGAGTTGTTTTTTCTCAAACTGTAGTGTTCCGAGCTCCCGAGTGAAGCTCCCGAGTGGTTCTCCCGAGCTATCGACTCGGTCTCACGAGCTCCCGACTGATCTCCCGAGTTGCCGGCTCGGTCTCCCGAGCTCTCGACTGACTGAGGTTCCCGACCCGAACGGTGTCTCCCGAGCTCCTGAGGGGAATTCTCGAGTTGGAATTCCCGAGTGGAGTCTCCCGACTAGGATCTCCCGAGTAGTGGTCGGACGTCTCCTGACTGACCTGGAATTTGCTGAGGCCTGCGCAATGCAGTTTTCTTGAAACAGATTCGTCGTCCTCCGACGGTGCTTCGAGGCTTAGATGGACTTCTATCTTTCAGGATACAATAGCAGACCACGGGCACAACGGAGCACTCGTTGCTCGTGGCGAACTGAGGAGGTACCCGACTGCTATCAACGGAGGTCGGGAACGAGGTGGAGCGGAGGAGAATTTTTGTATCGTCTCTGTCATTTGCTCTCGGTCATGGCCTCCTTATATAGGCTCAGATCCCCGCAGTATTCAATAACGAATTAATCGTCATTTACTGCCGTTTACCCGACCAGATCTAAACGTCTGGGGGTTACTGATCTCGCACATTAATCAAAATTAATGCATCAGTTACATTTGAGCAAAAATCAATTTGGCAAAACGTTGGTTCATCTGCTTGGACAAATTTTGCCTTGACCGGTCGGACATTCGACGTGCGCGGGTCGTGCACGCACACGAGTTCACTTGGTTCAGTACAAATCCGGGCCATGGATTTGTACCCCCCTGCGCACCCACGCGTGAGAGAGAGTCTCTCCCTAGCATTTGTTCACAACTATCATGCTTGTGATACAATATAAACCAAACATTTTGCCTTAAAACTCCCAATGTGGGACTAAAGCCCCACTCACAAGGGAGTCTCTTTATTCTCCTCCTCACTTTCCATTCAATAGAAAGTTCCAATGTGGGACCAAAGTCCCACCACCTCTCTTCCATTCACACTAGATATCTAAGATATCTAACAATCCCCCACATGAATGGAAACATGGTTATAGCATTCAGCAGTTGAGTCGTGTATAGGATAGGTAGGTTTCACCCTTTGAACCTTCCCTTGTGAAGATCTGTTTGCTTCCTGGCTGACAGTAGACATGATGTCCTTGAACTGTGTTGCCGTTTATGTAAGCATTGACACATCTCACCCAGGACTCTCCCTGATACACCTCAGTTCTCATGACTGTATTCGTTCTTGGCCATGAACACGCCTAATTCTCCGAGAAGTTCTAAGAATTGTGCCTCCAATTCTCTTCGAAGCGGCCCCACTTCTTTCTCACATAGGTGGTCTCTTTAGAGTTTTCCATATAACTCTATCGAATTATTAAAAGTCGTATGCTTAACCTCCATCCTTCACAGTTGCAAAGGGTCGTTCCCTCACATTGAACACCTTTGTCAGTGCAGTTAGGTTGTCCCTTTGAACCTAGTTCTTGGGATCTCCAGTCTGCATAGGTTGGGTTTCCTTTGTACCAACATTTTCTATCGGCATCAAACCCATCCTCCTTGATGAGCTTGCAACTAACTCTCGATTTAACCCTTTGGTTAGCGGATCCGCTAAGTTATCTTTTGACTTCACATAGTCAACAGTGATAACTCCAGTTGAGAGTAGTTGTCTAATGGTATTATGCCTTCGACATATATGTCTAGACTTACCATTATACGTCGGTGGATTAGACCCCGGAAGACCTCCGGCTAGCTCTTATCGCTCCTTGTGGGTGGAGAAACCTCGTCACAATCATTGCAACAAACCTTGAGCACCAAGACTACTAATTGACCTTTGATCAAAGCCAATTTCCTTGACGCTAGCCAGTCAAACCGAGCTCCCCTAAATAGAGATCGTGGCTAAACTAGCCGTTACCAGTCAACTGGTGTTGGCACCAGTCGATTGGTCCACCCGAATTCGAACGTTACAACCCAACATTCGAATTTCAACCGACACCAGTCGACTGCACGGAAGATCAGTCGACTGATCTTTTTGTGCCAACTACCAGTCGACTGATCCAAGAATCAGTCGACTGCCCAAACCCTAAACTTAGGGTTCCCTTCCCGAGTATAATTCTCTCACACTCGGACCCTCACGACTCAGGTGACTCTTCCTTTGCAGCTTCGACATGTTGCTTCAATCCTTCTTCGACTTTGGCTCTCGTCTCTTGGATGCATACAAGCCCGTAGCTCGTTCTCATGTCATCATTCGTGTATGCCTCGAAGTGTGCTTCTCTCAGCTCATCGTTTCTGCCTTGTCCATGGTCCCTCGGATGCATACAAGCCCACGGCTCGTCTCCTCATGCAATCCTTCACCGGACCTGAAGTCGCCCAACTAAGTCTATATGTATCCTGTAAACATGCACACTCAAATACACATATCAAACACAAAGATAAATCTAACTTAAACCATTTTCCCAAATATCAAAATACATAGTCCCACGGACCATAGATAGCCTCAACATTACTATCTCAAAGCAGTATTTTTTTTTGTTTTTGGTTAGATATAAATGAATGAGAAATGAGTTTTTTAGTCCCACATTTGATAAGGTATATTGTTTTTTTTGTTTTTGGTTAGATATAAATGAATGAGAAATGAGATTTTTAGTCCCACATTTGATCAAGTATATTGGTTGGTTTATATTAATCCACAAGCATATTAGTTGTGAACAAATGCATGGGGTGATGCTCTCTCTCACGCGTGTGCGCAAGAGGGGTGCAAATTTAGGGTCCGGATTTGTACTAAACCAAGTTGACTCATACGCGAGCACGACTTACGGGAGCCGAATGTTGGACCAGTCGGGGCAAACTTTGCCTAAGCAAATAAATCAACATTTTGCCACTTGAATAATTTTTGCTTGTTGCTCAAGTATAACAGATGCATTAATCGATGATTAATGAAAGATCTTTAACCTCCAGATGATTTGATCTTGACGGGTTAATGGGCAGTAAATGATGATTAATTCGACCATTAAATACTGCTTGGTTTAAACTCCTGTATAAAGGGGTTGTGACCAACAGAGCAGTAGTATACAAGAGACTACAGAGAGGCTGCGAGCTAAATCAAAGATTTGCTTCTCCCTTCGTTCCTCTAAATCTTCCTCCATCGTGTGTTCTGCCCAGTGGATTACCTATGGTAGTAATTGAGTATTTTTCTCAATTCATCACGAGCAACCAGTGCTTGGTTGTGTGCGTGGTTTCATTGTTGTATCCTGGGAAATGGAAGTCCATTATAATCTTGAAGCACAACCGAAGGAGGACGAACCTGTTTTAAGGAAACAATATTACGTAGGCTTCAACAACACTTTCTTTTTCTTCAGCTTGAGAGTCCTAGGTCGGGCGTCTTCACTTGGAGTCTGCAACTTAGACTTTGAAACTTGCGAGTTTCCATCTCGGGAGCTCAGGTCGGGAGCTCAGGTTGGGAGTCTGCACTTGGACTCTGCTGCTCGGAAGTCTTCAGCTCGGGAGTCTCCAGCTTGGGAGCTTAGGTCAGGAGCTAAGGTCGGGAGCTCAAATCGGGAGTCTGCAACTTAGACTCTACAGCTCGGGATTCTCTAGCTCGGGAGATTAGAAGACTCAGAACATAAATTCTGCGCTTGGGAGTCTACACTTTGGCATACAAGACAACACAAATCTTTCTAGCCAGCTTAGCTATTCCAAATAGCACTTTCCCTACTCGGCAGTCTAGAATTGTTAGTTCAAACCACTCAATAGATAAGTTGAAATTAAATTGTGTAATTTCAATTTGGTCTTTATTTCTGACAAGTATTTACCCAACAAACTTAAAACAGATTCAATTTTGTTGAGATTACCACGGAAAGTGTTAAGATAAAACAGACTCATCATGAGACCCCCTCTGTCCCGATTAGAAATGTTCCAATGAACCATGGAGAAAAGCTAGAGAAGTTCGCTGGGTTAAACTTCAAGAGGTGGCAGCAGAAGATGCTCTTCTATCTGACCACTCTCAATCTGGCTCGATGCTTGACTGAGGACCTTTCCAAGCATGCTGAGGATGTTGATGTTCAGATCATTAGTGCAATGGAGGCTTGGACTCATTCTGAGTACGCATATCGAAACTACATCCTCAACTGCCTTGCCGACTCGTTGTATGTTGTGTATAACATGAAGAGAATGACTAAGGAACTGTGGGATTCCTTGGACAAGAAATACAGGAGGATGCGGGGGCCAAGAAGTTCATCGTGGGTCGATTCATGGTGGCAAAAGACTATTCGCTCACCCCCAGTGCCCTCGCCAACCCGTCCCAGGGCCAACACGGAGGAGGTAAATCATAGGGCTACTAGCTCGGATGCTATGACTAGCGTGCAGGGAGGGCGGACACATTGGTTTTGCCAAGTTTTGACCCCCAGACCTTAAGGTAGCAACATCCATGCCCTAACCATCAGTCCATCCCGTGGGGACACATCGTGGGCCGATTCATGAACTACAAGATTGTTGACTCCAAAAACGATGATCAGCCAAGTCCAGGAGCTTCAGGTGATCCTACATGATATTCACTCAGAAGGTATGGTTCTAAGTGAAACCTTCCAGGTGGCAATAATCATTGAGAAGCTACATCCCGGTTGAAAAAATTTCAAGAACTACCTGAAGCACAAGTGGAAGGAGATGAACGTGGAGGAGCTCGTTGTTAGACTTCACATCGAAGAAGACAACAAGAGTTCAGAGAGACAACTATTCTCTCAGGCTACTGTGAAAGCCAACGTGGTCGACACGGGCAAAGCTCGAAACGAAAGAATTCCAAATCTTCCAAGATGGGACCCAGAAGAGGCATTGCAAGAAGTTTTTTGGGAAGTGCTTCAACTATGGCCGAGTCGGTCATAAATCTTTAGAATGTAAAAAATCGAAGAAGAAACAAGAGACCAACCTAAACGAAGAACCAGAAATGGACGATCTTTGTGCCGTAGTTGAACCTGGTGGGTTCTAAACCGCGACAATGATGAATTGATATTGGTGCCACTAGACGTGTGTGCTGTAATAATAAGCTACTCCACAACTTTGATGAAATCAGTGGAGACAAGCTATTCATGGGGAACTCAACATATTAAATCCGACACTTTTATTTCGCTCTGGAAATTTTTTTGGAAAGTTCCTAGAGTTCCTGGCTCTTAGACGGAGTTTCGGGGATTCAAATGGTATTAAACTAAATATCTCGAGGTCTAAAGGGCTTAAAACTCCAAAACTAGGGGTTGTGAGGGACTCAGTTGGAATTAGGTAGGAAGTAGGGACTTAAATGCATATGTGCAACATTAAAATAACCCTAGAGCTCTCCTCCTCCGCCTAAACTCCCTGTGGCGCACGCGAGCCACATTCCCTAGCCCTGTTAGTAGGAGCCCTAGAGCCAATTATGTGATGATTGACTAGGGACATTTTGTATCATATTCTATTATTAATAAAGACATGTTTGATTATTATACTTACTTTGTATTCTGTGCCGAATGACTAAGTATAATAATGTCCTTGTGTAGTAGGTTCTTATCTACATTATATCGATTAATTGAATCGATAGTGAGATAATGTAGAGAACACTACACTAAATTATTCCTAGTCGAGCATTAATATTCAGGGACAATATTAATGCATGGAGACTAGCATGTAGGTCAACTGATAACTTGAGCTCACAAGTCATGGATATGTGATATCAAGTTGACACATGTGTATACATTGGAGAATGTGTACTGAATGATCGGTCATGAGAAAGTTTCATAGATTGCCATATGAGTGTCATAGACTTTCTCATATGACTATTGGTATGACTAGTCCTTAGACCTGAAGTCACTACGGTTCCCTACATAAGGAGTTATTACTTTGATATCGTCAAACGTCACCCGTAACAGGGTGGACTATAAAGGCGATCACTGGGTATGTAATGAATTATGCGGAGGGATGTGAGTGATGTAGATGAGATCTATCCCTCCCATATGATGGGAGTGATATCTGTGAGCCTCTTGATCGAGTAGGACTACTGAAACGCATGTTCATGCTCAAATGAGTCAATATGAGATATTGAGCTCATTTATTTGAGTGAGTCTACTCGGGGATCAAGAAACACAAGATTGATTGAGGATGACACGGTATATGCCTCATTGGTCAATCTAGATATCAAGGATAGAAGGACAATGTCATACATTATCATAGTCACGGAGGTTTAGTCGGATCTCGACTTTTCTTATTTCTTGGGTAGCAATGATGCATTGCTAGATGCCGCTCATTGCTTATGTGTCTAAAGGGTTTAGGCGCATTGCCAACGTCACAAGAACCTATTGGGTCACACACGAAGGACATGATGCTTCGGGAGCCTGAGTTGGGAACTCGGGAGATCTGAGCCCGAGTTAGGAACTCGGGAGGTCAGTTTGGGAGCTCGAGTTGGGGAACTCGGGAAGACCGAGCCCGAGTTGGGAACTCGGGAAGTCCGAGCCCGAGTTGGGAACTCGAGAGCGCGGGTCGGCGCTCGGCCGACTGGGTCGTCGCTCGGCCGACTGGGTCGTTGCTCGGCCGACTGGGTCGGCGCTCGGCCGACTGGGTCGGCGCTCGGCCGACTGGGTCGGCGCTCGGCCGACTGGGTCGGGAGCTCGGCACTCAGGAGACTTGGTCAGGAGACCTAGTCGGAAGCCCGAGTGCCGGTCGGGATTAAAGGGAAATTCATTAAAATGTTTAATGAAGGGAAAAGAAAAGATTCTTTTCTTGCATGAGAAATGATAAAGAGTCACATGAAAAGATGTGCTCTTTATTGGTATTAATGAAGGAAGCCAAAGAGACACAAACCTCTTCATATTCATGGGATGAGTATAAAAGAGGGCCTTGTGACTTTGGATGAGGCCTTCTTCTTCTTCCTTCTTCCCTTTTTTCTTCCCTCCCTTATCTTCCTCCTTTGGCCGAAACCATACTGTAGGGTTCTTGGTGTTCTACGAGCTACCTCAAGTTACTAGCACAACTAAGGTAGTTCTCCCGAAGTTGAGAGATCGTGTCCGTGTGGATACGAATAGAGTCACGGACACTTGAACGTGCAAGAGATCCGACACACCTTGGACGAGCGGGATAAGTAAAGGGCACACTCCAAAGGTATATCTTCTTTAGAAGTAGATGTAGATTAACTTTGTACGAGTTTTTCTTTCACATGGATCGCTCGTGGGTTCTTGTTTCCGCTGCGTTTTTATGATTTTGTGCCGGGAGAACCCAACAAGCCCAACCTTTTCTCCGTCGACAGCTTCACTCGAAGACGCCTCCACGCGCAAGGGAGAGGAGGGCTTGATCCAGTCCTTCTAAGTGAGGGTTGTTGCGCTACCCACTCGATCCGATTCCCCGAGCAGAGGGAGTGAGGAACAACGATCGGAGAATCAGGAGACATAGAACTCCTCATCGTGGGTTATTGGAGGCGGGCAGCCTCGATTCATTGCCACCCGCATCACGAGGGTAAGGAACTGTAGTGTGGATTTGCTTTCTTCCTCCCATCATTGCCTTCATGTTCCCCTTCCTCAGATTCCCTTCATCGCGAGCTCAGGGAGATTGAAATAGGGTAGTGCAAGGTTGTTTGCAACTGCTGATACCGATGGATTTCACTTCGCGAGGGAATTCCAACGCCTAAGCCCGGATCGTGTCTGATTTGTGCAAGGGAACTACTTCGACGCATCCTCAGGTGAGTTGTGCTGTGGATTGGTTTTGTAGTCTCCAAAAACTAGCAACAAATACCTCAGATTGGTCAGATTTGTTCCAGTTGATTTCTGGAATTGAGTTTTTGTTTCTGCCCTTGAGCAGTTTGGAGCTTGCTGTGAGATTCTGGTTTTGGAGCTTGCAGTGTTCGGCAGAATCCAAGTAAGGGTGCTCTCTAGCCAATTTGATTTGGTTATGGAGTTTGTTTAGTGAATTGTGTGGTTGAGATCGTGATCTGTTCACTAGGTATTGAATTCATGTAATTGTCATTGCAATTTTGATACCCTACTGTGAGGTTAACTCTTGGATTGATTAATGTTAACTGGGTTGGAAGATTGAATCCATCGTGTAACATTAATTATGATCCTGTTTTGAATTATGGTGACAGTTGCTATATTGATGGGAATGGGGATGGTTTGTGTTGATTTATGGTACGATTTGGATTGGTTGTTGGGGCTAGTAAATGGTGGCAGTTTATGAGAAGTTGATTAGGAGAGGATCTTTGTGGAATATGTTCATTCTGGGTTTTATTACGTTATGTAGTCTAACCTAGACCAATTGGAAGGGGATTAGGCTTAATTGGAAACTGAGCTAGTCTAGAAATGAGGAGATGATACACAACACAAATCATTTAATTGCGTGGTTAATTAAATGAGTATGAGATTGTGAATAGATCTAGGATTGAACCTAATCTTAACTACACAAGGTAATTAAGAACCGATCGGTTAATTAGATGAAATTAACTGGCAAGGGAATGATTAGGTTAACCTTAGTATGATTTAGGGGATTTATTAGCTAGTTATTGTATTTGTGTAATAGCTAATTAAATGTGTCCTTAATACAGAGGTTTGATTGGATTATTGGCGGGTGGTTCTATCTGCTTTGATACAAACTTCACCTATTTGGAGGCGGAGACTTCTTGCTTGTATTCTGTAGATCTACTTTACCTTTTATGTATGACTATTTGTAATTTATGCAATAGGCTGATATTTACCTTTATCTGCTACCGTTTTGCTATCCTGTTTGATACTTATGCTTGACCTTGGATATGATCTAAATTTCTTTTCTATATAGTCTCGTGTTTTTGCTATCTGATTCTGTATAGCATTGGCATGGGCATGAGTATGTAGATATAACATAGCTCACCACTATATGGTTGCATTGATTGGTTTTAGTCATACCTGCATGTGTGCCTGGATATAGGATAATTGGGTTATGATACATGTTTACGACCTGTGCATGTTAGGTTGTGTTATGTGTCGATGACCAGGTAGGGGTTGCATGTGTTAGAGTCATGCACCATACCTGCCCTACTGCATGCCGACGATCAACGACTCCCTTGTGGTTGAGCCTATCGTCTTCCGGCACATGATATGCACACACGATCACTCATGGGTTAGTGGATACCGCTGGGTGTGTGCATTTGCTTTGTACTGCTCCGCTCGACCGCTCATGGGTAGTGGGCTCGGAGCGTGGTAGCATTCAGGGATCCCTTCTCTTCCCAAAGACCAGAGAAGATGAAAGAGATATCTCCCCCATATATACATGGGGCGGAGCGAGAGCTCCACTAGCATCCTGTCCACTCGATCACTCAGGAGCAGTGATGACAGAGTGCGGATAGTGTCACAGCTCTATCCACTCGCCCGACACATTATCGCATGTCTCAGTGGCTTAACTGGTGTTAGGGGGTGACCATGACATTGCATTTGATGCATTTGTGCATTTGATTATGTTTGTTGCATTTATTTGCTATACTTGTTTGACATGCACATACATGATATACTTTTTGTGTGGTTTGATGATCCTGCACTTGCTCGTATGGTACGAGTCCTATTATGATCATGATAGACTGATTTCTAATATGTACAGTCTTTGTTACTTCAGTTATGCATACTTCTGGTACTATTGTTAAGATTGTATCCTGTTGTATCTGTATAATTTGTTTAGCTATTTTTCTACCATGCATATCTTTCTATATACCCGCGAATGAGTCCATTTGGACTCACCACCCGTCACAATGTTTTTGTTTTCAGGTTGATAGCTCGTCGGAGGAACCCAGTTGCCGGTTCTGGTCCCTACGACTCCGTTGTTGGGTGCTTCAGCGTTTGTTTTCATTTTATAACATTCTTTATGCATTGTATTCATTTTCATATATCGTGGGCTTGTATTCGCGATCCATTCGTACGACATTGTATTTTTAAGTCCTTTGTTGGACTTTGTGATGTGATTTTGCTGCGTGCCTGTTCCGAGGGCAGCTCAGGTGAGTTTTATGCTTCTAGTATTGTGGTGTTTCTTTCTCCTTATGCTATATATATCTGTTTTGTGACCTGAAGCCAATTATTCAACTGCGTGTGCTTATATGTGTTGGATCGAGAAAACACGATAGAGGGGGGGGGGGTGAATATCGTGAAAATGTTTCGGATTAAAAAAGAGAATGTGCAGCGGAAAATTAAAACAAAACAGACACGAACACAATGATTTTTTACTTGGTTTGGAGTCGCAGTCGACTCCTACTCCAAGGCCCACGATCCTTGACCGTTTACTGCGAGCAATTCTATAATCGCGCAAAGTCTTTATAAAGATTTGTGTTGGAGCAATCGACCCTAAGATGGTCCAGTGTGACCATGGGTTTTGATGTTTGGGCAAAAAGTTTAAGTTAGGATTACCCTTGTATTCTTATATGCGTATGTTGAGTGTGCAGGTTGTACAGGTTACACATATGGACTTGACTGGACGGCCTCGGTACGGTGAAGGGCGGCATGGAGACAAGCTGGAGGCTTGTGTGCGCACCTAAGGGACCTTGGAGAGCAGGGACGATGAGCTGATGGGCGCGGACTTTGAGGCATGCGTGAAGGATGGCATGGAGGCAAGCTGGAGGCTTGCGTGCATCCGAGGGACGGGAGCCGAAGATGAAGAGGGCGCGAAGGCAACAGTCGAGGCTGCGGAGGAGGAGTCAGTCGAGTCGTGAGGGTACGAGTGCAGTTTGATTGTACTCGGGAAATCCTAAGGTTTGAGTGTGGAGTGGAATGTACTCAGGAAGGGTAACCTTAGGTGGGTGAGTAGACCAGTCGACTGGCCTGGGGGCAGTCGACTGATGGAACTCATAGACAGTCTCAGCCTGGGACCAGTCGACTGCCCTTGGGGCAGTCGGGGCAGTCGACTGGTAGCGAGGGTTTCAGCCCGAGTCCTATTTAAACAGGACTTCGTGGTGACTGAGTTTCTTGACGAAACCTGCTTGGATAAAGCCGGTTAGTAGTCTACTGTGTTCACAAAGCGTCCGAGGTGTTGTGGCGAGGTTTCTCCACCCACAAGGAGCGACACATGATAGCCGGAGGTTATCCGGGGAGTGATCCACCGACGGATTGTTGGATTAGTCACCCGGCCGGGGTGGATACCAACTAAATACGGTTTGTTAGCATTGTATTTATTGTTTTATTTGTATTTCTGCGGCGCTAACAATCTTGTAGGAAGAAGGGGTTCGACAAAGTGCTATTCACCCCCCTCTAGCAAGGCATATCGATCCTATCAATTTGTACAGTTATGGTGCAGAAATAAAAACAATTATACTCTTCGTTACCGACGCCCAGTGTGGATCGTACTTCGGTGCGGAGGGTCGTCGTCGGTGCTTAGAATCTCGAGATAGGAGGTTTCCGGAGCAGAGCGCTTGTGTCGAAGAGCGTGGAGACATTTAAAAAACTGATCCTGAAGCCTTAGGGGTCAAGCCCCTTTTATATCACTCCTGGGGGCGCCCGGGATGCTGGGGGGCGCCTGACATGTGCCTTCGGTTCCGAAAACTCTCATTCGAAGCTCAGTCAGTGCTTATCCCTCCAGAATCAAGCTCGGAGCTGACGGGGGCGCCTCGGTTGACTTAGTTTGCTGGCTTCCGCTTCGATCACTTGTTTTGTCTTGGACCCAGGGCGCCCGAGGCATCCAGGGCGCATGTGACCACTAGGGCGCCCGAGAGCTTGAGGGCGCCTGGCCTAGTAAGCTTCCGAAGCGATTCTTGCTTAGCTTGTTCGTTTGGCTTTGACCTTGGGCGCCCGGGACCTCCCGAGTGCTTAGCCCAGTTGCTGCCCCTCTCCTTTGGAGCGTTCTAAGCTGTAGAAACACGTTCCTTTGGTCCCTGCATCCAAGGTTAGTTCCACAACAAACAAGGCAAGAAATGTTAGGTTTATACAACCTTAGCTTTCTTGGTTCTGACTTCGGGTCTCCCAAATGGAACCCTAGGTCGAACCGACGCCTACTGTTCCCTCGACGGGGAACACGTCCACACCTACTTCTCTCAGGAGAGTTTACCTTTTGCCAACCGGCTCCTCCGGTTGGACTTTTGCCCAGCAGTCCTTCGCCAGGTGCCTAGCAGCCCTTAGCCAGGTCTTCGGTACCCAACAGTCCTTCGCTAGGTGCCTAGCAGCCCTTCGCCAGGTCTTGGATTCCCAGCAGCCCTTCGCCAGGTGCCTAGCAGTCCTTCGCCAGGTCTTAGACTCCTAGCTGCCCTTCGCCAGGTCCCCAGCTGTCCTTCGCCAGGTCTTAGGGTTTCGAGGCCTAGCAGTCCTTCGCTAGGTGCCCAGCAGCCCTTCGCCAGGACTTCGTTCTGCACACTCAGTGAGCACATTAGATCACAATAATATCTTAACTTTTGAACCCTTCGCCAATATCAAAACCCAGGTTCGACTTAGGTGCTGCCTGCACCAACAATCTCCCCCTTTTTGATTTATGGCAAGCCAGTTCAAAAAGTTAAGTTGAAAGTATAACAGATTAAGCAATAAGGTTAAGACCAAATGAATTTAAGCAGAGTAAAAGAACCAGTGTAGTTTTGAATTGTAAAAAAATTTTATTTTCCCTTTTCCCTATAACCCAGAAGTATTGTGTTATATAACACTTAACTTTGACTTTTCCTCCCCCTTTGACATATATCAAAAAGATATTCATGGATGAACAAAATATCAGAGGGATTTTTGAGTTTTTCCAAAATAACTTTAAGTAATGAATTTCACAATTTCCCAAAAACATAGTCGTCAAAAAAACTTTAAGTAATAGATTTCATAATTTTTCAAAAAAAATGATGTTCAAAGTAATGGATGTTTTGAAAATGCATGAAGCTCCCCCTTAATGTGACAACTCTTCTCCTTATATTTGAGGATATTTAAAAAAACTTGTAAAAGCTTGCAACATAATTTTCAAGAAAAACTTAATAGTAGATTACTTAGCCAACATTTTTAAAACAAATTTCCTTTAAAAAAAATTTCAACTTTTGCACACGAAGAAAAATTTCCTTGGAACATATTTTGTGCATTTAAGACTATTTTAAAAAAATCTTTAAATGGACAAGTTTTTACCAAAACAAAGATTTGTTTACTAAGAAAACATTACTTAGAAACATTTGCCCAAAATTTCCAAAGGTTTTGCTCAGACAAACTTTGTTTACTAAGGAAAATTTTACTTAGGAATAAAACTATTTTAAAAATAAATGCACTTAGACAATTTTGAAGTTCTTTAGAAATTTTGAAAATACTTTGAAAAATGCTTAGACCAATTTTAAAGCACTTAGAAATACTTAGCTTTTTGTGAAAACGAAAAAAAAATTCTCTCTTTTCTATTTCTCTCCCCCTTGGCCATATATCAATAAGGAGCTTTTGAAAGAAGATTTAAGAAAGAAATGTGTGTATCAGAGCTTATGAGTTTTGAAAAAAATACTTAGTATAATTCTGAAAGTATAACAAGCAACTTAAATTGTACCAAAGAAAAACTCCACTTTGAAAAGTATTGTGAATTTTGAAAAAATATTTTGTATTTGTAGACAAGTCTTTAGAAAATTCACGCACTTAGAACACTATTGCCTTAGAAAAACTTTCATTTAGAAAAGATTTTTCGAAAGATTGCTCTTATAAAAATATTTTTATTTAACAAATAGTACATTTGGAAGAATAAAAATGTTATGCAAAAGAAAATTTGGAACACATTTTCACTTTGAAAAAGATTGAAAAAATTGTTCTTTGAAACATGTTTAGTATTGCACTTTTAAAAAATATTCGTACTTTGTAAACATTAGTGCTTTGAAACAATATTAGTACTTTTGAAGGTTGTTATGCATTTTTGACAAATATAAGTACTAATAAGTGCTCTTGAACAATGATATTTTGAAAACATAATACTTTACTTGACTTGGTTTCTTTTTTAGTCTGACACAATCCTAGGAAACCTTGTTAACTACAAGGACATTTCCTTAAGTGTCTTGGAAATTCTCCAAACTCAAGTAAATATAATTTCTAAGAGTATTTCAAAACAATTTTATAAGCCACAAAAGTTTTGAAAAATAGTATTTTGAAAGATAAATTACTTGTACTTTCAACAGGATTTTGAAAATGTAGTGCATGCAAATATATTATTTTGAAATGTTTAATAACTCTTTTAATATGACCTCCCCCTAAACTTGACCCAGTCCTAGGAAGCTTGTTGACCATAAGTCCTCTTCCTCTGAGTCCTTAGGATTTGGTTCAGATCAAAAGAAACCCCACTTAACTCACAATTTTAGAAATTTTCCAATTTTGGAAATACGTAAGTTTTCTTTGTACCAGAAACTTACAATTATTCTGAAAACGTATTTATGAAATCTCGCAATTTTGGGCACTTTCTTTTAAGAAAGTCTAGACAAATTCATGGACAGTTAATTGACAATTAAATTTGAATTGGTTTTTAAATTGACAACAAAATTCTTTATTTTGGATTGAGCCTCGGGGAGCCGTCCAATTTAAAGTTAGTTGTTGTAATTTAATTTCCCAATTTTAATTGAAATTGTCATGTTTGATTTGGATTGAGCCTCGGGGAGCCGTCCAATTGGATTTACAACAAATTATTTTTCTTTGAGTATCTGAGCCTCGGGGAGCCACCCTTAGAAAATGATTTGTTGTAATTAATTAAATCCATGAATAAAATATGTTTAAGAGGTGATGCTCTTACATATTGTTGTCTCCAAAATTAATTAGGAAAATGATTTCCTATAGAGTTTCTTAAATGAGATTTTCATGAAAATAATATGTGGTTGAATTAAGGGATTTGTCTCTTAATTTAATAAGATTTGATTTAGAGAAATCAAAGTCTTAAAACATATTATTTCCGAAATTGATTATGACAATTTAGGAAATTGTTTCCCAAAACAATTCCTTAAATAAAGTATGAAATTAGAATTAGGAAATCCGGTTCCTAATTCAAATAATGAGACTTGATAAATTAAGTCACATACGTACTTTATTAAGGAAATCGTTAGTCATGACATAATTCTATGTCATGAATGTGCTTAGAAAAGAAAGGATGAGACCCAAAACCCCTTACAAAATATTAAGGCCAACACCTTCCATTAATATGGTTAGAATCGGAGTTTTGTTTCTTGTTTGGGTTGATGGACACATCCATGCCCGGCTTGAACCTCAACATGTTCAAACCATGGAATTAGTTTATTTATAATATAGTTGGAGTCAGAGGTCAATCCTTAGTTTTGGTTGTTGGACACATCCAAGCCTGACTAAACGGTTGAATGAGCTCCAACCATATTAAAACTATTTCTTGATTAATGGGTCAGCCTTAAGCTTGGAGCATCGATTTGTTGTGCCACAGCCAAGGTCGATGCAAAGAGAGGTGCAGTTGGGTACTATGTATAAAGTTGCATAGTTGTTAATGAGTTAACAACCTAATGATTTATGCAAACATTCAATTAGTTGATAGCATAAAGTGATAATTACATATATGTGATGTGTAATCGGTATAATTACCTACCTTCATAGCTAAGAAAAACTTGATGGCCACAGCCATGGTTGTTTTTATCTATGGTTGGATATCAACCTATTTGGAGATGCTCCTACAATCTCCCGAATTGATAAAAGGGGTTATTCAATTTGATAAATAAATAGGATTTTTAATTAATGTATATTGATACATTCTTTAATCATTCTTCTCACATAAGCTCAATTTGTATTTCTAGGTTAATCACTCAATCATGTCTTCTCTGAATTTGCGTTCCATTTTGGACACCAATAAACTGACTGGGCCAAACTTCATGGACTGGCTTCGAAACCTGAGGATAGTCCTCAAGTCAGAGAAGCTTGCTTATGTCCTTGAAGATCAACTTCCTAACCAACCTCCTGAAGGTGCAACTCCAGACCAGCTAGTGGCCTATCAGGAACGTGTGACCGATTCTGAACTTGCGAGTTTCATCATGCTAGCCTCTATGATACCTGAGCTGCAAAAGCAGCATGAGCATATGGATGCTTATACCATCATCTTCCATCTTCATGAGTTGTTTGAAGAGCAGGCGAGATCCGAAAGGTTCGAAGTCTCCAGACTCCTCTTCACCACTAAGATGCAGGAAGGCACTTCTGCCTCGCAGTTTGTGCTAAAGATGTTGGGGTACATTGAGCGACTAAACACACTCGATTTTGCAATGGATCATGAACTAAGTATTGACTTAATTATGAGTTGTTTGCCCAAAAGTTATTCACAATTTTTGATGAACTATCGGATGAACAAACTAGAGACCACCATTCCCGAGTTGCTCAACCTGCTGAAGATTGTGGAGCCTTCTGTACAGCCGGATCAAAAGGCGGTACTGTTAGTTGGTTCCTCGAAGAAAGGTTCTAAGAGGAAGGCCAAAGAATAGAATAAAGGAAAGAAGAAAAAGGCCAAAAAGACTGAAAAGAAACCAAAAGGAACTTGCCATCATTGTGGCAAGGAGGGTCACTGGCGAAGAAACTGCAAGATTTATCTTGAGTCCATGAAGAATAAGGCATCCGATGCCCCATCCTCTTCAGGTATCTTCGTTATTGAATGCCACTCTATTTCCTCAAATACCTGGGTACTTGATACCGGGTGTAGCTCACATATATGTAATGACATACAGGGGCTAAGGAATAGAAGAAGACTCGTCAGGGGAGAAGCGGATTTGCGAGTTGGAAATGGATCAAAGATTGCTGCTGTTGCCATCGGAACATATTTGCTAAAGCTCCCGACTGGACGTGTCTTAGAATTGGATAATTGTTATTTTGTTCCTTCGTTAATAAAGAACATTGTATCTATTTCATGTTTGAATGAAAAGGGTTATCATTTAACTTTTAGTAACAATTGTTGTTACATAACTTTAAATGGCGTTCTTTTTGGGAATGGAACTTTGTGCAATGGTATCTACACGTTAGATTTATCCAGTGACGTTTTCAATATCGAAGTTAGCAACAAACGTGCTTGAATAGATAATCGAATAGACTCCTACACTTGGCATTGTCGTCTTGGCCATGTAAGTAAGAAACGCATGATCGAATTACACCGATGTGGAATTTTGGAATCATTTGAATCCGGTTCATTTGATACATGCGAATCATGCTTAAAAGGCAAGATGACCAAATTACCCTTTTCCGGAAAAGGTAATCCAGTGGGAGAATTGCTTGGTCTAATACATACTGATGTATGTGGACCAATGTCAACTCTTGCACAAGGAGGCTATAGCTACTTCATCGCCTTTATCGATGATCACTCACGATTCGGGTACGTGTTCTTAATGAAACACAAATCTGAAGCCTTTGAGAAATTCAAAGAGTTCAGAAATGAAGTAGAGAAACAGCTTGGCAAAAGTATTAAAATACTTCGATCCGATCGGGGTGGTGAATACTTAAGTCAAGAGTTTCAAGATTATCTTAGGGACAATGGGATATTATCCCAATGGACTCCGCCGTATACACCACAGCATAATGGTGTATCTGAGAGGCGTAACCGAACCTTGATGGACATGGTTAGGTCGATGATGAATCATGCAACTCATCCAAAATCCTTTTGGGGCTATGCACTTAAGACAGCTGTTTACTTGCTAAACAGAGTCCCGACCAAGGTAGTCTCTACTACTCCATATGAGACATGGAATAGTAAGAAACCCCACTTAACTTACCTTAAGATATGGGGTTGTCCTGCTTATGTGAAGCAGATTGTATCAGACAAATTGGATGCTAAGTCTGATAAATGTCTATTTATTGGATACCCTAAGGAAACGAAGGGTTACCAATTCTATCATCCCTTGGAACAAAAGGTGTTTGTTTCAAGGCATGCTGTATTTCTGGAAAAAGAATTTCTTTACAAGAAAACAGTGGGAGTGACATTGAACTTGATGAAGTTCAAGAAACTCCAATAGACATTACAGAGACACTTAGTCTAGACCACAACCAATACCTCATAATGATGAGCTATCAGTTGAACCTAAAACTACACTACCTCTTCGTAGATCTGATAGGACACGCAATATTCCAGAGAGATACGGAATTCTCGTAAGTGAATCGAACGACGTGTTACTCATAAGCGATGACGAACCTATCAATTATGAAGACGTTCTGAAAAGTTCAGAGAGGGACAAATGGCTTGAGGCCATGAAGTCGGAAATGGATTCCATGTACGAAAACCAAGTATGGGACTTGGTTAACCCACCTGAAGGGATTAAGCCCATAGGGTGCAAGTGGGTTTTCAAGAAGAAAACCGACATGGAAGGTAATGTTGTTACCTTTAAGGCTAGATTAGTGGCAAAAGGATATCGTCAGAAGCAAGGAATTGATTATGACGAAACCTATTCGCCAGTAGCTATGCTTAAATCCATTTGGATGCTCCTAGCCATAGCAGCTCATTATGATTATGAGATATGGCAAATGGATGTGAAAACAGCTTTCCTTAATGGAAACCTGCTTGAGGATGTATACATGATACAACCTGAAGGTTTTACATCGGTTGATAAAACCAAAGTATGCAAGCTTCGACGATCCATATATGGACTGAAGCAAGCATCTAGGAGCTGGAACATCCGTTTTGATGAGACAATAAAAAGTTTGATTTCTCACAAAATCCAGACGACCTTGTGTGTACAAGAAGGTTAGTGGGAGTGCAGTCGTATTCCTAGTATTATATGTTGAATGAATCTTACTTATAGGAAACGATATATCAGTCTTACAGACAGTTAAAATTTGGTTGTCCAAAACTTTCTCCATGAAAGACCTGGGAGAAGCAACTTATATCCTTGGGATTAGATCTATAGAGATAGATCAAAACGGTTGCTTGGTCTTTCGCAGTCTACATATATAGACCGAGTGCTAAAAAGGTTTAGCATGTCGGAATCCAAGAAAGGTTACCTTCCATCAGGCATGGGATCAACCTTTCAAAGTCTATGTGTCCGCGCACAGAAGACGAGAGGATTTGCATGAATAAGATTCCTTATGCATCCGCAATAGGATCTATCATGTATGCTATGTTATGNGCAATGGTATCTACACGTTAGATTTATCCAGTGACGTTTTCATATCGAAGTTAGCAACAAACGTGCTTGAATAGATAATCGAATAGACTCCTACACTTGGCATTGTCGTCTTGGCCATGTAAGTAAGAAACGCATGATCGAATTACACCGATGTGGAATTTTGGAATCATTTGAATCCGGTTCATTTGATACATGCGAATCATGCTTAAAAGGCAAGATGACCAAATTACCCTTTTCCGGAAAAGGTAATCCAGTGGGAGAATTGCTTGGTCTAATACATACTGATGTATGTGGACCAATGTCAACTCTTGCACAAGGAGGCTATAGCTACTTCATCGCCTTTATCGATGATCACTCACGATTCGGGTACGTGTTCTTAATGAAACACAAATCTGAAGCCTTTGAGAAATTCAAAGAGTTCAGAAATGAAGTAGAGAAACAGCTTGGCAAAAGTATTAAAATACTTCGATCCGATCGGGGTGGTGAATACTTAAGTCAAGAGTTTCAAGATTATCTTAGGGACAATGGGATATTATCCCAATGGACTCCGCCGTATACACCACAGCATAATGGTGTATCTGAGAGGCGTAACCGAACCTTGATGGACATGGTTAGGTCGATGATGAATCATGCAACTCATCCAAAATCCTTTTGGGGCTATGCACTTAAGACAGCTGTTTACTTGCTAAACAGAGTCCCGACCAAGGTAGTCTCTACTACTCCATATGAGACATGGAATAGTAAGAAACCCCACTTAACTTACCTTAAGATATGGGGTTGTCCTGCTTATGTGAAGCAGATTGTATCAGACAAATTGGATGCTAAGTCTGATAAATGTCTATTTATTGGATACCCTAAGGAAACGAAGGGTTACCAATTCTATCATCCCTTGGAACAAAAGGTGTTTGTTTCAAGGCATGCTGTATTTCTGGAAAAAGAATTTCTTTTACAAGAAAACAGTGGGAGTGACATTGAACTTGATGAAGTTCAAGAAACTCCAATAGACATTACAGAGACACTTAGTCTAGACCCACAACCAATACCTCATAATGATGAGCTATCAGTTGAACCTAAAACTACACTACCTCTTCGTAGATCTGATAGGACACGCAATATTCCAGAGAGATACGGAATTCTCGTAAGTGAATCGAACGACGTGTTACTCATAAGCGATGACGAACCTATCAATTATGAAGACGTTCTGAAAAGTTCAGAGAGGGACAAATGGCTTGAGGCCATGAAGTCGGAAATGGATTCCATGTACGAAAACCAAGTATGGGACTTGGTTAACCCACCTGAAGGGATTAAGCCCATAGGGTGCAAGTGGGTTTTCAAGAAGAAAACCGACATGGAAGGTAATGTTGTTACCTTTAAGGCTAGATTAGTGGCAAAAGGATATCGTCAGAAGCAAGGAATTGATTATGACGAAACCTATTCGCCAGTAGCTATGCTTAAATCCATTTGGATGCTCCTAGCCATAGCAGCTCATTATGATTATGAGATATGGCAAATGGATGTGAAAACAGCTTTCCTTAATGGAAACCTGCTTGAGGATGTATACATGATACAACCTGAAGGTTTTACATCGGTTGATAAAACCAAAGTATGCAAGCTTCGACGATCCATATATGGACTGAAGCAAGCATCTAGGAGCTGGAACATCCGTTTTGATGAGACAATAAAAAAGTTTGATTTCTCACAAAATCCAGACGAACCTTGTGTGTACAAGAAGGTTAGTGGGAGTGCAGTCGTATTCCTAGTATTATATGTTGATGACATCTTACTTATAGGAAACGATATATCAGTCTTACAGACAGTTAAAATTTGGTTGTCCAAAACTTTCTCCATGAAAGACCTGGGAGAAGCAACTTATATCCTTGGGATTAGAATCTATAGAGATAGATCAAAACGGTTGCTTGGTCTTTCGCAGTCTACATATATAGACCGAGTGCTAAAAAGGTTTAGCATGTCGGAATCCAAGAAAGGTTACCTTCCCATCAGGCATGGGATCAACCTTTCAAAGTCTATGTGTCCGCGCACAGAAGACGAGAGGATTTGCATGAATAAGATTCCTTATGCATCCGCAATAGGATCTATCATGTATGCTATGTTATGTACAAGACCCGATGTATCGTATGCTTTGAGCGTCACAAGCAGATACCAGTCGGATCCAGGAATGGATCATTGGGTGGCTGTTAAGACAATCCTTAAGTACTTAAGAAGAACTAAGGATGTGTTCCTAATATATGGAGAAGGAGATATGGTAATACGTGGGTATACAGATGCCAGTTTCCAGACAGATAAGGATGACTCCAAATCTCAGTCTGGATACGTATTTACTTTGAATGGAGGCGCAGTAAGTTGGAAAAGTTCCAAACAAGACACCGTAGCGGATTCCACCACGGAAGCGGAATATATCGCAGCTTCGGAAGCAGCAAAGGAAGCAGTCTGGATCAAGAAGTTCGTCTTCGAACTTGGCGTGGTTCCAACCATTGATGATGCAGTGCCGGTTTACTGCGACAACAATGGAGCTATTGCACAAGCAAAGGAACCAAGGTCTCATCAGCGATCCAAACACGTGCTTCGCCGCTATCATCTGATCAGAGAGATTATAAGTAGGAATGATATACAAATTGAGAAAATTCCCACTGAAAGGAATTTAGCGGATCCTTTAACAAAGGCCTTGCCTCAGAGCAAGTTTGAGGGTCATGTTAGAGCTTGTGGTATTGGATACCGGAGCGATTGACATTAGGCCAAGTGGGAGTTTGTTAGTGATATGAGAGAAGTGTCCTAAGGCAATCGCCTTATGATTGTAAACATTTATTTTAATAAATGATAATTCACTATTTGAGTATACATGTTTGTATTTGATTGGGATCTTAAACTCATCTACTGAATGTCCGCAATACAACTCACAGCATAAGAGAATTTGTGATGGGATCACAACTTGTGATTATCTCTAAATGTGCAAATGTGAAGTATTGAAAATATCCCTAGTCAATGAATTGATAAATACGGACACTATCAATTCTGTTGAGACTAGCATGGGTTATTCTCTAATCAGCTGATTCTCACTGGCTGGTGACATTGGGATGTCCAGAGATAAACATGGATGCTAGTTAAGGGAATTAGTTCATTGGAGTGACTAGCTGTAAGACTTCATATGGTTATCTATATATATATGTCAATGAAGTTCTTACTGCGGCTTAAGTGCGATGTTCCTTTGACTTACGGTGTTCAAGTCATCTTGGTCATGGAGACTTATACTTTAACATCTTAAGCAAACATCTCCAAGGAGGTGTGGACCCAGGATGATTGGGTATAAGCTGAAGTGCCTGAAGATGTTTAAACAGCCTACAAAGGATTCACCACTCCTTGCGAGGAGATGTATACCCAGGCCTATCGTCGGATTGTTACTCAAAACCTCTGGCCAGAGTATATCATGTTTAGAGTGCGAGTCTCTTAAATACATGAGAGTAATTAGAAATCCAAAGGACGAGAAAGAAACTACTTGGGCTAGGTGTGACGTAGTCAGTCTAGTGGGGACTGACACAAACATACCATGTCCTGAACCAAGTGGGTATAAGATGGTGAAGGGAATGATGCACGATTCTTTAAATTGATATATAAAGAAATTTATATAAAGAGATTTATAAAGAAATTTGTAGTAAATTTATTCTTTTTATGGAAATTAAAATGAACCATGAATTGGTTTAATTTTAATTTATAAAATCAATTATGAATTGATTAATCCATGATAAGAAAATTTTATACAAATTTATTCCATAATTAAAAGGGAAAGAGAATTTGTTTTATTATAAAGTTAGTTATAATAAAAACTAAGAATAACGGAATAAGTCATAAGAAACTTTATAAGATAAATTTCTTATGATAACTAATTCCGTTAATTCTGTTAAGAGGGAGACTTGGCAAGGGAGAGGCTACTATATAAAGGAACCAAAGGCAAGCCCTTAATTCCAATCGATAGAGCTATCAAGAGATTAATTCTCTCCATCTCTCTCTCTTATTCTCTTCCTCTCTTCCCCTTCTCCACCCTAGGGCCGGCGCCCCTTGAGCGAATTAGGGCCGGCGCCCCTTCATCCACCTAGGGCCGGCGCACTTCTTTCCTTAGGGTTGGTTGCCGTGAGCCATCAAGAAGAAGGAGAAGCCAACCAAGAAGAAGAAGAAGCAGATCATCTCTCCTTCCTTCCCGGAATTTGGATTCCGATTCTTGGTGGTTAGTTTCCTATCTTTTCTCTTGATCTTCTAGTTGTGTCTTCGGAGAATCTAGTAGTTCTCGTCGACACAAAACTCGTGGCTTTGCGAAGTCATCCCGAAGAGAACTCGGCGTGGACGCGAATAGAGGCGGAGCTTCCAAGGGACGCTATGGTTGGATCTCGTCCCCTTACTTCGAGTTATGAGAGGTACTTAGTAAATTTGTTTACTTTTCCGCAAAGTTTTAATTTATGATTATGTCAACACATCATAAGGTTGCATGCTAGATACGTGGTTAAAATAATTTAGGAAATTATTTTATGCTAATTCTTCCGCTGCACGTAAAAATTTAAAATTTTACGAACCCGTATCCTTGTCGACATGCACCCGGTCCCAACAGCACCAACCTCGATTAACGAAAAAGAAAAGAAATAAAATGAAAAAAATTTCATAAATCCGAAAAAAACTCCCAAATTGGTGGTTGCACCAAATTTGAGCTTCCCCGCTATGATACCACTTGTTGGATTGAGAAAACACGATAGGGGGGGTGAATATCGTGAAAATATTTCGGATTAGAAAAGAGAATGCGCAGCGGAAAATTATAATAAAATAGACACGAACACAAGGATTTTTTTCTTGGTTCGTAGTCGCAGTAGGCTCCTACTCCAAGGCCCACGGTCCTTGACCGTTTACTGCGGGCAATTCTATATTCGCGCAAGTCTTTACAAAGTTTTGTACAGTTATGGTACAGAAATAAAAACAATTATACTCTTCGTTATCGACGTCTGGTGTGGATCATACTTCGGTGCGGAGGGTCATCGTCGGTGCTTAGAATCTCGAGATAGGAGGTTTCGGGAGCATTGCGCTTGTGTCGAAGAGCGTGGAGGCGTTTTAAAAACTGATCCTGAAGCCATAGGGGTCGAGCCCCTTTTATAGCACTCCTGGGGGCGCCTGACACGTGCCTGCGGATCCGAAAACTCTCATCCGAAGCTCGGTCAGCGCTTATCCCTCCAGAATCAGGCTCGGAGCTGACGAGGGCGCCCGAGACACTGGGGGCACCCCGGACACTGGGGGCGCCCCGGTTGACTTGGTCTGCTGGCTTCCGCTTCGATCACTTGTTTTGTCTTGGACCCGGGGCACCCGAGGCATCCAGGGTGCCCGAGGCATCCAGGGCGCCCGGGACCACCAGGGCGCCCGGGACCACCAGGGCGCTCGGGAGCTTGAGGGCGCCTGACCCAGTAAGCTTCCGAAGCGATTCTTGCGATTCTTGCTTAGCTTGTTTGTTTGGCTTTGACCTTGGGCGCCCAGGACCTCCCGGGCGCCTAGCCCAGCTGCTGCCCCTCTCCTTTGGAGCGTTCTGAGCTGCAGAAACACGTTCCTTTGGTCCCTGCACCCAAGGTTAGTTCCACAACAAACAAGGCAAGAAATGTTAGGTTTATACGACCTTAGCTGTCTTGGTTCTGACTTCAGGTCTCCCAAATGGAACCCTAGGTCGAACCGACGCCTACTGTTCCCTCGACGGGGAACGCGTCCTCACCTACTCCTCTCAGGAGAGTTTACCTTTTGCCAACCGGCTCCTTCGGTTGGACTTTTACCCAGTAGCCCTTCGCCTGGTGCCTAGCAGCCCTTAGCCAGGTCTTCGATACCCAGCAGTCCTTCGCCAGGTGCCTAGCAGCCCTTAGCCAGGTCTTCGGTACCCAGCAGTCCTTCGCCAGGTGCCTAGCAGCCCTTCGCCAGGTCTTGGATTCCCAACAGCCCTTTGCCAGGTGCCTAGCAGTCCTTCGCCAGGTCTTAGACTCCTAGCTGCCCTTCGCCAGGTGCCCAGCTGTCCTTCGCCAGGTCTTAGGGTTTCGAGGCCTAGCAGTCCTTCGCTAGGTGCCCAGCAGCCCTTCGCCAGGACTTCGTTCTGCACACTCAGTGAGCACATTAGATCACGATAATATCTTAACTTTTGAACCCTTTGCCAATATCAAAACCCAGGTTCGACTTAGGTGCTGCCTGCACTAACAATATGTATGTGTAAATTATCCGTCGGATAGGGGAGATGTTGTCCGATTTTATATTGGATTAGCGGATTCGTTGGTCTCGGGGAGTGACACAACAACCTCGAATATCATGGGCTAAGGAAAAGTGGTACTAAAGATGAGCTTGGGCAAGGACCTTACGTTGAACAATATGTTGTATGTTCTAAAGATTCGAATGAATCTAGTGTGCAGATCATTGTTAAGCAAGCATGACTTTCACATTATATTTGAGTTGGACAGAGTTGAACTATCCAAGAAAGGAATGTTTGTGTGAAAGGGCTATATATCTGATGGACTTTTTAAGCTCAACGTAATAACCATTAGGCCTAAAATAAATAAAATTGAGAGCTCTTCAACTTATGTGCTTGAGTCATTATGTTTGTGGCATGGTAGACTAGAACATGTGAACTACGATGTGTTGCGTAGATTAATAAACATGCAAAGCATACTAACATTTTACCTTGACCCAATACATAAGTTTGAGATTGCATTAAAGCAAAAATAATAAGGTTATCCTTTCAACATGTTGAAAGAAGCAACAAACCACTCAGCCTAATTCATACCAACATGTGTGACTTAAAAGATACACTGACACGTAGTGGGAATAAGTACTTTATCACTTTTGTAGATAATAATACAAAATATTGTTATGCGTATCTTCTCAATGGTAAGGATGAAACTATAGAGAAATTCGTTCTATATAAAAATGAGGTTGAAAACCAACTTAATAAGAAGATTAAAGTGGTTTAAACCGACCGAGGCAGTGAATATGTATCATCATTCGCTGAAATAATAGTTCCTTATACTCAGCAAAATGGAGTTATTGAGAGAAAGAATCAAACTCTAAAAGAGATGATGAATACTCTTCTATTGAACTATGAACTACCAGATTTCATGTGGGAGGAAGCTTTGTTAACAGCTAATTACCTTTTAAATAAGGTGTCTCGGAAGAAAATAGATAAGAGCCTTTATGAGTTTTGGAATGGAAGACAACTTTCTTGCAAATATTTGCGAATGTGGGGGTGTCTTGCCAAAGTTTTGGTGCCTGATCTGAAAAAGGATTAAGATAGGACCAAAAACTGTTGATTGCATATTTATCGGATATGCACATAACAACAGTGCGTATTGATATGAATCACAAATACCAGATATGCACAAGAACTTGATAATAGAATTGAGAAATGTCTCATTCTTCGAGCATGTATTTCTATATAAGACTCGAGAGGATGCTAGCTCCTCAAAATGGATATTTGAAACACAAGAGAAAGAAGAAGATGATGAACTAGTTGAAGCTGAGCTCAGACAAAGTAAAAGAGCAAGGGTGGAAAAATCTTATGGAACAAATTTTATCACTTTCATATTGGAAAGTGAGCTCCAAAGTTACTCAGAAGCAGTGACCTCCGTCTGATGGACCTCACTAGAAAGAGACAATTGCATCTGAGATAAAATCTATCTTGCAAAATCACACTTGGAAACTTATGGATCTTCCTCCGGGAAGTAAACCACTAGGTTGCAAGTGGATCTTCAGGAAGAAAATGAAATCAGATGACACAATTGATAAGTATAAGACCAGATTGGTAATTAAAGGTTACTGACAACAAGAAAGCCTCGATTACTTTGATATGCATTCTCTGGTGTTGAGAGTAACTTCCATTAGAGTGTTGTTGACTATTGTCGCTCTGTGGAATCTGGAAATATATCAGATGAATGTAAAGACAACTTTTCTAAATAGGGATTTAGAAGAGAAGATTTATATAGAGCAATTTGAAGAGTTTTCTTTGCCAGGACAAAAAAAATATTTGCAAATTGGTTAAGTCATTATACTTCTCGAAACAAGCTCTAAAGCAGTGACATGAAAAATTTTATAATGCCATGAAGGAATGTGGATTTAAAATCAATGAATGTGATAAATGTGTCTACATGAAAGTCGCAGAGAATGACTTAGTCATCTTGTACCTATATGTATATGATATACTTATTATTGGGAGTAATGATAAGATAATCAAATCCATTAAAGACATGTTGAACTTAAGATTTGATATGAATAACATGAGCCTAGTTGATGTCATTCTAGGAATCAAAATTCTTATAATAACAAAAGGACTTGTTCTTAGTCAGTCCCACTACGTGGATAAGATTCTTGAGAGATTCAGCAATATGAATAGTGCATTGACACGAATGTCGATAGATACAAGTCAACATCAAGAATCGAGGATAAAGTATCTCTTAGATAGAGTACTCTCAAGTGATTGGAAGTTTGATCTACTTGATGAATTATACATAACCAGACTTAGCCTACGCAGTATATAAACTGAGTAGATACACGAGTGATCTCGGTGTTGAGCACTGGAAAGGGATAACATGAGTACTAGGGTATACTTATGAAAATGGACTACACTATATGAGATATCCTGTTGTGATCGAAGGATACAGTAATGTGAGTTGGATAGCTGACATAAAAGGCTCGAAGTCTATAAGTGGATATATATTCACTCTGGGAGGTGCAGTCATTTCAAGAAATTTTTTTAAGCAAACCGTGATAACCAGATCCATGATAGAGTCTGAGTTTGTAGCTCTTGACAAAAATGGTGAAGAGGTTGAATGACTATGATAATTCTCAGAAGATATTCCGAGATAGCCAAAACTTGTGCCTACAATTTGCATACATTGCGATAGTCAATCGACAATTGGCTGGACACAGAGTCATCTGTATAATGGTAAGTTTAGGCATATATGTCGGAGACACAATACCATTAGACAACTACTCTTAATGGGAGTTATCACTATTGAGTATGTGAAGTCAAAGGATAGCCTAGCGGATTCACTAACTAAAGGGTTAAATCGAAAGTTAGTTGTAAGCTCATCGAGAGGGATGTGCTTGATATAGATGAAAAAAGTTGGTGCAAAAAAAAACTCAATCTATGCAGATTGGAGATTCTAAGAACTAGTTTCAAAGGGACAACCTAACTGCACTAACAATGTTGCTCACTATGGGGAACGATCCAGTGGAAAAGTGAAAGATAGAGGTTAAGCAGACAGTTTTTTAATGATCCAACAGAGTTATGTGGAATACTCTTAAGAGATCACTTATGTGAGAAAGAAGTGGGCCGCTTTGAAGAGAATTGAAAGTATAATTCTTAGAACTACTCACAAAACCAAGCATGTTCAAGGCTAAAGAACGAACACACTAATGAGAACTGAGTTGTATCAGGGAGAGTCCTAAGTGAGATATGTTAATGTTTACATAGACGACAGAATAGTTCAAGGACATCATGTCTACTGTCAGCCATTAAACAAATATATCTTTACAAGAGAAGGTTCAAAAGGTAAAACCTACCTATCCTATACTAGACTCAATTGCTGAATGCTATCATATATCCTATTTCTATTCATGTGAGGGATTGTTGGATATAAGTGAATGTAAAAGATGTGGAAAAGAAAGAGACTTCATTGTGAATCGGACTTTTAGTCCCACGTTGGGAGTTTCAAGGCATATTGGTTGGTTTATATTCATTTACAAGCATCTTAGTTATGAACAAATGCATGAGGAGAGACACTCTCACGCGTTGGTAAGCAGGAGGGGTGCAAATCCAGGGCTCAGATTTGTACTAAACTAAGTTGACTCGTATGCATGTACGACCTGCGGGCGCCGAATGCTGGATCGATCGGACAAACTTTGCCTAAGCGAATAAACCAACGTTTTGCAATTTGAATAATTTTGGTTTGTTGCTCAAATATAACAGATGCATTAATTGATGATTAATGAAGGATTTATAACCTTTATGTTGAGACCTTGTCATTTAGCTAAAGGGGGGGGGGGTGAATAGCTACTTTTCGATCTTCTTCCTACAACGGTTAGCAAGCACAAGCGGAAATCTAAAGCAATAAACTAAAACAATGCTAACACAAGACTTTTACGTGGTTCGGAGATGATACTCCTACTCCACAGCTGCCCATAAGGTGGATGATCCCGATCCTTCGGTGGATGATTCCCCGGAACACCTCCGGCTAGCTCTTGTCGCTCCTTGTGGGTGGAGAAACCTCGCCACAATACCTTGACAATCTCTGAGCACGTTTAGGCTACTAACATGCTTTACCTAAGCTTGTTTCGCCAAGAACTCTCAGCCAAAATCGAGCTCTCTTAAATAGAGCTCTTAGCTGAAATGACTGTTACCAGTCGATTGGTCAAGCACCAGTCGACTGATCCCACTTGGATTCGAACGTTACAACCCAACGTTTGAATCCCAGCTGCCATCATTCGACTGGTCTTTGAATCAGTCGACTGATCTTTCTGTGGACTTCATCAGTCGACTGATCCAAGCATCAGTCGACTGGTCCACCCCTAAACCTAAGGTTTCTCTTCCTGAGTACAATTCTCTCAACACTCAAATCCTAGGATTTCCCGAGTACAATTCTCTCAGCACTCGAACCCGTTGATGCAGTCTGACCCTGATTGTTATTTTGGTGTTGACATCGATTTTAGTTTAGGTTGATGATTATGATTATGATTAAGACCTGATCGGGGATTAGGCATGGTATGGAAAATCCTAGCTTGGAGGGCTAGGTGTTGAAAATCCTAACCTGGAGGGTTAGGTGTGGAAATCCTAGCTTGGAGGGCTAGGTGTGGAAAAGTTCTAGCACTACAAGAAAATTACTTTTCCGCAGCGCGTTATTAACAGCGCACATTAAAAGCATACTGTTAATAGTATTATTAACGTCATGCATATTGATATGCGCTGTTAATACCATAAATAATTTTAAAAGCCGAAGCATCAACAGCGTACATTAAAAGCAAGCTGTTAATATTATTATTAACAACATATTAACATACGCTGTGAATAAATAATAACAATGATAGCATGCAAAAATTGGTACGCTGTTAATGCATCTATTTATTATATGTGATATGTTACAAATAAAATTACAAATAATACTACAAATAATCACTATTTTATTATTTTCTATTTTCTTTATTTTTTATTTTTTCTTTTTTTTATCGCTATTTTTTCCTTATTCTGTTTTAAAATATCATTATTTCACTATTTTCCCTTTTCTTTTCTATTTTCCTTATTTCTATTTCCTTATTTTCATGATTTTACTACAAATATTCTTCTTTTAAAATTATTATTTTTTTCCTAAACCCTCGCCGCTACAATTCTTTCGTTCCCAACACGCTCGCGCGGCTCCTCATCGCCGCTGCTTCTTTCGTTCCCAACACGATCGCGTGACTCCTCATTGCCGCTGCTTCTTTCATTCCCAACACGCTCGCGTGGCTCAATTCATCGCCGCTTCTCATTGCTCGAGTTTCCGCCCCCTCATCGCCACTTCTGTAAAATACGATTCTAAAAAAAATAATAATAATAAAATAAAATAAATAATTAAATAAACATATTATAATTAGAATAGTATTAATAGTATTATTTTTAGATATAGTAATATAAAAATACCATAAATATGGAAGAATTTTTTGAAATTTTGAAAATAATTGAGGATTTAATTGGACGCAAGATGAGTTGGTTTGGGATTATTTAAGGAAAAGTTTGATTTTTCTGGAATAAATAAATAAATAAATAAATATATATATATATATATATTTATTTAAGAAAAAGTTTAAGTATTTATATATATACCTCTTCCCTTCCCTCACCGTGCCTTAAACCCAAATCGCCGACCCTCTCCTCGCCGCACTTCATCCCATGTATGCGGTGTTTCCGCCGCAAGGCCGACGGTGCCGTCCGGCGTCCCACCACCCTGCTGCCGCAACCCCCTCTCCCATCTAGCCTCGCCGACAGCCTTTCCCCCTTCTCTGACTCGCCGACGCCAAAGGGGAGTTGTCGCCTGAGAGGTTGGTCTCCGTCGACACCGCGCCATTTTTTCCTTCCTCTGTGTCGATCGCCCGACGCCAAGTACGATTGTTGGACACCACTTCTTCCTCCCCATAGTGGATCTCCTCGATCCCTAGCCGGACTGCAGAACCCAGATCCGTCGTCGGCGCATCTAGGATCTGATCGATAGATTGGTGCTAGAGGAAGACTACGAAAAATCACTGGATTGCTCCTATCTCAGGTGAGTTCTTGGCTTGCGAAGAGAATGGTTCTGTTTTCTTTGAAGATTATAAATTGTGAATGGTTTAGCTATTGATAATTGTTGGAGTTGTGCTAATTAGTTAGTATTGGATAGTTATATTTGGTCGTGATGATGCCTACCGTGAGCTTTAAAATTTGGATATAGGGTTGCTATTTTTGTTCTTTTGATCCTCTGTTTTGGGTGTGGGATCTGTTGAGAGATTGATGTTGTTTGTGGCTTAGGGTGTAGTGGGATTTGGTGAGGTTGTAGTTCTTTCCGTGAGCTGGAGTGGTTCATGTTTTCTTTGGTTGGGGAGAGCTGATAACTCTAATTGAATATTAAAATGGTGGTGTTGTTTATACTTTCTGGTTGTGTGTAGCCGTACTACCATGGGTGTTTAAGGTTGGTTAGTGTTGGATTAATTGAGATTAATGATTAATAATTTAAAGATCAAACCTCTTGTTGTTAATGATGATTAGAATTGGTGAGGGTATTGGATTTATTAGCTCTTGGTTGGTTAAGGGATTAATGGATGAAATGGTGATTAATTAAGATGATTAATTAAGTGTGTTGGAGCGATTGAGGTTATTGTGTGGTTGACTCTAAGTTTAATTAGGTGGTTATCAATATGTGGGGCTTAAATGAATTATTAATTAATTAATAAGTTGGTTAATTAATTAGGTGATGGATAAATTAACTAATAGGATATTATATTGATGGTAGATATTTAGTTTTTGCTTTGTATCTTGCATTGATAGGATCCGAGCCGGAGGCAATCTCACTGACTTGAAGACGGTTAGTACGACATTTACGAGGCGGGTACTTCTCCTTTGATTCTATAGTTCTTTAAGAGGGGTTTTTGTTTTGTTTTGTTTTATTTTATTTTGTTTTTAAACTTTCATATCGAGTAGTTTTTGACTTTCTATGGAAGAGATTGCACATGGAGGAGAAGAAAACGAAACGGCAGTGGACTGCCTTAATGTGTGAGAATGCTACTCTGGGGTAAAACACAATGGTCTTGATTAGATTGATCTTTTCTTAACTGTTGTGCATTCGTTGTGTGAGTTCAAGTGAAGCAGGAAAACATGAATAAGCTAGCATGACACATTTTCTATTACATGTTTGATTATACTTTACAAGTTTGATTATGTTGTATAAGTTAACTGCTGTAAAAGTTTGATTATACAGATTTTTTCTTACATTCGTTGTACAAGTTAACTGTTGTACAAGTTTTCTTAACTACTGTACAAGTTTGATTATACAAATTTTTTCTTACATTCGTTGTACAAGTTAACTGTTGTGCATTCGTTGTACATTTTCTTACAGATTGTTTTGATTATACAGTTACAACTAAAGACCTTGAGTCGTGGAGATATCATTGATAATACTAAATGTAAGCTGCTTCATTGGAGTATTGACGGAGTTGTTGCAGAAGGTCGAATTGCATCCACAGATCCCAAAGTAAAAGTGCATCACGTTCCTCTTGGTGGAGCTTGTTGGAAAGTTTGGATTGATTGAGTGTTTGTGAACAAGCTGGATCTCATTCGACCAAATGATGAAATGTTGTTTCTTGAAGATGCAATAGGAAGCACAGTTGCTTGGTTATCTAAGTTTATAGTTTTTGACTGAGTTACTTACTTTAGGCTTATGACTAGTTTGTAATTTTTTTTGCTACTCAGTTATTTTAGACATGACTAATTTGTTACGGTTTTTGCTAGTAAGTGAAATGTTATTTTGGTAAAGTGTGGTGTTGATGATTAATTATGATATAAATATTTTAGTTTTGGATGTTGTTAATTGAGAGATGTGATGTGGTATATTTATTGTATTATCAAATTGTGTAAGATATGTATATGTGGGATTTTAATTATATGGAATATATTATTATCCGCAGCGTACAAATATACACTGTAGATATGTACATCCGTAGTGGTCGGCCGTGCACTGCGGATGCACATATCCGCAGCGCACAGTCACTCGCTGCGGATGTAATTATCCGCAGTGTATATTCGTGTGCTGCGGATCCACTTATCTGTAGCGTGTAGCTGCGTGCTATGGATGCAACATATCCGCAGCGCGCAGCTGCACGCTGCGGATAAGTTACGACTTTTAACAACTTGGAGTTATGCAACATTCGATGCGCGCTGCGGATACAATTATTACGCGTTGTGAAAAGACATATTTGTTGTAGTGGGGGGTGTGAATAGCCACCCACTTAAAGATTGGCTTCTTTTGGTTCTTTCTGCACTTAGGTTAGCAGCGGAAACAAAACAGAACAGAAAGAAAACTAACGAGAACAGACCAGACGCTAATAGAAGGGTTTACAAGGTTCGGGGATAACTTGCCCCTACTCCTTAGCGTGCCCGTGAGGTGGGTGATCCCTTGATCGTCAGCAGATCAAGCCACGGAGTGAATCCGGCTAAGAGCTTCTCCTTCTCGGTGGAGTAACTTCTCCACAGAGAGTCTCAGATGAATAACATGGTAAGTACAGGAGACAACGAGAAGAATAGCTCCCACAACAAATGGAGCAGAAGGATCATGCACTGCTCCTATTATGTATTAGGTCATATAGTCTGTAGGAGAGGTATAGAGGTAGATCCTGCAAAAATTAGTGTTATATCTTCTTTATCTTACCCCGTATACGTATGGGATGTTTGTGCCTTTCTTGGACATGCAGGATTCTACCACAGATTTATTAGAGACTTCAGCAATATTGCTCGGCCCTTGACGAGACTTTTGCAAAAAGATGTTGATTTTTGTTTTGATGATAAATGCAAAAAAGCTTTTCACAGACTAAGAGTGGCCCTTACTTCAGCTCCTATTATTAGACCCCCTGATTGGAATTTACCTTTTGAACTAATGTCTGATGCATCTAACTTTGCTGTAGGAGCTGTGCTAGCACAGAGGGTGGATGGAGCACCTCACGTCAAATGCTATGCTTCCAAGACCCTAGATGCCACCCAAGTCAACTACACCACCACTGAAAAGGAGCTTCTTGCCATAGTTTTTGCTTTAGATCGGTTTAGATCTTATTTATTGTGCTCACATGTTATTATTTTTTCTGATCATGCAGCTCTCAAGTACCTTTTGAAGAAGCCAGATGCTAAGCCTAGACTAATCAGATGGATGTTTCTACTCCAAGAATTTGATTTGGAAATTAGAGATAGGAGTGGCAAAGAAAATTTAGTTGTAGATCACTTGAGTAGAATTGAGGGAGATGGATCCCCTACCACCATTGATGATGACTTTAGAGATGAGCACCTACTTGTGATACATGGTGAGTCGCCTTGGTATGCAGATCTTGTTAACTTTTTACCTGCTCATGTTTTTCCTACACATTTATCTAAGACTCAAAAAGATAAACTCAAAAGTGATGCTAAATTCTATGTGTGGGATGACCCTTATTTATGGAAGTTTTGTAATGATCAAATAATTAGGAGATGCATACCTGACCATGAGTTTTGTTTAGTTCTTACTTTTTGCTATTCATCAGCCTGTGGGGGACACTTTAGACCACAAAGAACAACGAGGAAAGTGTTAGAGTGTGGATTATATTGGCCCACCTTATTTCATGATGCATATTTGTTTTATAAAAATTGTGATAGATGTCAGAGAACTGGGAACATAGGAGCTAGAAATGAGATGCCCCAGCAGTCTATGCTTTTCTGTGAGATTTTTAATGTTTGGGGAATAGACTTTATGGGACCTTTTCCTGCATCTTGTGGTTATTTGTATATTTTACTTGCTGTAGATTATGTTTCTAAATGGGTGGAGGTCATTCCCTCCAGGCCTGATGACTCTTGTGTTATTGTTAGTTTTATCAGGTTACATATATTTTTCAGGTTTGGAATTCCTAGGGCTATAATAAGTGACTAAGGATCTCACTTTTGCAACAAACACATGAAGGCCCTACTTAGCAAGTATGAGGTTGTACATAAGGTTTCTACTTCCTACCATCCCCAAACAAATGGCCAAGCCAAAATTTCGAATAGAGAAATCAAAGCGATTTTGAAAAAGACCGTTGGGCCTAATAGGAAAGATTGGAGCAAGAAACTAGATGATGCACTATGGGCCTATAGAACTGCATACAAAACACCAATTGGAATGTCTCCCTACCGGTTAGTATATGGAAAAGCTTATCATCTACCCGTGGAGATAGAGCACAAGGCATATTGGGCGGTGAAGGCTTGCAACTTTGATGCTACTAAGGTGGGAGAAGAGAGAAAACTTCAACATCAAGAACTTGAGGAAATAAGACTAGAAGCATTTGAAAACTCAAGAAGTTATAAGGAAAAGACCAAGAACTTTCATGACAAACATATAGTGAGAAAAGAGTTTCAAATTGGCGACAAGGTTCTATTGTACAAGTCAAGGCTCAAGTTGATTAAAGGTAAGTTGAGGTCAAGGTGGGAAGGTCCATTTCTTGTAACTAATATTTTTCCCTATGGTGTTGTTGAAATTAAAGATGAGGCTAATGGTTTTGTTTGGAAAGTCAATGGCCACCGGCTCAAGAAGTACTTTGAAGAATTAAAGGAGCTAGAGGTGGATGGATTGGACATCAAAGACGCTATCTACCCAATCTAAAGGGGAGTTTTCTTTTCTCGAGCTTTGATTTCATTGTAAATACCACGTTATTGTTTCCAAGTAGTTAAATTTTCTTTTACATGAGTTGTTGACAATAAATGCTTAAGAAGTGTAGATTGAATAAATAGTTATTGTAGGCACCATTTTATCATTTTGACACCTTATTTCTTGCATGATTAGGAATAAATGTATCCCTCTAGGTTTTCTCTATATCATTTTAGAGTCTTTTGAAAGCAAATTAAATTTGGTTGTTAAAACTTAGGATTTGAGTCAATGAATGAAAATTCTTGGTTGCTTGAGTACTACTTAGTTATGGACTCTAGATTGATAAGTTGAGATGAGTTCTTTTTACCTAGTGAGGACTTAGCCTTATTTTTGGATACACACATGTGATTGTACTATAGAACTTGCTTAGGTTCTTTCAAAACCGTATTTCTATGATTGGACTACATTTATAGAGGTGAATCACTTAGTGTACTTTTCTCATATAAATTCTTGCAATATTGATTGTTGATCTTCTTTCCATTCTATTTTCCCTCTTACATTTTTTTCTGCTCATAACCAAATTCTCCATGGACTTGGTTTCTTTTGTTGTTTCTTGATGCTACTTTGCCCGAGACGGACAAAAGCTTAAGTGTGGGGAAGGTGACTAATATTTTTAAATGGTTTTGGTGAGAAGTGATGCATTTTGAATGCATTTTGAAGCTTATGTTGTGATAACAATATGTTTTTATGGATTTTAAGATGGATTTTTTGTGGATGCCGAATGCTTTGATGGAACTTAAGGAATGGAAAAGTTCAAGTGGGAAATTCAATAAGAAGGGAAGGAGAAAAGATAGTGAAGTTTAAGATGAAGAAGTGTGCCAAGTTTATGAAATGGTGTATCAAGGAAGAGTTGCGAAAATGGGTTAGTGAAAGTTACATATGGAATACTTAGATTCTTGAATATGATTTGGCATTACAAGCTCTATGAGGGAAATTCTAAAAGGGAAAAGAGGGAGTCTACACAAGAAGGTTATAATTGAATTGAGTGTGGAGTTTCAATGCTTAGAGTTGTACCAAGTGGAGCACTTAGTTCTCTAGTATCATGAAGGCTCCAAGTTGGAAGTTGTGAAGTTATGGATCAGAATTGCGGATGAAGAAGGAGAAGAAAATAAAAGAAAGAGGAAAAAAATGTAGCTACACAAAATAGCACTCAGAAAAAAAGAAGGAAAGAAAAGAAACGAAAAAAAAGACAAAGGAAAACATGAAGGTTCAAAAGATGGATAGATTTCTGAACTAGAAGTCGTGAATAAGAAGATAGATGAGTTAAGATGTAGTGTTGATTGAAGGGGAAAGGAAATCTCGACAAAAGATAGTTTCAGATTCTGCAATTTGGCTACTAATCAGCCCCTGATCGATCACCAGTCCGATCAGGGAGGATCAATCTGATCACCAGAACGATCAGGCAATGTCTGATCGGTCTTTGGACCGATCAGTGGAGCGAGCACATTACATAATACAGAATTCAATAAAGTTCCTCATCCGAATCAGCTGATACCTACCCACTTAAGCTTTGACACCATTGAGAGGACTATACAAGAGGGCAAAGTGCATTAGAAATAATTTTGAGTATCCAAGTCTTCTATTTTTCCTTACTTTCCCATATTTCTTCTTCATGCTATATTTCTTTACCATATTTCTTTCCTTATCATATCATATTTCTCTATTTTCTTTATCATGATGTCTTTGGTATCAAAATTCATGGAACTTCTCTTTCATTCTATTTATTTCATATTTCTTAAATTTGTTCTAATAAACCTTTGTAGATGTGGATCCAAGGCAAGAATGATGGTGGAGAGTAGATAATAAGCAAGCCTATGGTAGTTCAAGAAACATGTTGTGTTTGAGTTAGCTCCATTTTCATTGAAATGTAGAATTAGGAAGAGAGCCACTAAAAGTCCCTTTGGAAAGTTTTGTGTGTTGAGTTCATCTCAATGAGTCATGAAGGAGGAAGTATGCTAAGTTGTTGATTTAAGGACAAGATACTAGACTATTGAGCTTAGACTTTTGAGAATTGACAACCCTAGGTAATTTCTTTTCAATTGCTTCTTACTATAATTGAGAATAATCTAGGGGGGATACATCTTTAGTTTACTAGTAGCTTGTGCGAGACGCCCAAGAATAAGTGTGGGGGAGTTGATAACTTTCATTTTGTTGATTAAATTAGGCCCTCAAATCCATGTTTTGATCCACTTTCTTATGCTTAAGTTTGCATTTATATTAGGTTTAATGGATTGTCTCCATTTTAGCTTAAAATTCAATTCTTGCTATATTTAAGATGTTTTGGCACTGAAATTGAATATCATTTTGTAGGTTTCAAATGATCATGGACCTGGATCAGATTGGGTCAAACTTGAGTCAGAATTAGACCAGGATCAAAGGGATCAAGCATCGGATTAACATGGGTCGCCCATTCAAGAGAACAGTTAGATCTAAGCCATCCGCCAACTTCTGGTCGATCCAAGCTCATGATAGACTTAATCAAGTTCATGGATCAAGATCTGAAAGTTTGGGCCAGATCAGAGTTAATTCAGCCATTGGATCAAGCACTAGAGGATCTAGGCCGTCCATTCAAGAGAAGGGAGGATCTAAGCCATCCGCCACAGATCTGATTGATCCGAGCTAAGGAGCAGTAGATCAGAGCCCTTGATCAAGATCTGGAAGGTTTGGCTCAGATCTGACTTGATCTGACCGTTGGATGGCATGGAAAGAATCTCAGCCGTCGAAATTCAAAATGCTCAGTTAAATCAGGAATTCCCTCTTCCGCTCGTGGTCGTCGCCAGATCGCGTCTCCAAGCTTCTGTTCTTCTTCGTTTCCAATTCCGATCAGAGGTAACCACCCAGATCAAGATCTTCTCCAGTTTTCGATTCATCAAGCTCAGTTTCTGCAAGAGGTTAGCAATCCTTTCGTATCTAAAAGCTCCAGCAAGGGTTTCACCGTGAGCTAGCTTCAGCCGACCATCCTTCATCCGATTCCACTTCTCCATCAATCGTCCCAAGTCAGAGGGGTTCTCTGAGTTGAGTCGAGGCTCCCTGAGATATCACTCGCCATCCAACTGAAGGAAGGATCGGAAGGAGTTCAGATTATACATCCGAGCTTTGCGACTCTGTCACGACAGCTGAGTTCTGATTGATTCTCGAGCGAAGGGGGTTCCGATCTCGATCCTTGTGTGACGGCAAGGAGAAATCTCGGTGAAGAACTTGAACTGGTGTTTATCGATTGTAGAATTCATTTCTGTACTCAACTCTGTATTGTTTCAGTCTATTTCAGTTCCATTTCAGTTCGCGATCAGCTATTGATCGGTTCTTGACAGATCCAGACTACACCTGATCGGTCATCAGTCCAATCAGGATTGTACCTGATCGGTCAACTGATCGATCAGGAAATTTCCTGCACAAACATACTCTGTTCCAGTAATTAGCTTGACTCAATTCTTTATTTTCGAATTTAGATATAGTTTTAGTTTCATCTCTGCAATAGATATCAGTTTTATATTTCAATCTTAAGATTTCAAATTGTCTTGTTCAATTTTCCTTGTGTTTAAGTTCAATTCTTGCAATACCTAGATTAACTCTACTTAGTTAAGTCAATTCCATTTCAAATTTTACTTTCATTCTTACTTGCAAAACAAAACCCCCATTTTATCTCGAAAACCCAAATCATTTGACGACAAATAACTTCAAGTTGATTCAAACACTCACAACTAGTCTTTGGAAAAAAAAACGACCTAGGGTCCCTATTCTACATTTAATCTTGCTAGCCAAGGGTTTTCAGTTTATAAATATCTAAATTTGAGTGCTCATTGTGACACTAGTATTTGGCTACCATCAAGGTTTTACCTATTAATTTTACTATCTTGTCATCCTAACATTCTGACAAGTAAAATTAATAGTTGGTCCTCTTCGACCCTACAAATAATAGCAGTGACTGTGATAGGGAGGATACTATTATTTGTATCTAAGTGTTTACCATTACTCGACACTAAGAAAAATTATTTCCGATTATGTGTCTTCCGATAGGGAAGTACACACTGTTGGAACCCGGATGACTAGAGAGGGGGGGGGGAATATAGCCAATCACTTAAACCTTTGGCACAAATCAAATTTCTACACTTCACTTTGTTAGTAGCACAGCGGAAGTATGAAAACAGAAAATGCAGAAACAGAAAATGAAGGGAAACAACTACAACTAGCAAGATCGCTAACAAGGAGGGTCAGGGATAACTTGCCCCTACTCCTTGGCGTGCCCTTAAGGTGGGTGATCCCTTGATCGTCGGCAGATCAAGCCCCGGTTATCACCGGATAGAAAGCAACCTCCTTCTCGGTGGAGAAACCTCTCCACAGCGTTTCAATCACAGATTTAAGTTTAAGCACAAAGAAACAACAAGAAGGATCTTACTCAAACACTTAGCAAGGACAAGAACACAGCAAGCTTTCCTGAGCTCCACCCAGCGGCGATCTCACGTAAGAACCCTTCCTCGTGTCTTCCCGCTGTTGGACTCTAAGCCTCTTGTTCTCTCCTTCAAGCGCTCAAGTAATGGATGATTGCTTCTCAATTGTAGTAGCTTGCTCAAGATGATGAAAACTTCAGAACGCACAAGCTAGATGTGGAGAACACACAGGCGCAGCAAGAACTTAGTTCGCGAACTCTTGAACACAACCTCTGCTTCAACGAACCCTTCTTCCACCCTTTTGTTTCTCCACTCAGCACCAGGTGACAACATCTCCTGCAGCCTCCAGCTGCTTCTCTGACAACGCCAGCTACCACTGAGCCATTCCTGGACTTCCTGAGCTCCCCTCAGCCAAGCTTCAGTCAGCAGCTCCAGTCTGCAGCTCCGGCCGTTGCAACCTGAGATGGAAAACGGACAAACCTGCTCCAAGGAAAGCCTCCATTGACCTCTCCTTGAGTGTTTGAATCCTCCCCTGTCACCTGCAGCTTAATCAGAGTGTTAGAGCAGTATATCAAACAGCAAATCATATATCAGATGTTAAGCACAGAGAATCGGATGCGTTCAGACGCGATCAGAGCGTCTGACAGTGAATTTTGAATTAAAGTGATCGGTCACCGGACCGATCAGAGAGCCTCCTGATCGGTCACCAGACTGATCAGGCTCTGTCCTGATCGGTCCCTAACGCTCAATTAGAAATCGCGATTTCTTTGGGACTCTCCTGGATCGATCACCAGACTGATCCCAGGTTGTGGGTCGATCACCCGACCGATCCACCCCTTTATCGGGCGATTTTCGAGTTTCGCAGCCAGATCCCCTGATCAATCACAGGACCGATCAGGAAACCTCTTGATTAGTCACCAGACCGATCAGGTAGTGACCAGACCGATCAGGCCCCGTCCTGATCGATCATAGTGAGGAACCTGCGATGCTGGATCGTTCTCCAGAACGATCTACACAGTGATCCTGATCGGTCACCAGACCGATCAGGAGCAGTTCAGCAAGGGAACTCAACCTCACTGTTTGCTCCCTGATTGGTCACCAGACCGATCAGGAGCAAAGCAATGGGTGAAACGCGTACTCCCTGATCGGTCACCAGACCGATCAGTCATCGCTGGATTGGTCACCAGACCGATTCACGAAGGAGCACCGTGCCAACTCCCTGATCGGTCACCAGACCGATCCAGGGGCTCCAACCCAGCCCTCTAAGCTAGGGTTTCATCCACCTTTGCCCTCCAAGCTATGGATTTTTCACCTAACCCTCCAAGTTGGGAATTTGTACCTAACCCTCCAAGTTAGGACATTTCACCTAGCCCTCTGATAAGTACCATTTTTGTGATTATTTTAGATGTTAAAATCCATGTTTGACCTATGTTTTTATTGCTTATTTGTGATTTTACCCTAGGTTTTAGGATTTCCTCTTATTTTGGACTTAATTGCAAATTTACACATTTTTTGGATTATTTGGCCACTAATTTTCTGATATATCTTTGTAGGCATGAAAGGATCCTGGACCTAGGGCATACTGGGTCAAACTTGAGTCGGATATGAACCGGATCGAATTATCAAGCCTACGATTAATCCGGGCTGTCCGATTCAAGAGCGGCTAGATCTGAGCCATCCAGGATGATCTGAAGCAATCCGAGCTAGGGTTAGGGTTGATCAAGCTCTATGATCAAGATCTGAAGGTTTCATCCCAATCGGAGCTAAATCAACCGTTGGATCAAGTAAGGAAGGCTCTAGAGCGTCCATTCACAGATAGAGTTGATCTGGACCATCCGTTGCATATCTGGAGGATCCGAGCTACCACAAGGCAGATCCTGACCCTAGATCAACATCCTCAAAGTTTGGGTCAGATCAGATGAAGATCAACCGTTGGATTTCTCAAATTAATCACAACCGTCCATTGATAGCTATTTAATCAGATTTTCCCAGCAGCTTCACCTGGTCGCGTCTCCGCCGCTGTTCTTCGTTTTCTTCATTTCTTCTTCAGTTTCTTAGCTAGATTTCTCCATCCAAGAGGCGCGGCCACTCGATCCTTCATTAGAACAAGTGTTAGGTCAGTGGGGAGAGTTCACTGAGATGTTTCCAGCTTGAATCTTGCCCAAGACAGAGTTTCGTGAGGTTTCAGAAGTTCTGTCAATCGATTTCAACAAACTCAGCTGTGCACCATCGCCACTGCATCCGAGCTAGCCGGAGGGGTTCCCTGGATGGCTTGGAGCGTTCCCAAATCATTGTCGCAATCCACCACAGCTAGGTTGAAGAATCGATTGCTATTTTCAGTTTGAGCATGGTTCGAATGGATTTGATCGCAGTGACAGATTTTCCACCGATTTACTGAGCTTGCGGGTTCGAGGCTCACCCTTGCGTGACGAACAAGGAGCACTTGAGCTTAGGGAGTGATTGAGTTTAGATTTACTTAGTTAATTTTCAGTTTTCTAGCTGTAATGTTAATTCTGCCACTGTTCTGTTTTTGCAGTTCGTATCAGCTACTTAGATTTCGTTTTCTTCCTTGTTTAGCTTAATTAGGTTGTCAACCTTTAAGTTAGTTAGTTTACGAGCTTGTTTAGATGATAATTGGATCAAATTACAGCTTATTACTTTGTCCATTTCTTGCGTGCCAATTCCTGTTAGCATTTCTGAATTTTTGTTCATGCGTGCCAATTTCCTTTCTGCAACTCCACTTTATTTCTGAATTCTTTAGTTTATTTCACATTTGGTGAGTTAATTTAGTTGATCTAAGCTGTTTTACTTTTGGCTTCGTTTCTGAAGTCTATGTAGTTTAGGAATCATGCGTTAAAAACCTTGTTTCATTTCTGCAGTTCTTCCATTAATGTCCTGCAATTCTGAATCCACTTCTTCCATTTAATTTCTGAATCTTGTTCAGCTTGGTAACTCTGAATCTCAGTTTGTTCCCCACTTAAATCCTTGCGTATCAGAATCGTTTTTGCGTAATAGTTTTTAGCTGCATTTCAGCGTTTGACTTGCGTTTCAAATTTTACTTCTGAATCTTTGCATTGAATTGGTGCCGTACTGGTCTGAAATTGTTTGGATCTGAATTTCTGCATTTCTTTCTTCCTTCGGTAGTTCTGAATCAATCAGCCTTGTTCCCTGTTTTCAGACTAAAATTCTGCATTAAGTTTCAAATTGCGTATCAGTCCATCAGCACATTCATTTGTTTCTAAAGCTTGAACTCTAATTGTTTATTTCACACTCAATGGTTTCAAGTCAGTAGCTGGGTTAACCTTGCACCCAAGTGGAGTGTAAGCTGCCAATTCTGCATATTTTCGTTCCCGAAAATCAGTATCTGTTGCGCATCAATTCCACTGCATATGCAATTTGTTTCTGCGCTCAGTTTAACTACAATTTCAGCAAATTGTTCAGCTTTTCATTGCTGTGTATCAAGTTTTCAACCTGCACATCAATTGAGTTCTGATTTCTCTTGGCGTGGCAGTTTACTCTTTGCACACCAACTGTTGATTCACTAACAAACTCAGTTTTTGGCACACAAAAATCAGTTCTTGGCACAAGGAATTCAGCTTGCTTGCTGGGCTGTTTGGGCACTGATTCGAATTAGTTGTTTGCTTGTCTTTTGGTGCAGGATAGCTCTCGAAATCTGTTGATAATACCTTTAGCCATTCTGAATTTTCCCTGCATTAGCTAGCTTCGAAAACTTCAAAGTTGAATTGAGTCTAGTGCTTGTTCAATTTCTGAGTTTCGTATGTTTTTGTTTGTGTCAAGTTCGTTTGTTTCGGAAATCTGCCATCACTGTGTTTGTTCAAGTGCTCACCAATAAGATTGTATTTAATATCCATTGTGTACCTTTTTAATGTCAATTTAATTCCCTTGGTTGAGTTGTTTCACCTCCGATTGAATTATCACTTGCCATCTATTGTTTGGTTATTAGTTGAGTTTAATTATTTCCATCACATTGTCACTTTCATTTGCAACCCAAAACCAAATCTTTATTTGAAACCCGAAAACACAAACGACACATAAATACAAGCGTGAATCAAACAAACCTTCAACTAGCCCCGAGAAAAATACGACCTGTGGCCCCTTTGCTACATTCTTATACGTTTTACTTGTAAAAGGGTTTCCAGCATTTCATTGATATTTAAATTTGACGAGCCCATACATTTCGTGACAAATTAATCTAGTATATTTGGACTTGTCAAATTTTTGGCGCCGTTGCCGGGGAAGCAACTAGTTGATTTGTTTGATTTTTGCTTGTGTATTTTTAGACATATCATTGGGTTCTATTTTATTGTGTTCTATTTTTGTATACGGGTACTGTCATTTTTCTTGATTGTTTTGTGACAGGGCTGCAGGTTCAAAATGTTTTCATCCACTTATCAGCAGCCGTGTCCACAATTTCAGCAGAACCAACCATTCAATCAGTCAACAAATCAGTTTTTTCAGCCTTTCCAAAATTTTCAGCAAAATCAACCAAATTTCCAGCCACAAATTCAGAGTGGGCAGCCACAATTCCAGGGTTTTGAGCAACCATTTCAGCAATCACATTCGAATTTTCAGCAACCCAATCAACTTTTTCAGCCTCCATTACAACAATTTCAGCAAGATTTTCAATCGAGTCAAAATTTTCAACAAGAGTTCCAACCATTTCAGACTTTCCAGAATCAAAATCAGAGTGGATTTCAACCTACACAGCAAAATTTTCCACCAAATGATCAGAATTTCCAGGGCTTCAATTTTCAGCCATCTCCACCAACTTTTGAGCCAAGTTTTCAGCAGTTAAATCAGTCATTTCATCCATTTGAGCAGCCCCAACAGTTTCCATTTCGGAATGTACAGCCTCCTCCTGGACTTCAGCAGCCCTATTTTCCATTTCAAGACCAACAGGGGTTCCACACTAACCAAGGAGGCTTTGATGATCCTGATTGGGATGAGGCTCTACACCAAAGGATGATGGAGATGTTGCAACAAGTTCTACAACAACAGCAAAATTTTCAACTGTTTCTACAGCAAAATTTTCAACAACAACAACAACAACAACAACAACAACAATGGGTTCAAAACATACAAGATCGATTGAATCAGATAAAAGCCCAAGTATTAGAACAATCAGATGATTCTATAGGTGTAGGGGATTGCACAGAGCCCCAGGGACCACCACAACTTCTAGAAAGTGTAGGGACTTGCATGGTGAAAGCAAGCACCCAAGGATCACCAGTTGATTTTCCACCAGAGCCTGAGGCTGAAGAGGAGAGATTACTTGACCAGGAGGAGAACACAGATACATCTACTTTTGTAGAATCTCCAGGTACTTTTCAGCACGATCAGGTAAATTCTTCTCCTAACTTTTCTGAAATTTGCATAGAGGTACCTAGTGTTGAATTGGTTGAAAATGAAGCATGTTGTGATACATTGGATGTAAATGCTGAGTGTGAAAATTTTTTAGAAGTGCCTAGACTTGATGTTGATTGTTGTGATGAGTCTCTCAATATATCTTATGTTGAAAATAATTGTGAAAAACTCATTGAGGCACCACAATTTGATTTAATTGGACATGATGCAGTTTTGGATTTATTTTATGCAGAGACTGATACTATTTTATTTCTTTCTGACCCTGCATGCTTGAGAGAGGTATTACACTATTTTGCAGGGTCTAGGAGACTTCAGGAGTGGGTGCTCCAACTGAATAGACTTCAACCTCCTGGAAGTACTTCTAAAAGGCATCAAGAAGGAGGAGTTGACTTTACTCTAATCCATAGCCCTCCACCCCTTGAATGGCTTTTGAACCTGAATCGCCTACGACCACCTGAACAAAATTTTGTAAAGTTTAAGTGTGGGGGAGCCCTAATTCACTCAGCTACCCATGTTCCTCCACTACCAAGATGGAGGCTGCTTCTGGATAGACTCCGTCCACCAGAAATAAAGGGGAGATTTTTCTTTCTTGCATTTTCTTTTATCACATTTTTCACTTTTATGGTTTCTAATGTAAATTGAATAAATAGACATTGTAAATACCATGTCTTTTCTTTTAGCACTTTTTCTTTCATGACTAGGAATAAATGTATCCCTCTAGGTTATCTTATTGTCATTTTAGAGTCTTTTGGAAATAAATTAAATTTGGTTGTTAAAACTTAGGGTTTGAGCTAATGGATGAAATCTTGGATGCTTGAGTACTACTTGGTTTTAAATTCTTAATTGAGGAGTTGAGATGAATCATTTGCACCTAGTGAGGTTTAGCCTTATATTTGTGACACACACATGTTATTGTACGCTAGAACTTGCTTAGGTTCTTTCAAAATCATATTTCGTTGATTGGATCACATTTATGAAGACTAATCATATTGTTTACCTTTTTCCATGATCATACTTGATACACACTCTTCTTGATTTGTCTTCCCTTATTCCTAATTTTAACCCCAATTTTTCTATGGATTTGTTTGCTTGGGATGTTTTCTTGATACTATTTTGCCCGAGACGGTCAAAGATTTAAGTGTGGGGGAGTGATTAGTGATTGGGAAGAAAATTTTTATCAAGGATGCACTTCATTTCGAAAAAAAAAAAAATTTTGCCAAGTTGATTGGAGTTTGGTGTCAAAAACGAGCAAGAAGAAGTGATCAAAGATTGAAAACAATTGAAGATTCTTGACCATCAATTTGAAGATCCAAACAATTTGGAGCAAGTTTGAATTCGGTTGAAGAAGTAATCCAAATGGCACACATATGAAGGAAATTTATGCCATGTCAAAAGTGAGGAAAAGTATGTTTCTTGATGCTATGAAGCTATTCGGCCACTTCCTACAAAAAAATCTGTGAGCTTGAATGGAAAAGCAGTGAGGCAGAGCCGAAATCAAAGGGAGCACTTATGAAGAGAATTCTGAAATAAAGAATATGGCACGCAAGAAGTGAAGTGTGGAACAAGAATTGTAAAGTCAAGATCAGTAACCTTTTGTAGGAAGTCTGAAATTCAGCTGTTCTTGGTAGAAAAATCAGAAATGAGTTGGGAGAAGCTGAATTCCAGCTGTACAAAAGCTGAAAAGAAGCTTAAAGGCTGTACAAAAGCTAAAAGGAAGCCAAAAAGCTGAGCTAAATTGCAAGTATAGCTGCTGAAATGAGTAAGCTGCAACCTGTTGAATATTTTGAAGAATTGGTTGTGAAGGAATTAGAGAAATCAGATTGGGAAGTGGAGTTGACAAGTGCAAAAATCTGTGCCAAAAACAAGGGCAGAAATGTGTTTCCTATATCAAAGTTGGTTCCATACAAGCAATTATGTAACACCTCTAAACTGAATCTGATTTCTCTAATCCAGCATTGTGTTACTGAAACTAAATAGAGGAAAATGCAGCTATAAAGGAAGAAAGAGCTAAACATTTAGTCATGAAGATCATTAATTTTGAATAGAAGTGCAGAAATGTTTTTCCCCAAGTTCAGCCACTCGAGTTAAATGGTTATTGCAGATTTCCATTGATTGAATAATTCAAGAGAAAGCCGAGATTTCTAGTAAGGTAAATGGAGGAGATCATTCAAGGATTAATCAGTCTAGAATTTGAAAACTGCTTGGGCAGTGGCTACTCAACCATTTCCGAAAATCCACTCAAACAAATTTTGTATCAACTTGGGATTAGAATGTGGTTTCCGAGGGTGTAAATCACAAAAGGGAATGTAGGAATGTATCACAAAGTGAAGGTTTATCATCAGATGATCAGAACAAGAAAAATTTTGGGCTGTTTGGGTGTTAGATCAAGGCAGAAAATGGAAGAAGTTGGCTGAAATTGAATTTTGTGAGCAGAATTTTTGAAGAAGCAGTTTAAATGCTCCACTAATCCTAAATACCAACTGAATTGAAGAAATCAGAGTTTTGCAAAATCTGAAATGCTCCATTAGAAGATTGAGAGGAAAAACAGAAAAACAAGGAAACCAAGTGGCACACCTTTGAAATTTCGACACCAAGGAATCATTGAAGTTTCTCTCATCCAGTTTAAAGTTTTAGTCCATTTCATTTCTGACCTTGCTAGAAGATAAAAGAAGGAGAAAAAAAATTTTCAGAAAACAAAACAAAGAGCAAGGTTGGCACGCAGTTGAAGAAAATGGCACAAGGAAGTCAAGGAAAGGTTTTTCATCCAAATCAAGGGAATTTATTCAAGATTGACTTCACAACTTTTAAGATCATTATGAGGACTGAAAGATGGGGCAAAGGAAACATCTTTACGCACTCAAGTCTTCCACTTTACCCATTTTTCCATTTTCTTTGTTTTTATTCCATAGCTCACCATTTTCTATGCTTTTCACTTGTTTTTGTAGATGTTGATCCTATTCATGATTAATGGTGGAGAGTAGACAATAAGCAAGCCTATGGTAGTGCAAGAAGCATGTGTGTTTGAGTGAGCTCCACTTCAATCATCAACTTAGAACTTAGAAGAGAGCCACCAATATTTTCCTTGAAAGGCTAGTGATTTAGATTCATCTCAATGACTCATGATGGATGAAAAGGCTAAGTTGTTGATTTAAGGACAAGATACTAATCTATAGAGCTTAGATTTATGAGAATTGACAACCTTAGGTAATTTCTTTTCATTTGCTTCTAATTATGCTTTAGAAAACCTAAGGGATACATATTTAGTTGTTTCGCGAGACGCTCAAGGTTAAGTGTGGGGGAGTTGATAAGTACCATTTTTGTGATTATTTTAGATGTTAAAATCCATGTTTGACCTATGTTTTTATTGCTTATTTGTGATTTTACCCTAGGTTTTAGGATTTCCTCTTATTTTGGACTTAATTGCAAATTTACACATTTTTTAGATTATTTGGCCACTAATTTTCTGATATATTTTTGTAGGCATGAAAGGATCCTGGACCTAGGGCATACTGGGTCAAACTTGAGTCGGATGTGAACCGGATCGAATTATCAAGCCTACGATTAATCCGGGCCGTCCGATTCAAGAGCGGCTAGATCTGAGCCATCCGGGACGATCTGAAGCAATCCGAGCTAGGGTTAGGGTTGATCAAGCTCTATGATCAAGATCTGAAGGTTTCATCCCAATCGGAGATAAATCAACCGTTGGATCAAGCAAGGAAGGCTCTAGAGCGTCCATTCACAGATAGAGTTGATCTGGACCATCCGTTGCATATCTAGAGGATCCGAGCTACCACAAGCAGATCCTGACCCCAGATCAACATCCTCAAAGTTTGGGTCAGATCAGATGAAGATCAACCGTTGGATTTCTCAAATTAATCACAACCGTCCATTGATAGCTATTTAATCAGATTTTCCCAGCAGCTTCTCCTGGTCGCGTCTCCGCCGCTGTTCTTCGTTTTCTTCGTTTCTTCTTCAGTTTCTTAGCTAGATTTCTCCATCCAAGAGGCGCGGCCACTCGATCCTTCATTAGAACAAGTGTTAGGTCAGTGGGGAGAGTTCACTGAGATGTTTCCAGCTTGAATCTTGCCCAAGACAGAGTTTCGTGAGGTTTCAGAAGTTCTGTCAATCGATTTCACAAACTCAGCTGTGCACCATCGCCACTGCATCCGAGCTACCGGAGGGGTTCCCTGGATGGCTTGGAGCGTTCCCAAATCATGTCGCAATCCACCACAGCTAGTTGAAGAATCGATTGCTATTTTCAGTTTGAGCATGGTTCGAATGATTTGATCGCAGTGACAGATTTCCACCGATTTGCTGAGCTTGCGGGTTCGAGGCTCACCTTGCGTGACGAACAAGGAGCACTTGAGCTTAGGGAGTGATTGAGTTTAGATTTACTTAGTTAATTTCAGTTTTCTAGCTGTAATGTTAATTCTGCCACTGTTCTGTTTTTGCAGTTCGTATCAGCTACTTAGATTTCATTTTCTTCCTTGTTTAGCTTAATTAGGTTGTCAACCTTTAAGTTAGTTAGTTTACGAGCTTGTTTAGATGATAATTGGATCAAATTACAGCTTATTACTTTGTCCATTTCTTGCGTGCCAATTCCTGTTAGCATTTCTGAATTTTTGTTCATGCGTGCCAATTTCCTTTCTGCAACTCCACTTTATTTCTGAATTCTTTAGTTTATTTCACATTTGGTGAGTTAATTTAGTTGATCTAAGCTGTTTTACTTTTGGCTTCGTTTCTGAAGTCTATGTAGTTTAGGAATCATGCGTTAAAAACCTTGTTTCATTTCTGCAGTTCTTCCATTAATGTCCTGCAATTCTGAATCCACTTCTTCCATTTAATTTCTGAATCTTGTTCAGCTTGGTAACTCTGAATCTCAGTTTGTTCCCCACTTAAATCCTTGCGTATCAGAATCGTTTTTGCGTAATAGTTTTTAGCTGCATTTCAGCGTTTGGCTTGCGTTTCAAACTTTACTTCTGAATCTTTGCATTGAATTGGTGCCGTACTGGTCTAAAATTGTTTGGATCTGAATTTCTGCATTTCTTTCTTCCTTCGGTAGTTCTGAATCAATCAGCCTTGTTCCCTGTTTTCAGACTCAAATTCTGCATTAAGTTTCAAATTGCGTATCAGCCAATCAGCACATTCATTTGTTTCTGAAGCTTGAACTCTAATTGTTTATTTCACACTCAATGGTTTCAAGTCAGTAGCTGGGTTAACCTTGCACCCAAGTGGAGTGTAAGCTGCCAATTCTGCATATTTTCGTTCCCGAAAATCAGTATCTGTTGCGCATCAATTCCACTGCATATGCAATTTGTTTCTGCGCTCAGTTTAACTACAATTTCAGCAAATTGTTCAGCTTTTCATTGCTGTGTATCAAGTTTTCAACCTGCACATCAATTGAGTTCTGATTTCTCTTGGCGTGGCAGTTTACTCTTTGCACACCAACTGTTGATTCACTAACAAACTCAGCTTTTGGCACACAAAAATCAGTTCTTGGCACAAGGAATTCAGCTTGCTTGCTGGGCTGTTTGGGCACTGATTCGAATTAGTTGTTTGCTTGTCTTTTGGTGCAGGATAGCTCTCGAAATCTGTTGATAATACCTTTAGCCATTCTGAATTTTCCCTGCATTAGCTAGCTTCGAAAACTTCAAAGTTGAATTGAGTCTAGTGCTTGTTCAATTTCTGAGTTTCGTATGTTTTTGTTTGTGTCAAGTTCGTTTGTTTCGGAAATCTGCCATCACTGTGTTTGTTCAAGTGCTCACCAATAAGATTGTATTTAATATCCATTGTGTACCTTTTTAATGTCAATTTAATTCCCTTGGTTGAGTTGTTTCACCTCCGATTGAATTATCACTTGCCATCTATTGTTTGGTTATTAGTTGAGTTTAATTATTTCCATCACATTGTCACTTTCATTTGCAACCCAAAACCAAATCTTTATTTGAAACCCGAAAATACAAACGACACATAAATACAAGCGTGAATCAAACAAACCTTCAACTAGCCCCGAGAAAAATACGACCTGTGGCCCCTTTGCTACATTCTTATACGTTTTACTTGTAAAAGGGTTTCCAGCATTTCATTGATATTTAAATTTGACGAGCCCATACATTTCGTGACAAATTAATCTAGTATATTTGGACTCGTCACCCTCCAAACTAGAACTTTTCACCCAACTCTTCCGGATTAGGACTTTTCAAAACCTAGCCCTCCAATCTAGGACCTGACCCTCCAAGCGAGGACTTTTTCATCTAACTCACCAAGATGGGAATTTGCACCTAACCCTCCAAGTTAGGACTTTTCACCTAGCCCTCCAAGCTAGGACTTTTCACCCACCTCTTCCGAATTAGGATTTTTCACACACCTAGCCCTCCAAGCTAGGATTTTCAACACCTAACCCTCCAGGTTAAGATTTTCCAACACCTAGCCCTCCAAGCTAGGATTTTCCATACCATACCTGATCCCCGACCAGGACTTAATCATAATCAATAATCATCCACCTAAACTAAAATCGGTGTCAACACCAAAACAACAATCAGGGCCAAACTGCATCAACAATCTCCCCTTTTTGTTGTTTGACAACCCGATTTTAAGTTTAGGGATTCTCAATCAAGTTTTTCAAATTTAGAATCATAGGGGAATCCAGATCCCCCCCTACAACATGATCATTCTAAACTTAACCAACCAACACTCTCCCCCTTTGTCAAACACCGAAAAGAGGTCTAGAAGGGCTGTTAAGTTTAAACTATACTCCCCCTCAACCCTAGGGGTATCCCAAACCAATAAATTGATTTTTGATAAGCATATGAATACATATGACAAAAAGATATAGGCATGGAAAAACAAACATATGTATCATATGAGCATGGCATTATAAGCATGAAGATAGCTATGGATCAAATATGCAGAGAGCATAGCATCAACAAGAAGCATACAAAAGTAGGATAAAACATGCATCAAAATCAAAAAGGTCAAGCCATAAAACATCCAGAGAAATAACACGATGCAAGACAGATGCATCAACATCCAGATACGTGTGGTGCAAGACCACAATAAGCAAGTCATGGGGCATACAACCCAGAAGTCACACAGACCAAAAATGGTCAAGTACACAGATGATGAGAAGAGGCAGCAGACATCCAAGCTCAAACGTCAGTGGGGGGGTCGTCATCGTGCATGAGGTCATCCATCGTGGCATCAGCAGACCCTGGTGCAGCACTGCCCGAAGGGGCATCTCCTGGAAATGTATGGCGGCACCACTCTGCGTACTAAGTCTGCTGCAATGCCTGGACCCCAGAGACAGTAGACTCTACGCCGGTCAATCGGCGATCAAAGGGACGGAAATCCGAGCGGGCCTCCTCTCGATGGAGCTCCCTCAAATGAATATCCTCCTGGAGGATCTGATCCAGCTCGGAGATATGCCATCGTAGATCTGGGTTAGGCTCATTGTCGTACTCGGCGTCAGCAGCAGGAGCCTTATGTAGTGCAGCAACCTCGGGTGGTGCCTGAAATTGTGGTGCTCCCCCATGTAGGTCACCAAGTCCTCTCCCATCCTTCCATACTAAGGGCCCATCGCGTTCTCGAATAATAATGCCAGATTTCTCAAAAGCCCGTCGACCGAGCCGACAATCCTGTTTGACCATGGGCACGGTCCTGCCTTTGGTGCCATCAACACCAACTGACATAAGCCAGTCAGTGATGACATGACCAAATGACATGTAGACCGTGTGATGGCTCGGCTCACGATAGGACAGGATGGACTGGAAGATGCTCTCCATGATATCGAAATCCATCTGGCGGTGCATGTCGTAGAGCATAAGATAGTGATAGGGTCGGATCTCGGTCAAAGGCTTTGAGGTGATGGGCAAGATGCAATTTGTGATAATCTTGAATAAGATGTAATCAACAGGGGACAGACGTAGAGCTGCAAAGGTAGGAAAATCTGGACCCAATTCATCAAGACCGGTTGGGCGGGGATGGCCAAAGAAGTGCTGATAGATATCATCAGGAGTAGTATCTGCAAAAGGGGCCAGTAAAGGATCAGGAAGCTCAGGGTAGATCGAATACAGATTTGGTGATCGTCGACCACCCAAATATTCTGCCAGAATCTCGTAGGAAAAATCAAGGTTCCTCTTGGCGACTCGAGTGGTGAACTCGAAACCTCCTTGAGGTCCCTGCTGAAGATTGTTATAGAACTCTGAGACTATGTCGTAATTGATGGTCCGTTCCAAGGAAAGAAGGAAGCCCAGATTGTAAAACATGACTATGTCCATGACCGACGGACAATGTTCAGTCAGAAAAGGGATATCAATGGATCGGCAGGATAGTAATTTGAAGGTCCTTGACTGGAAAGCCTGTTCGCAGGCCGCATTTGGGAACCGGGAGCTAGAAGAAGGCTGTGGCCTTCTAGAAGGGGCAGATGAAGAAGGGGTTTTCCCCCTCGAACTGCCCTCAGCAGCTTCTTTACCCTTAGAAGACTTTCTAAAGATTGGAATAGACAAATATGATCAAGGTAAGGTTAAACCCAATCAGAGAACGTGATCAAGACACAATGATTAAGAGAACACAATTGGATCAAGGAACCAAGATTTGATCATAGAGTGATAAACATAAAGTGAAGCATTCGATCAAGAGAGTCACGACTAGATCAAGGGGCACGACACAAAACAAGAGATCACGGCACAAAACATGGTTAGCCTCACAACATAATCTATGAACTGATTTGAAAGGAAAACTGAGACAAAAACTTACTTAGGTGCCATTGGTGAAGTTCTTGGAGATTGGAAGAGCAAGCTTGCGCAAAGAGAGACTCGGCTCAAGAGAGATCGCACAGCCCTTCAGCAAAAGAAAACGTCGCAGGAAGAAGACAGAGCTCGGAAGAACCCCTTAGGAACGCACGCGCGCACTCGCAAGGGGAAGATGAAAGCACTGGGAAGGCTCTCGCACGAAGTAAAGGTTGCACGAGTAAGAGGTTTCGGTGCTAGGGTTTGGCAAAGATAAGTTTTTCGCGAAGTTATTTGGTTGGTGGATCGGTCCACCGACCAAACTTTAATGCATCTGAACGGATCACCGTTCGATCTGATAGCGCCCAGGCCGATCAGGCTATAGCCTGATCGAACTAACCTGGGCCTGATCGGTCGGGTGACTGATCAGGTGCGCTCCTGATCGGTCGGCTGATCGATCAAGACACGAACAGTAGGGTTTGGAGAGAAACCTGTGAGCTCCCTGATCGGTCTGTGGACCGATCACCATAGGGTGCCAGATCGGTCCGGGGACCGATCCAGGCTGGCTCAGTAAGGTTGATTAGAATTTCGTAAAGTCATTGATGCCCCTCTGAACGGTCTGTGGACCGATCGTTACAAGGTGGAGCCAGATCGGTCCAGGGACCGATCAACCTTATGCCTGATCGGTCGGGTGACCGATCAGGGTTTCTGAAACTCCCAGATTCGATCAGAAACTTTCAGTTTCAGATTTTCGGAATTTTTCCAACGAGATCTGATGAAGTTTATCGAACTTGGACATGATCTCGTGACTAAAATTGATCCCTGAACAAGGATCAAAAGTCCTTATAGGTTCAACAATCACTTTGATCCATCCAAATGGAGTCAAACTCAATCAACAATCATTCAAGCAATATCAACTAAGTTTGTATCAAATTCAGGTTTCCAATCAAGTTGCCTTGATTGGAATGTCCAAGTATGATTATGGAGCCATATACACATATGTTATGCAATGGTTTTCCCCATACTTGGTCACTGAAGTGATTATTATCTCGTCAACTTAATTTCTCAAGGGATGGATTGACATTTTGAGAAATTTCGTTGAACCTAACATCTCACCCCATATCTAGCAAACAAAAACGTTTTGTTAAACCTTATAGTTTGTGTGAGATGTTCCCAAAGTTACCCAATTGTTTCCCAACAATTTCGAAATAATCATGAAGGGTTTGAATGCATTTTGAAATTCATGAAGTGCGACACATTCCCAACTCCAGTCTTAGGAAACTAAATTCATTTTCGGGGAGTGGTTTAGTGAAAATGTCAGCTAGGTTTGATTTGGACTCTACATGCGAGAGTACAATATCTCCCCTAGCTACATGATCCCTAATGAAGTGGTGACGCACCTCAATGTATTTGGTCCTAGAATGATGGACTTGATTCTTGGTTAAGTTAATTGTGCTAATGTTATCACATAACACTTGCACACCCTTGTAACTCAATCCATAGTCCTCTAAAGTATGTATCATCCACAACAATTGTGATACGCTCTCTCCCATAGCAATATATTCTGCCTCGGTCGTGGAGAGAGCAACACAATGTTGCTTCTGACTTGACCAACTTACTAAGGATGAACCTAAGAATTGGCAACCCCCACTTGTGCTCTTCCGGTCCAATTTACTGTTGGATCGAGGAGCCCGATAGAGGGGGGGGTGAATATCGGGAAACTTTCGGATTAGAATAAGAGTAGGTACGCAGCGGAAATTAAAAACAAGAAACACAGCACAAAGACACAGAGGTTTTTACTTGGTTCGGAGCCTGTGTCGACTCCTACTCCAAGGCCCACGGTCGTTGACCGTTTACTTAGGTGCATTTCTGCACCAACACTTACATCCAGCGTAGTCGAAATCCGTATAGCCAATTAAATCAAATGATTCGGTACGGGGGTACCATAGACCGACTCCTATTGTGCCTTTAAGATATCTTAAAATTCTCTTAACAAAGATTAAATGAGACTCCTTGGCACAAACTTGATACCTAGCACACATACCCACAGCGAAAAGAATATCAGGTCGACTAGCTGTGAGATATAGCAAGCTACCTATCATGCTTCGATATTGAGTCAAATCAACGGGTTTACCACTCTCATCATTGTCTAATTTTATGTTTGTAGCAATGGGAGTGGTTACCTCTTTTGAATCACTCATATTGAATTTTCGAAGCATTTCTTGTGTGTATTTTGACTGGTGCACATGGATACCATCGCGAGTTTGCTTGATTTCAAGTCCAAGAAAGAAAGTCAATTCTCCCTCTAGACTCATTTCAAATTCACTCTCCATGTGTCCAATGAACTCATTTAAATAGCCCCTATTATTTGAGCCACAAATTATGTCATCGACATATACTTGGGCTACAAAAATATTGTCACCATCTCTTCGTAGAAATAGTGTAGGGTCTATTTGGCCTCTAACGAAGCCCTTCTCAATTAGGAACGTCGACAACCGCTCATACCAAGCCCGTGGTGCTTGTTTAAGGCCATAAAGTGCCTTTTTGAGTTTGAACACGTGGTTTGGAAATTCGGAATTCTCAAACTCCGGAGGTTGTTCGACGTAGACCTCTTCTCTAATCAACCCATTTAGGAAGGCCGATTTGACGTCCCTTTGATATAATTTGAAGCCACGATGAGCTGCAAAAGCTAGCATCAATCGAATGGACTCTAATCGTGCCACAGGAGCATAGGTCTCATCATAATCAAGGCCTTCAACTTGACTATAGCCTTTGGCTACTAAGCGTGCCTTGTTTCTAATGATTTCTTCTTTATGGTTCAATTTGTTCTTGAAGACCCATTTGGTTCCAATGATGGTGGTCTTCTTAGGTCTAGGGACTAAGTCCCAAACTTGACTCCTTTCGAACTGACCTAGTTCATCTTGCATTGCAATAATCTAATCGGGATCATTTAATGCTTCATCAATTTTTCTAGGTTCAATTTCGAAAGCATTAGTAGCACTTTTAAATGAAACTTGATAAATATTGTCTACTCTTGCTCCTACTAGTATCGTGTCTAAGGTGTCATGTTGTCTAACTAGACATTGACTTGGTTAAAAATCAATTGTGTAACTCGTGTCACACAATTGACTGACACTTAGGAGATTAAATTTCATCCCCTTGACTAGAAGGACATTTGAGATTCTAAGACATTCGTATATTTGAATGTCTCCTATTCCTATGACCTTAAGACTACCATTGTTACCAAATGAAACATTACCTCTACTTTTCTTGTGAAGTGTGGTAAACAATGATCTATCCCCGGTCATGTGTTTGGAGCATCCACTATCAACGAACCAAGTTGATAGATGCTCCCCCTCAATCATAACCTACACAATTCGAAAAATAGAAGTTTTAGGTACCCAAACCTTGGGACCTAAAGCATCAACTAAACAAGACTTAGGCACCCATGCCTTGACAACTTTCTTTTGAACCTTGGGTGTCCTAGATTGTCTCATATCAGCCATAGACATCAAGGACACGAATGAGGATTCTTTGGTTCGATAACCAATACCGGCCCTATTGTAGACCGCCCTTTGGGGATTCAAGATCATATCTAGGGTTTTAAAGCTAGTTGAGAACTTCTCAAGAATATTCTTGAGTCTCTCAACTTCACTCTTCAATGATTGGTTTTCCTCTACTAGTAACTCATCATGCAAGTCAGCTACTTCCTCAACCCTAGAGGATTTCAAGTTTTCAACTTCCAGTTTTAATGATTTAATCTCATCTTCTAACAATTCAACATGTAAGTCATCAACGTTATCATCTCTAGATAATCTCAATTGATCAATTTCTAATTGCAAATCTTTAATCTTATTTTTTGACTTCTTAAGTATACTAGTTAAACATGCAATTGCTCTATAACACTTTTCAAGTTCGAGAGAAGTTACCTCTTCATCATTCGAAGATGATGAAGCCGCGTTTGATGAGTTGGAAGATTCATCACTGCTCTCTTGATCTCCCAATGCCATGAGTGCCACATGCCTTGTGCTCTTCTCCTCCTTCTCTTCATCGGATGAGCTAGAGGATGACTCATGTAACGACCCGGAAAATTCTCTTAATATTTTATTAAAATATTAAGTATGTTTAAATAATTTTCCAAGGGACCTAGAAATATTAAGGAGAACTTTGGGCTAGAAAATCCATGTTTTCTCATTTAAATTGAGAAAACTAAGTACTAATGGGCCTTATATGGGCCTTTCTAGCACCATAATTATTGTTGGATTTTAGGGAAAAATTAGTATAAACATAAATAGTTTAGGAAAAATTAGTATAAATATAAATAGGATTTAATTAGAAATATTAGCATGATTAGAGGTAAGTCTTAGCTTAATTTTCTTACTTAAATCGAGAAATTAGGTACTAATGGGCTTTAAATGGGCTCCAAAAAAGGGTATTAATTGGGTAAAATTAATATAAATATAAAAGAATTTTATTTAGGAATGTTGGCAAAATTATGGGTCATTTTTGGAGAATTTTTGAAATAAAAGGGGAATTTTCGAAAATAAGAAAAAAGATTAAATAAAATAAAAATAAAGGTGCATGGGCCAAGGATTGAACGTTGGACATCTTGTACAACCAATGAATGCTTTAACCAACTCACCTAGCAAGGAATTCTTGTGAGGAAAGGAAGTGAATGGTGGTTAAATGGTAGAAGAAGATGAAGGGCCATGGAAAACTCTTCATTCACCACCTTAATGGTTGATTAATAAGGGGGTTTGGGAGTTTCATTCTTCATGCCATCAAGTGCATTTGCTCCTCTCTTCCTTCTCCATTCTTGCCGAGCACTCAAGGAGGACTTCTCCCTTGAGAAAACTTCACAAAAAGTCTCATCCTCCAAGATCTAAGGTCTTCTCAAGTTTCCAAGGGCTAGGTGTGGTCAAGTCTTCTTCCTTCTTTCCATCCAAGGTCTAAAAATCAAGAAATCTAAGGTAAGACTCTCTCACCTGTGGTATAATAGTTACCAACATTTTCCATGATTTTTGGCTGGATATATGGGTGGGTTTCGGATTTAATGTTGAAGGAAAACAAAATCCAGGTCTCTATGGTTCAAAGGTTTCGGCCAGCATGTTTTAAAGGTCCATAATTATGTTAAAAATCATGATAATATTATTTGATGTTCCCTTATGATGTTTAGAAGTTAATTGAAATTTTTGGGGATTTTTGGCATGATATATGGGTTAGTTTCAGATTTAATGTTGAAGGGAAACAAAATCCAGGTTTCTATGGTTCAAAGGTTTCGGCCAGCATGTTCTAAAGGTCCATAATTATGCTAAAAATCATGATAATATTATTTTATGTTCCCTTATGATGTTTAGAAGTTAACTGTAATTTTTGGGAATTTTTGGAGTACTCTAGGACACCCTAGAGTTTCGGCCAACATGAAGGAAGCAAAACCCAGAACTTAAAGTTCAAAGGTTTCGGCCAGCATGTTTTAAAGGTCTATAATTATGCTAAAAATCATGATAATATTATTTGATGTTCCCTTATGATGTTTAGAAGTTAACTGTAATTTTTGGGAATTTTTAGAGTACCCTAGGACACCCTAGGGTCTCGGCCAACAGGAAGGAAGCAAAACCCAGAACTTTAAGTTCAAGGGTTTCGGCCAGCGTGTTTTAAAGGTCTAAAAATATGTTAAAAATCATGATAATGTTATTTAATGTTTCCTTATGATTTTTAGAAGTTAAGTATAATTTTTTGGAATTTTTGGAGTACCCTAGAGACCCTATGAGTTTCGGCCAACAACAAGGAAAGGAAACCAAGAACCCTAGGTTTGTGGGTTTCGGCCACCATGATTTTGGGGTCTATAATTATGCCAAAAATCTTGATGATGTTGATTAATGTTCCCTTATGATGCGTAGTAAGTAAATATAGTTTTTGAGAATTTTTGGGGTACCCTAGAGTACCCTAGGGTATAGGTAATTAGGAGGTATGCTTAAGTAAGGTGAAGGAATACCATGTTAACTAAACCTATAGCTTATATGTCATGAAATATACGTTAGGTCATAGAATGTTTAGACATATGCCATGATTTAGGAATGATATGTATGTATGACATGATGTATGAATGATATGTATGTATGCCATGTCTTATGAATGATATGAATGTATGCCATGCTTGTGTGTGTATGCCATACTATATGAATGATGTGTACCTATGTCATGTCTAATAATGGAAACGATGAATGAAGGCTAAGTATGATGAATGAATGAATATGCTATGCATGATGATGCCTTTAAGGCATAATGATGATGAAAGAATGAATATGCTATGAATGATGATGAATGAAGAAGCATATGAAAGCATTTATTTTATTTTATGGGCTTGTACCGGACCTAAGTAAGGTCCACGGTTCTGGACTACCGATGATGCTGTCCACGGTTCGGGACTACCGATGATGCTGTCCTTACGGTTCGGGACTACCGATGAAGCTGTCCTTACCCTAGTAGGTCGAGATTAGCTACCTCGTATTTACTTAGGGATGCGCGCATATGATGAATGAATGTGGTACAAGCCAGGGCCCAATGAAAGTTATGATTATGTTAAAAGCATGTTTTCAAGATTAAGCATCCTTATATATATATATATATATATATGCACGATTGCCACATGCATCCATTCATGTTATGCATTATGTTATGAAAAGTATGTTTACAAAAAGTATATTATGAAGATATGTTCATGCCATGATTTTATTTATGTTTATGCCATGATTTTATTTATGTTTATGCCATGATTTTATTTATGTTTATGCCATAATTTTATTTATGTTTATGCCATGATTTTAATTATGTTTATGCCATGATATTATTTAAGCTTATGCCATGATATTATTTAGGTTTATGCCATGATGTTATTTATGTTTATGCCATGATTTGATGCTAGTTTAGAACGCCATGCTTTAATTATGTTTATGATAGTTTAGGATGCCATGATTTTATCTATGTTTATGTTAGTTTAGGATGCCATGATTTTATGCTAGTTTAGAATGCCATGCTTTAATTATGTGTATGCTAGGTTAGGATGCCATGAGTTTATTGATGTTTATGTTAGTTTAGGATGCCATGGTTTAATTATGTTTATGTTACGCTAGAATGCCATTATTTTGTTCATGCTCATGCTAGTGTGGGATGCCATGATTGTAATTAGATTTATGCCATGATTTTATTTATGTCTATATCAAGTATTATGTCATGCTATGATTGTGTACGATGTTTATGTTATGTCAATAATTATGCCATACCCGAATGTTTATGGTTATGGTTATGTCATGCTATGAATGGGGTGAAGCTATGCCCATGACATGTCAAATGAATGCTAAGTGATGCTAGGGATGATGTTCTAAGTAAAGCGCTAAGAGTGCTAATGTTTCATATGTTTATGATTAAGTGACGGACGGTTTTAGTGAGTAGGAAAGAGTCTTACTAAGCCTGTGTGCTTATAGTTTTATTTTCTTATACCGCAGATCACGCAAAGGAACAGTAAGGAAGCAGCAGGAGGGCTTTGCAGAATGTGTGTGATAGTGACTTGGCCAAGAGACCATATGTTTGCTTGCCTTATGATGGAACTTTACCTTTACTACTGAGTACTTGAATATGACTATGACTCTATGATATGATGCTAAAGTATGACAGAAAGCTAAAGTATAACATGATGCTAAGTATGACATGATGCTAAGTATGTTATGATGCTAGGAATGATAGAAAGTGCATGTAGGTGTAAGTTTAAAGTTTTCCGCTGCGTTATGATGTCTACATGCCCTAAGTATGTTAACGTAACGCCGCTTTATGGTGGTCAAAGAAAAAAAAAAGCGGGCGTTATAACTCATCCCAAGTGGCCTTCAAGGCCTTCTTCTTCTTCTTGAATTTTTCTTCTTTCTTTTTGGATTTCTCCTCCTTCTTCTTTAGTTTTGGACATTCATTCTTGAAATGCCCTTTCCTACCACACTCAAAGCAAGATGCATTAGTCTTATCAAGTTTAGCTTCACTAGAGTTATCTTTACTTGTAACGCCCGCCCTTATATCTACTCTCGGGGCGGGGTTACGTAACAATTAATCATATATAATTTTTTTCTCTTCTAGCATAAAATTAAAACAAATAATGCAAGGACTAAGGACTGAGCATGCTTGTTTAAACTATCAAAGTCATTCTATAACATAAAAAGTTCACTAGTAATGCAACTCATAGCATAATCAAGTATAAGAGACATCCAAGGATAAACACTATCATGCAACATCAATTCTATTCACTAACCCTTGTTGTCAAGGAATATAAACATAAACATGATAAAGTAGATATAAAAATATTTCTTTCTCGAGCCACCACCCCCACACATCTTCAGCCTTCCTGCCTCTTCTTCTAGTTCAAGTGTTCCTTACTTTTATCTGTAGCATAAGACTGTTGGTGCAGGAAGCACCAGATCGAACCTTGTTTTGATATTGGCAAAGGATTCAAAGTTAAGGGTTAATGGTTGTCTAACGAGTTTCTTGAGTGTACAGGAAAAGCCCTAGCGAAGGAATGCTAGGCACTGGCGAAGGACTGCCAGACAGGACAAGCCCTAGCGAAGGAATGCTAGGCACTGGCGAAGGACTGCCAGACAGGACAAGCCCTAGCGAAGGAATGCTAGGCACTGGCGAAGGACTGCCAGAAGAAAAGACCTAGCAAAGGGCTGCTAGGCACCAAGCGAAGGGCAGCTTGGTACCTCAAGACCTGGCGAAGGACTGCTGGGCAAAAGTCCAACTGGAGGATCCGGTTGGCACCAGGTAAAACTCTCCCGAGAGGAGTAGGTGAGGACGCGTTCCCCTCGAGGGAACATTAGGCGTCGGTTCGACCTAGGGCTCCATTTTGGAGATCCAAAGTCAGAACCAAGACAGCTAAGGCTGTTGTAACTAACTTATTATTTGCTGTTTTGGACTAACCCTGGATGTAGGACCGAAGGACTGTGTTTCTGCAGCTCAGAGAGCCTCAAAGGAGTGAGGCCGTAGCTGAGTAGGGCGCCCCGGATGTGTCGGGCGCCCCAGAGTCAACCCAAAGTCAGCAGAGAGGTAAACGCCCCGACAGCAGCGCAATTGGGGGCGCCCCGCGCGTGTCGGGCGCCCCGCATGTCGGGCGCCCCGCGTGTCTCGGGCGCCCACTGTGCCACGCCACTGAAGGCGGCTGCAGCTCACCCTCGCGAAGCCTCGGTGATAAAGTTTGACCGGTCAATCGGGCGCCCCGTGCGCGTCGGGCGCCCCAGTCAAATACAATCCCGAAGATAACGAGATCAGCTTTGACTAGAGCATCGCCGGATCTGCAGCCACGTGGGGGGCGCCCCGAGCATGTCGGGCGCCCCCTGCCCTATATAAAGAGGGCCTCGACCCTCTTCAAAGAAAACCAATTCCTTCGACAATTCTACGCTCTTCCGCTTCCACGACACGCTCCAGAAAGCTGCCAACTCAAGCCGACGACGTCCCGCTGCTCCAGAACTTCAATCTTCACCGGACGTCGGTAACAAGAGTTGTATTTAAGTTTACGAGAATATTTTTATTATTATTTGTGTGTAAACTTTTGCGAACTTATAGAATTGCCCGCAGAAAACGGTCAACGACCGTGGGCCTTGGAGTAGGAGTCGACCCAGGCTCCGAACCAAGTAAACCGGCTGTGTTTGCGTTGTTGTGTTCTCTTTTATTTCCGCTGCGCACCCGCTCTTTTTAAATCCGAACGAATTGCGACATTCACCCCCCCTCTCTCGCATTTCTCGATCCAACAAGTGGTATCAGAGCGGGGTAGTTCAAACTTGGTGCAACCACCAGTTTGAAAGTTTTTTGGATTTACAAAAATTTTTTATCTTATTTTTTTTTCTTTTTTTGTTAATCAACACCACTACATCTTTTCCGCCTATTATTTCAAATAAATAATATCTGTAGGAGTATTTAAAAAATCCTTACGCCTTTTTTAATTTTGAATTCTCATTTTTTCACTATAAGTTAGAATTAATAAAACGAACAATTCTTGAAAATTTGTCATAAAATTTTTTTTAATATTATTTCTTGAAATTCGTGCCACATTAATTCGAGCAATCTTTTAACTCTTATTTTTCACCATTAATCAGAATATTCATTTCCTAAAAATTTTGTCTCAAATTTTTTTTATTATTTTATTATTATTCTGTCTCGAAATTCATGTAATTTTTTTTTGGGCAAATTTTTTTCTTCTTCTCCCGCACTACTAATCCAAGACCAAGTCTTGGTACATTTTGTTCGTTCTTTTGTGTGCAAGAGGTTATTTTATGGCCAACCAATGGAATAGCATCCGTCCACCACTCCTCTCCGGCGAGAACTTCAATTCTTGGAGAAGTCAAATGGAGTCCCTTCTGAAGGCCCACATGGACATATGGATGATCCTCCAAACGGGGTTTACAGTACCTACAGAAGATGGTATGTCGATCGCCTGGGAGAAATTGGACGAACAAACTTTGAGGAAGATCGAGGCAGATGCAAAGGCGACTGTAATCATACAATGCGGCCTAACTAACGAACAACTCAAGCTAGTTGGATCCTTCAACTGTGCTAGAGAAATTTGGGAGAAATTGATCAATCTTCATCAAGAAATCTCAGATGAAGAAGAAGATCAGGTAAGTTATCTCGCACTCTCGGCCTAAGCACAGACAGCCGAGTCAGAGTCTGAACCTGAACCCAGAGTCGAAATCGAACCAGCAGAATCAGACGACGAACTGACTGAGATGGTAACCAATTTCAAATTCTTTTCTAAATTAGAATTAAATAATCAAGCTGATACTGCAATGGTCGAGAAAGGTATAAGTTTTATTGCAGGGAAAACTCCAAGAGAACTGCAAAAGAGGCCTCAACTAGAACCTGAGTCCAACTCAGACTCAGAATCTGACGACAAAGAAAGGTATCCTCGGAAACTTGTCCGGTTAGCTCGCGACCACTACAAAATACTGAGGAAACAATCAAGCAAAGGGAAGATGGCTAAAATCAAGGGGGAGACCTCCAAAAGGGAATCAAATGGTAAATTTACAGTATTTAATAATCCATTATTTAATATGAACAACATGATTAATTCATATGAAAATGTAATTCATAACAATGCTTATTGCGAAAATCTAGAATATTATTACCATTTTGAAGTGACTTAATTTTTTATTGCATGTTTGATTGATTGATTGTTTATTTAATTTCTGCAATTTACCATGCTTAGACTTAGGTTTAGTTAGCTTAAGGACTTAACCAATTACTTGAAATTTGAAAACATAGTATTGGGAGGAGGTGAGATGATAGTACGTTGGGGAAACCAACTCTAATAAGATCAAGTCTACTTGGTCTCTTTAGACTGGTGAAACCAGCCGAAGCTACCGATCCAAGACCCAAGCTAGTTAGACCAGAAAATGACCTAATTTAATTTGAAAATGAAATTTCATTAAAAGGCTTTGTCTAGGAAAGGGTGGATGATCCCATAAGGCTACGGCCAAAGAAGACCTAGTGCCTCGCCAAGACCTGGAAGCCAATTTCTGAAATTCAAATTCAAATTATCTTTTGTCAAATTCGAATCTAAACAAATTTCAAATAATTATAGATTCTAATCTGTTTTCAAAATTCTATTTTTCAAACTTATTCTGTTTCAAAAATCACTTAATCAGTGTTCAAATTTTCTGCTTTCTAAACTTATTTTTTTATCAAATCTGTTTTCAAAATTAAATAACTTTTTTCAAAATAAATGAAAATTCCTTTTCAAAATTAATTTTTACCTTCAAACCTGTCTCACAAAGAACTTTTAAGGTTAACTGTTTGAAAATCCTAGATTGGGTGAGACAGGAAAATTAAGTTCAATTAAAATTTCTTTTACGTTATGTTTTAATTCAGAGGATAATTCCAACATAGTCAAACTATGATTAACATAGTCAAACCTTAGTCAACTGAGTCAAACATTGTCAAACCTAGTCAACACTAAGGTCTTAGATAAAGTCAGTCTATGTCGGATACAGGGGGAGTTCTTCCTAATGTTTTTTAGATTTCTCAAAATCCTTGTGCTTTAAAACTTATTTTCATCTCAAAATAAGGCTTTCAATAAGTTGATTCAAAAACCTTAATATATTACTATCGCTTTGGAAAACTTATTATCATTTCAAAGTTTTTTTAAACTGTGTTATTATTCCAAATTGAGTTTTCAAAAATTTATCTCCTTGAAAGTTATCATACTCAGAAGATTGTTCAAAAGTGCTTCTTTTGATCTTGACAAACCCTAAAGACACAGAGGAAAGGTCCACTTCATGATCTTCAAGGACTCCTAGGATGTGTCAAATTAAGGGGGAGTCTAAGTCAAAAGAAAAACTTCAGAAAAAGGTTCTTTTTACTTATGTCTTTATTAAACAGTTCTTTCTAATCTAACTCAAACCTTAAGACTCAGAGGAAGATCACTTGTAGTCAACAAGGTTTCCTAGGATTGTGTCAGACTGGAAAATAAACCAAGTCAAGCAAAATATTGTGTCTTCAAAAGGTCATACATTTTTTCAAAATGTACTAGCATATACTTTCAAAGTACTATCATTTTTTTTGAGATAGTATTTACTTGAATTGGAGAACTTTTCTAGGACACTTAGGGAAATGTCCTTGTAATCAACAAGGTTTCCTAGGATTGTGTCAGACTGGAAAAGAAACCTAGTCAAGTAAAATATTTTATTTTCAAAATGCATAATACTTTTCAAAAATTACTCATATCTTTCAAAGTCTAATATTTTTCTAAAAGTACTTATGTGTTTCAAATCATAATTTATTTCAAAAGAACTTATGTCTTCAACAATGCATAATATCTTTCAAAAAGTACTACTATATAATGTTTCCAAAAGTACAAATATTATTCAAGGCAGAAGTGTTCTAAGTACGTGAAGCTTTTAAAGATTTGCCTACAAATACATTTTTTAAAAAAATGGATTTAATCTAGAAATTTAAGTTTTTATGCCTTCAAAATTATTCTAAGTATCTTTTTTGCTTTCAAAATTCATAGGCTCTGATACACAAACTAAGTACTTAATTTTCTTCAAAATCAATTTAAATACTTGATTTTTTACTTAATTTTTTAAAATACAACTTAAGTACTTAACATTTCTTTTCTAATTAATTAACTATTTCTTTCAAAAATTATTTCTAAGTCTTTCTCAAAAATTATTTCTAAGTACTTAAAAATTCCTTTCAAAAATTTATTTCAAGTATTTAAATGAGTTTAGTACTTAACTATTTTTAAACCAAGTACCTGACACTTAATTTTTCAAACTTCTAAAAAAGTACTTGCTTTATACTTGAAAATTATCTAAGTGTAAAAAGTTTTGAAAATATTTTTACTTTGTTTTTGAAATACTTTGTCAAAAACATGAAGCACTTAGAAAAACTCATAAATCCCTGTTAGATACCTTGTTCACCCATGCCTGTTTTTGATATATGTCAAAGGGGGAGGAAAGATCAAAGTTTAGCATTTTAAAGGTCAAAGTTAAGTATTTTAACTATTTTATAACACAAGTATTCAAGTATTCAGGGTTTTAGGGGGAGTATAAAAAATAAAGAATTTTTTTTCAACTCTACAGTTATGCTTCAGTTATGCTTCACTGTTTACCTTATACTCTTAACTGTTGTAATTTTTTTCCTTAACTTTGAATTGTGTTGCCATAATCAAAAAGGGGGAGATTGTTGGTGCAGGAAGCACCAGATCGAACCTTGTTTTGATATTGGCAAAGGATTCAAAGTTAAGGGTTAATGGTTGTCTAACGAGTTTCTTGAGTGTACAGGAAAAGCCCTAGCGAAGGAATGCTAGGCACTGGCGAAGGACTGCCAGACAGGACAAGCCCTAGCGAAGGAATGCTAGGCACTGGCGAAGGACTGCCAGACAGGACAAGCCCTAGCGAAGGAATGCTAGGCACTGGCGAAGGACTGCCAGAAGAAAAGACCTAGCAAAGGGCTGCTAGGCACCAAGCGAAGGGCAGCTTGGTACCTCAAGACCTGGCGAAGGACTGCTGGGCAAAAGTCCAACTGGAGGATCCGGTTGGCACCAGGTAAAACTCTCCCGAGAGGAGTAGGTGAGGACGCGTTCCCCTCGAGGGAACATTAGGCGTCGGTTCGACCTAGGGCTCCATTTTGGAGATCCAAAGTCAGAACCAAGACAGCTAAGGCTGTTGTAACTAACTTATTATTTGCTGTTTTGGACTAACCCTGGATGCAGGACCGAAGGACTGTGTTTCTGCAGCTCAGAGAGCCTCAAAGGAGTGAGGCCGTAGCTGAGTAGGGCGCCCCGGATGTGTCGGGCGCCCCAGAGTCAACCCAAAGTCAGCAGAGAGGTAAACGCCCCGACAGCAGCGCAATTGGGGGCGCCCCGCGCGTGTCGGGCGCCTCGCATGTCGGGCGCCCCGCGTGTCTCGGGCGCCCACTGTGCCACGCCACTGAAGGCGGCTGCAGCTCACCCTCGCGAAGCCTCGGTGATAAAGTTTGACCGGTCAATCGGGCGCCCCGTGCGCGTCGGGCGCCCCAGTCAAATACAATCCCGAAGATAACGAGATCAGCTTTGACTAGAGCATCGCCGGATCTGCAGCCACGTGGGGGGCGCCCCGAGCATGTCGGGCGCCCCCTGCCCTATATAAAGAGGGCCTCGACCCTCTTCAAAGAAAACCAATTCCTTCGACAATTCTACGCTCTTCCGCTTCCACGACACGCTCCAGAAAGCTGCCAACTCAAGCCGACGACGTCCCGCTGCTCCAGAACTTCAATCTTCACCGGACGTCGGTAACAAGAGTTGTATTTAAGTTTACGAGAATATTTTTATTATTATTTGTGTGTAAACTTTTGCGAACTTATAGAATTGCCCGCAGAAAACGGTCAACGACCGTGGGCCTTGGAGTAGGAGTCGACCCAGGCTCCGAACCAAGTAAACCGGCTGTGTTTGCGTTGTTGTGTTCTCTTTTATTTCCGCTGCGCACCCGCTCTTTTTAAATCCGAACGAATTGCGACATTCACCCCCCCCTCTCTCGCATTTCTCGATCCAACAAAGACAACACATAACTAGTAAGCACAAAAGCTTAGTAAGGATCCGGTCCTACTCGCAAAATCCATACGAAAGCAAACAACATGTACACATAACAAGACATAAACATGAGTTCATCATAGCATACTAAACATCAAAGTTTCTAAGCATGCAGCATAAAGTATCTTAAGCATACCCTTCACATATAATAAATGTTTTCAAAGGATGTTTTCAAAACAGTTCCATAACGGTATTACTTAAAAATACATCCATGTCATATAGGGCCCAGTTGTGTACCACATGATGCGCGTTCCCTAATGAGTTGGGGTAGCGAGCCACCAATCCCATTAGAGCAGGACCCTTACGTCCTACCAGAGCCATGACCTTAAGTTAACATGCACCCCGGATTTGTTTAACGACCCCTCTTACGAGTCGGGTACACAACTTACAAAGTAAAATACTTATCATGTCTTTACATAGATGCTAAGGATGTACTCCAATTTCACTGCTCAAGGGACACCCACTTTTTCAGGGTGTTTCTGATCCCATAGGGACACACCTCACAACATAAGGGTGTTCTGGATCCCATACTTAGTGGAGTATCCTTTCAAGCATTTCATCACACATATCACATGCAATCTCATAAGGGTGCCTCATGGGCCATAAGACATGCTCATACATACATCATAATTCGACCACTTAACCATACTTTAGATATGACAAGATTTGGTCACATAGATCATACTCATATCATAGGAAGTAGTAGCATGCTAACAAGTAAGGTAATCAGACATTTCATTTAAATACCACATGCATATACATGTCATAGGAAGTGGTAGCATGCTAACGATTAAGGTTTCAAATCAACCATTTCATTTAACATCACATGCATATACATATAATCATCCCCAAACAGAAGCATATCTCATAGGGTATTTTAGCCTTCACAAACCCTAATCCTAGGGGGTTGGCCGAAAATCATGCTAGGGGAAAAGTTTAGTTTTTAAATCAAACTTTCCATTCAAACATTTACACAAACATCTCACATACATATCATACCACTTATTAACCATAGATTTCATCATAGGATAAATATGCAACCCTAAACCCTAATCCCTCTAGGGTTGGCCGAAACTAGTAGGGTAGGGAAAAGTTGGATTTTTGTAACTAAACATTTATACAACCACATTGTCTACATCATCATACATTACACTAAACATAAAATCCATCTTAGAGAAATTCCACTCTTAAACCCCATAAATCCCTTAGCTTGGCCGAAACCTACAAAGGGTGAAAACCCTAGATTTTGTTCATAACATCATGATGAAACAACATGTACATATACCTTAAATCCCAAGGGTCTACTCATGTAACAAGGAGGGACCAAGGCCTCCCCTTAAGGGGTGGCCGAAATCTACAAAGGGGGAAAACCCCCATTTTTCGAAAACCACAAAAGCAAAGATTCATACACAACTATTACACTGCAGGTGAGGGGATACTTACATCCTTTCGCTTGAATTTCTCCTTCTCTACTCCTTAGGGTACCCTTGAAGAAGAAGAAGATGAGTGTTTCCCTTGTTAGCCTTCTCTAGCAATCTTGGCCCTAGTAGAGGGCAAGAACCTTAAAGGGTTCCCTTCTCCTTCCAATTCCCTAGGGTTAGAACCCTAGGGTGAAATTTCGAACTTGCTAAGAGGGGAAGAGGGCTCTTGGTTTTCGAAAAATGGAAGTGGAGAAGAAGAAGAAGAAGTGTAACTTCCTTCTCCATCTCTTATTTATACTCTTCTCTTGAAGAGACATGTCTCTTCACTTCCCTAGCTTTAACAAGCATGTTTCTTATTCTCTCAACAAGAAACATGGCTTGGTTCATTGGTTATGACATGGTTAGTGCAACTAGGAGGTTCAAGGTTCAATCCTTGCCTCCTCCTTTCTATCTCTTTTTTTTATCACAATTTGCACTAATCCATATCAAGCCCATTAAGCCAAGCCCATCATGAAATTTCATAATATTAATAATATTTCATAATATTAATAATATTTCATGAATTCATAATATTTCATAATATTAATAATATTTCATAATATTCCATAATAATATTTCATGAATTTCATAATATTTCATATTCATGAATTCATAACATTTCATAATATTCCATAATAATGTTTCATGAATTTCATAATATTTTTGGGGTGTTACATTACTCTTGAAGCGTCGACCCCTTCTCATCATTCTTCTCACAAAGTTTCCCATCTCGGAGGAAGAAGAGCCGCTGCCATCTTCCTCAGAATCGGACTCGGATTTGGAAGAGGATGAAGACGAAGAGACTTCCTTCTCCTTCTTCTTGTTTGACCGGTCCCCTGCAACTAAAGCAATCCCCTTCTCCTTGGGGCCTTTGTTAGCCATTTCATGCAATTCCATCTCACAAAATAAATCATCTAACTTTACAATGGATAGATCCTTGGAAACTTTGTAGGCATCCACCATGGATGACCACAAAGCATTCCTTGGAAAGGCTTTCAAGACATACCTCACAAGGTCGCGATTCTTGACCTTTTCATCAATCGAATGAAGCCCATTGAGGACTTCCTTGAACCGGCTATGAAGCTCACTTACCGATTCATTCTCCTTCATGGAGAGATTTTGGAGTTGGTTGAGGAACAAATCTCTCTTTGCGATTCTTGAGTCTCGGGTGCCCTCGTGAAACTCAATGAGTTTGTTCCACAAGTCCTTTGCACTTGTGAAAGGACCAACCTTGATGAGTTGGTCTTTGTTCATGCCACATTGTAGAGTGACAACCGCCTTCGCGTCGGCTTCACTCTTTCGAATTTGTTCGACAGTCCATCTCCACGACTCAAGTTCTTTGCCTTCATCATCCTTAGGAGGGGTGAATCCCTCCTTCACCGCGAACCAAGTATTGATGTCCATCTTCAAGTAATACTCCATCTTTGATCTCCAATATTGAAAATCAGCGCCATCAAAGAAAGGAGGTCGGGTGGTGGAAAATCCTTCTCTCAATGCCATCTTGTTGATAGCTCTAGGATGTTAAGCTGTGAACAGAGCCCCAAGCTCTGATACCACTTGTTGGAACCCGAATGGCTAGAGAGGGGGGGGGTGAATATAGCCAATCACTTAAACCTTTGGCACAAATCAAATTTCTGCACTTCACTTTGTTAGTAGCACAGCGGAAGTATGAAAACAGAAAATGCAGAAACAGAAAATGAAGGGAAACAACTACAACTAGCAAGATCGCTAACAAGGAGGGTTTACAAGGTTCGGGGATAACTTGCCCCTACTCATTGGCGTGCCCTTAAGGTGGGCGATCCCTTGATCGTCAGCAGATCAAGCCCTGGTTATCACCGGATAAAAAGCAACCTCCTTCTCGGTGGAGAAACCTCTCCACAGCGTTTCAATCACAGATTTAAGTTTAAGCACAAAGAAACAACAAGAAGGATCTTACTCAAACACTTAGCAAGGACAAGAACACAGTAAGCTTTCCTGAGCTCCACCCAGCGGCGATCTCACGCAAGAACCCTTCCTCGTGTCTTCCCGCTGTCGGACTCCAAGCCTCTTGTTCTCTCCTTCAAGCGCTCAAGTAATGGATGATTGCTTCTCAATTGCAGTAGCTTGCTCAAGATGATGAAAACTTCAGAACGCACAAGCTAGATGTGGAGAACACACAGGCGCAGCAAGAACTTAGTTCGCGAACTCTCGAACACAACCTCTGCTTCAACGAACCCTTCTTCCACCCTTTTGTTTCTCCACTCAACACTAAGTGACAGCATCTCCTGCAGCCTCCAGCTGCTTCCCTGCCAATGCCAGCTACCACTGAGCCCTTCCTGGACTTCCTAAGCTCCCCTCAGCCAAGCTCCAGTCAGCAGCTCCAGTCTGCAGCTCCGGCCGTTGCAACCTGAGATGTAAAACGGACAAACCTGCTCCAAGGAAAGCCTCCATTGACCTCTCCTTGAGTGTTTGAATCCTCCCCTATCACCTACAGCTTAATCAGAGTGTTAGAGCAGCATATCAAATAGCAAATCATATATCAGATGTTAAGCGCAGAGAATCGGATACGTTCAGACGCGATCAGAGCGTCTGACAGTGCATTTTGAATTAAAGTGATCGGTCATCGGACCGATCAGAGAGCCTCCTGATCGGTCACCAGACCGATCAGGCTGGGTCCAGACCGATCAGGCTCTGTCTTGATTGGTCCCCAACGCTCAATTAGAAATCGCGATTTCTTTGGGACTCTCCTGGATTGATCACCAGACCGATCCCAGGTTGTGGGTCGATCACCCGACCGATCCACCCCTTTATGGGGCGATTTCTGAGTTTCGCAGTCCAGATCCCCTGATCGATCACAGGACCGATCAGGAAACCTCCTGATCGGTCACCGGACCGATCAGGTAGTGACCAGACTGATCAGGCTCCGTCCTGATCGATCATAGTGAGGAACCTGCGATGCTGGATCGTTCTCTAGAACGATCTACACAGTGATCCTGATCGGTCACCAGATCGATCAGGAGCAGTTCAGCAAGGGAACTCAACCTCACTGTTTGCTCCCTGTTCGGTCACCAGACCGATCAGGAGCAAAGCAATGGGTGAAACGCGTACTCCCTGATCGGTCACTAGACCGATCAGTCATCGCTGGATCGGTCACCAGACTGATCCACGAAGGAGCACCGTGCCAACTCCCTGATCGATCACCAGACCGATCCAGGGGCTCCAACCCAGCCCTCCAAGCTAGGGTTTCATCCACCTTAGCCCTCCAAGCTAAGGATTTTTCACCTAACCCTCCAAGTTGGGAATTTGCACCCAACCCTCCAAGTTAGGACTTTTCACTTAGCTCTCCAAGCTAGGACTTTTCACCCAACTCTTCCGGATTAGGACTTTTCCAAACCTAGCCCTCCAAGCTAGGACCTGACCCTCCAAGCCAGGACTTTTTCACCTAACTCTCCAAGATGGGAATTTGCACCTAACCCTCCAAGTTAGGACTTTTCACCTAGCCCTCCAAGCTAGGACTTTTCACCCACCTCTTCCGAATTTGGACTTTTCACACACCTAGCCCTCCAAGCTAGGATTTTCAACACCTAACCCTCCAGGTTAGGATTTTCCAACACCTAGCCCTCCAAGCTAAGATTTTCCATACCATGCCTGATCCCCGACCAGGACTTAATCATAATCAATAATCATCCACCTAAACTAAAATCGGTGTCAACACCAAAATAACAATCAGGGCCAGACTGCATCAACACACACGCTCTTCAATAATTTCCTATAGTCTTTTCTGATCTAGTGATCCGCAGAACAAGCCCATCCGATAGGGAGGAAGGCACTCAGAGCCGACACACATACTTGTTCGCATCACTTATCAGATTGTAATGGAGGCCACGAGACCCTTAGGGTCCCTCTCCCACTTAGTTATTTACGTTGAGGTTTTTCACATGCACACACACACGACAAGCACATAAACCAATATAATAGACAATGAAAAAATCCTAGATTTTTCCAACTATTATGGCCTTGGTCTTCAATGCGCCTCCAGTCGTGTTGCCACCTCGTCCACTCCATCCTTTCCATGCGCAAGCCACCATGAAGAAGTTCCTGAGCCGAGATGACTAGCTTACTTATTTACATCCATTGACCCTATACTCCACAAAGGAGTGTGCATGTAGTCTAGAACAAAAGTAAATAAAATCTTGGCTAAACAAGTACCATATTTAATTACAAAAATTAATCAACTTATTTAGCCTCATCAACCCTGAGGTTTCAATTAATTTAGAATACACACAATCAATCACATACATAACCTATTTATGCCATAATAATTAGAATCTAGTGCCTGCAACAAAGAGTTAACCTACGCACATCCAAAAATTATCCAACAAAAATAATGTACATGATAATGTGAAAAAAAAAACCGAATCCTAAACACACAAAACCAGAAACCTCGCTCTGATACCAATTGTTGGGTGTAAACCCTTGTATGGCTTGAGGATTTCCTAAGCAACCACGGGGTGGAACATGAGAGACCTTTCTATGTCTATGGATTAAAAATTTAATTCGAATAGAGACCCATCTCCCAAATGACCGTCTCGTCGTCGTGTTAATTAATCCAAGTCACAACTTAGCCAAAACAAAAGTTAAGGCCTTGTAACTTTCTAGATTAATCAACCGTGGAAAAGATGATGAATGGATTGCCGGTTTTTGTGTTTACAATCGGGTTCCATGACATAAATTAATTATCATATTAATTAACAAATAATTAATCTATGATAATTAACTAGCAACATGCAATAAAAATAAGCATGATCAAAGCAAAACAAAGATGGAGCTAGGAAGAGATATACCTCGCAGTCTTCTATCTTATGACCCTCCCCTCTTGGACATCGTGTGAGCGATGAGCTACCAAGATGCGAAGTCACCGAAGCTTTGAATTAATCGCCTTTCTTCCATCTTCTTCCAATCACCAACACAAACCCTAGGGAGCTAGGGTTTTCTTGCGTCGATTGCTTATCTTCCTCTCCACCTCAAACCGCTGGCCACCATTAGCTCCAAGGCCTAGCCAACTTCATGGTTACACCGAAAGGAAATCGAGGAAGATGAAGAAGAGAAAGAAGAAGCGAGAACAAATCTCCTTCTTCCCCAAAACCCATCGAAAACCCTGGCCTCCCTCTCAATGCCGCCGGCGCCAACTTGAGAGAGAGCCTCTCTATTTTCCGACCACCGACCTCCCCTCTCCCTTGCTCCTTTGCTTGCGCATGCAAAGGGAGAAGTGAAGACAAAGATGGAAGAAGAAACTCGTGAAGAAGATGAGGAAAGGAATCAAAATTCCCTTGCTCACCGCCGGCGGGTCTACTCTCTTCCTTCTTTCTCCCTTTGATCCTTCCTAGACCTAGCAGAGTCTCCACGCCACAGAGGAGCTGCTGATGAGGTGAAGAGCCGAAGAACTCTCCTCCTTCTTCCTCCTCTATCGTCGTTGCAAGGGGTTGCCCTAGGAGAGAGATTAGGAGAGGGTTTAAGAGTTTTGGCTTTTGGTGATTAATTGGAGATTAATTCCTATATCATGACTCCTATGGGATATTTATAGGGCTAAGGTAGGGACCATGAGGAGGAGTTGGTTCTTGGCCCGCTAATGGATCCATACCCGGCCCATTAATGGAGATATATTCCACTAAAGGATCCCATTGAACTTCCTCACCAATCCCCATATTTTCATTTGAGCTCCACTTATTATGAGTCATCTATCTCCCCGTGTTTAAGATATCGAATGCCCAATAATTAATTTAAATTACTGACAATTAAATTAATTATCCTCTTGATCCTCGATTAGTATCACTCATCATTTTCATCATGTCGGACCATAGTCCACTTGCAAGATTTGGCATGACGATCCTTTTGAGCTCACCAAGGGGGCATCATCATCCTGACTTACCAGGACACGAATTCCGTCAATAATCAACGACACACTATATAATTAATATTATTTCTCAATTTATCGGGCCTATCGATTTAACAGAATAAATCTCACCCTTTGGTAAGTCAAAGAAATAATAATTAATTATACGTGCCCGTTATTATTTCGGGATTAAGAGATCGTACTCCTAATATATATCCGACGTCTAATCCAATTTACGAAGTCAGTATAAAATTGGATGATCTCTCTTTTGGTCATACTCAATGCACACAAAGTGCACTAGTGTAATTCTATGGTTAAGATAAACCATACCTAATTACAGTACAACCATCCCGATGGTTTGTCCAACTCCATCTCGGTTGTGAGCCTCTTTCTTATACTTCTGCAAGGAACTTGATAATATGATCTTCTGTGCGACACCATGCACCATGTTATCTACAATGCAAAGTATGAGATATTTTGTGCATATACTAATATAAATATGCACCGTATGATTTTGCGATTATCTTTTGGAATGTAAATGTATTTTAACCAAAAGTAAATCTTTTATTATACATCCTAACAATATTAAATTTGATAGAAAATATATTAGATTTTAGTTATATGATACTGAATTTAGGAGGAATTATACTTTATTTTAGACTTCTTGTGCCTAAAAATAATGAGGACAATTAGATAAATTTGTATGTATTAGAAAGTTAAAACAAATAAAACTTTGCATGTAGGGAGCAAAAATAAATTTTTTCTAACATAGAGACTAAAAATTAAGTTTAAGATATAATTAGAAATTTAAAAACAATTAATATATGATTAGGAAATTATTTTAAATTTTTTATATGCAAATTCAATTTTTTTTCTCAGTCCCCACGTTAGAAAAGCACACAGTTTTTATTGAAAGTCAAAACCGGACTCTAATTTCATAAATATCATTTTTCCATTGTTAAATAAATTAATTTTATTTGATAAAAATAGTATACATATAATGCTTTTATATTCATAAACTACTTTAATAATTTAATAAATATTATTCAAATCCTTTATCACCTTAATTAAAATTTCTTATGTTTAATTAAAAACATTTAAAATTATTATAGTAACTATTAAATGATTATTATAATAACTAAGTGATTGTTAATTACAATAATAATTATTTAATTTACTTCATAATGCCAACTAAAAAACAATTCAAGACCTTCCATTACGTCTATAGTGCTCAAAAACAATTCATTCTTGGGCTAAAATGACAAATTTTGATAATTATGACAAAAAAAATTACGCTAAAAATTTTTTTAATAAAAAAAATAATTAATTTTGTCACTTGACATAATGCTTTGGGTGAGTGTAGGATATTCTATTAAATTATATACAATCTCACATGGGTAAATTAGATAAATTTTTTTTTTTTATACTATCAAGGTATTTTAATTAAAATATCTTGATAATCACAAATTAAATTTAGTCATTTGATTTATCTCGTGAGTCCGAGATGCTCTAAATTCATATTAAAATAAATATAGGGGATATTTTAACATTAGATTTTCTTAATCTGCAGCACCTGAACTATAACATGTATTAAATTATGCATAAAATAAATAAATGTAAAGAATATTTAATCTTGGTACTACTTCCTCCCATCACAAGGCATATTCATTTCTCGGTCCAAATATGCTTTAGAGTTAGTTTTTTGAGCTAAGATTTCATATTCTAAAATTGTTGATTGATTTTCAAACTAAATGTTAAATTTCATAAGTGCCAACTATTAGGACAGGTTCGAGATAGGAGGGGTGAATAATTTCGATCATTTCATCTCAATTGTATGTTCATTGTTTGAATGTGCAATGAAAATTTTGAATCAAACTTCACGTCACATGCATACCACCATTAGTTTTATTTGGTTCATCGCCTCTCAAGGCGACGTGTTGGTGCAATTGCCCTCGGGTCAAGGTTGACCAATTTAACTAAGCTCGGGACAATCCGAGCTTGAGTTTCGATTTTTGATAATGTGTGTGAGAGAAATCAAGTAAGTCAAAGGAAGGATCGGATACTCGACTGGATAAGTCCTAATTGGAGGTTAGACAATGAGAAATCCTATCTGCAGGTTAGGGTGATGAAAGACCTAGTTGAGAACTAGGAAATAAAAAATCCTAGCGGGTCTAGGTAGTGAAAGATCTAGTTGAGAACTAGTCAGTTGAAGACCTAGTTGGGAACTAGATAATGGAAATCCTAGCAGGGTTAGATAGTGGAAGTCCTAGCGGAGCAAGATAGTGAAGACCTAGTTGGCAATTAGGCAACAAAGTCCTAGCGATGCAATACAATGAAAAACCTAGTTGGAAATTAGGTAATGAAAGCCCTAGCAGGGCAAGGTAAGATAAAAGTCCAAGTGGGTCAAAAGTTGATAGGACACTTATAGAAGAAGCCCTAGCAAGTCAAGATTGACTAGATGCTTGGCAATGAGAAGTCCCAACGAGTCATGAATGACTTTATGGATGGAAAAAGGTACCCTAAACTCGAATTCAGATATTAGGGTTGGATAATTAATTAAGGTAATCGATTGATCCAAGGTAATAAATTGGGTTGATTTTCTAATTGATTAGGATCTCAATTCGTGAAAACAGAAAGAACCAAAATTGATTAGTCAATCGATTTTGACTTTCCTAATCAATTAGGAAAATCGATCAGATGAGTTTTCGCGAAACGCAGTAGGCTTCTGAATCGATTAGCCTAAACGATTCAAAACTGCCAAATCGATTAAGGCGATCAATTAACAAGGTTTTCACAACAACACAAAAGGTATTTGAATCGATTGGGGCAATCAATTAGGTAGTATTTCTGCGAAGCACTAAAAACTTTGAAATCAATTAGAAGTTGTCGAATCGATTGTTATGGCTCTCCAATCGATTAGTTAGGTGAAAAAGAATCATTCTGTAAATTTTAAATGGTCGAGATGACGTGACAAATTGGGGGAGGCTAATTGATTAGAAGGCGTTCAAAGAACCCTAAAAAAGGATTTTCGTGAAGGTTCGAAGGGACTCTCGTTTACATCAATTCTTGAGAAGTTAAAAGCAAAGTGTTACTACATTTCCAAACAATTAAGAGACATTTTCAAGCAACAAGAAAGCACTCAAAGCAAAATTCATGTAAAGTTGTTTGTATTCATTGTATTTATTTTCATATCTTGTTATATTTCTCGTGTTTGAGATTATATGAGACTTCTCCACTTCCTGAAAGCAGGCTTTTATAATACAGTGAGAGAGGGTCGGATCCTTGGATTAGTCAACTCAAGGAGATGAATATCAAATAAATCGAAAGCATTAGCATTTTGATGATTCTTCAAGATATCCACTATAAATTAAGTTCAAAGAAACAAACGAAACTATTAACCCCCTCTAATTCATACCAGTCCCAATAGGATTAGTTGTTTAACTTATTCCTTTTATTATTATAATGCAAATGATGAAGAATATAGTTTTGGATTATATATAAATTTTATGATTGCTTTGTTAGGATGTATACTAAAAACCTAGCTTTTGTATGGACATCTATATTTTGGAATGAGAATCACATGATCATTGTTTGTATTTTATATTTGATATATATATACATGCTATTGTCTAATACTTTACATTGTAGATAACATGGTATGAGGTGTCACACATAATATCATGTTATCAGTCCCTTGTAGAGTATAAGTAGAGGCTCACAACCTAGATGGTTTTGGACAAACGATTTGCATGGTTGTAGTGTAATTTGATATTGATTTATCTTGACTATAGAATTACACTAGTACACTTTGTGTGTATTGAGCAGACCGATATAGAGGTGATTCAATTTTATTGACTATATAATTGAATCAAACCTAAGATATTATGGTGTACATGCTCTTAATCCCGATATAATAATGGGCACATGTACTTAATATCTATTTCTTTGATTTACCAATGGCTGAGATTTTTTTGTTAAATCGATAGACCCGATAAGTTGGGAAATAATATTATTTACATGGTGTGTCGTTGATTATAAAAGGAAACTGTGTCCTAATGCGTCAGGTTGATGATGTCCCCTTGAGGAGCTCACAAAGCTCATCATATTAAAACCTACAAGTGGACTTGATCCGACATGATGATAAGGTTGAGTGGTACTACTCATGGAGTTATATATTAATTAATTAAATTATCAGTAATTTAATTAATTAATGAACATTCGATATTTTAAACACCGGGAGATTTTGTACACATAATAGGTGGAGCCCATATCTAATTATGGGGTTGGTGAGGTAATTCAATGGTGATCCTTTAGTGGAATGGATCATCATTAATGGATCGGGCTTTGATTCATTAGGTGGCCAAGACCCAACTCCTCATGGTCCCTATTGTAGCCTATAAATACCTCAAGTGTCATGAGACCAAGGCATCCAATTAATCAACCCTAATCTCCTCTCCTCCTCTCCCTCTCTCCTAGGGCTACGACGGTAAGCTAAGGAAGAGTCTTCCTTTAGCTGGCGACAACCAAGAAAGGGGAGAATCCATCTTCTTCTTCTCTACTCCACCTTGCAGGTGTGCACCTAGGTCAAGAGAAAAGGTGAAGGAAGCTTTCCTTTCTTCTCCTTGAAGGTGTTCACAAGTTGAAAGTAGAAGAAGGTGGCCGGCGATCCTTGAATAAGGAGAGCAAGCTGACGGTTTAGTAAAGGGAGAAGGAGGAAGGTGATTGGCTAGGGTTGTTGTGAAGAAGAGATTCATCATCTTCTTCCTCTTCCTCTCTTCATTCCTTGGTGGACGGTGCAAAGAAGGAGGAGCTCTCCTTCTAGGGTTCCGGCGGCAACCAAGGAGGAAGATAGAGACCCTTTAGGGTTTCGGTGGAAGGGCAAGGAGGAGGAGTTGGTGCTCTTGGCGACTTCGTTTCTTGGAAGATCGTCGCCCACATGACGTTCAAGTAGGGGGTAGGTAATGCAATAGAAGATCGCGAGGTAAACAAGAAGGTATAATTTCTTATTTTGGTTCATTTGATCTTGTTTTATTATTGTATGTTATTTTATGTCATGGACTCCGATGATAAACACAAAAACTAGCGATCCATTCATCGTCTATTCCGCGACTAATCGGTTAGACGAGTTAGATTGCTTGAACAACAAGTTTGTTCAAGCGGTCACTCGAATCGGTTAACACGATGATGAGTCGGTTGTTTGGAAAATTATTCTCCATTCGGATTGAAGAAATTTTAATCCGGAGATATGGAGAGGATTCCCATGCGCAACAGTCGAAACCAACATGCTTGGTGTCTTTGTTAAGAAAGAAAATATCCTCAATGATATTATTAATTTGTACTTAAAACTATTATTAATCTGAGTCATTGTTTTTCCTAAGAAAATGATATAAATTTGTATATTATCTTTCTTAAAGTCTCCATAACCTTTAGTTTTAATTATGATTTTAATATGTTTAATGAAATCTTGAATTGTCATATTAAAATTAGGACAAAACTATGTGATTGTTATGTTATTGTTCATATCGACTTCAATAAGCCCAATAATTGCCTTTTCTTTATCTACGAATCTTGAGTCATATAGGACAAGTAACACCTTGCCTCCGATGCTTTTTCTAGTTAAGCCTCTAAGGCCGAATATAATTAATCCTAAATGAATGTAATTATGTAGTCGACAGAGAAGTATTCGTGCTAACTCTTCAGACATAAGAGTTAGACGTTCTTCTCCACCATCATGGAGGTGAAGTGCTTCAGTCCTATGGTGGCGAAATAATGAAGTATTGAAAGAGAATCTTCCTTGGTTATACAATCTTCTAGGATTCAGTGTGTTAAGTTGGGCATTAGAAAAGAGAGTGAGATCTCTTTCTATGTCTACTAATTCTTTTAATCTGTGATTAGAAATACTATTTCTTCTTCCCACTATATTATCAAGCCAAGAAGTATTTGTTTCTGTTCTTCTTTCACTTATTGTTCTAGATGGGCTGGTAAAAGTCTCAGTTGTATTTGAGGGTTGTATTAAATTCATTTTGAGTGAGGGGTGTATAAGGAATAAGTTTTAGGTTGTTTTCTAAGAATTACTTTTCCCGTGGATAACTTATTTAAGTCTTTTGCTAAACTATTTATACTTTCTTTCCACTCTATGGCTAGTGTTGTTTTTTGTATTTGTTTCTCAATTTAGAGTACTTTATTTTCTAAAAGTGTGAGTCTATGGTGTATCGAGGATAATAAGGCTATGATAGTATTCTTTTGTTGAATTATAACTTGATCTGCTTGTCTAGTAACTTCAAGTTTACAATATCCAATATCTTGATTATTTGAAAAGTGTTTGGAAAATTCTAAGGCTTCTTCAAAATAAGTATTTTCAAAATTTAGTTTGTTCATTTATATTTAATTTCTTCTAGTAGAGCATGCATATTTTTAAGATCCTCTACTATCTTTGTTGTGATTATTTCTTTTAATTGTAATAGGACTATTTGAGTTTGACACTCAAATTGTTTAGCTAGTAGTTCAAAGGGATTATTGTTATTGTTTTCGTTTATTAGTTTTGACAAACTTAAACTTTCTTTCTTGGTAGGAATACAAAATAGATTAAGCTGGCTAACTCTTCTGTTTAATTAGTCTTGATAGTCTTTTAAGAAATCTATGTTTCTTCTCAGGTCACCTAGTAGTTGTGTTTGTTGGATTACAGTCGTAGATACTTGTTCTAATATATGATAGATATGGTTTTGTTGAGCTGCTAAAGAAGTGCCTAAACTAAGAACTAAGTCTGTAAGAGTATTTAAGTAGGGGTTTTCACTATGTATGCAGTGGATGAATGCTCTAAATCGGGTATAACAATTATGGTTAAGATGATCTATTGTTATGATCTTCCTAGTTGGGTTTTGTAGTGCTAGATCCAAATAGTCTAATGTTGGAAACTCCTTAAAATCAGTTGTATAAGAAGTCATACATTTGTGGTCCGCAAAATCTTAAGGCTCTAATATCAATATTTTTTGCTTTTGTGAACCGTAATTGTGAACAGTACAGATTTTTTTTCTACTCTCAATACTAGTGAGCCTCACCCATAGGGGACTTCACAGTAAGACAGACTGTTGTCCCGACTTTTTCAGGGATGAGCAGCTTGCCCTTTCTTGCCCTTTTCTTAGCCCACACAGGTCTTATTCAGTTAGAGTGCTGCGAAATCTTCACGGTTATCGTTCACAGAGTAGTTACTAGGAAAAGGACTGAGGTATGAAGAGGATGGTAGGTTCACAAAAAGAAGAAGAAGAAGTTGGTAACATAATCTTTTGCATTAAGAAGAGCTTATATTACAAACCATCATACAAACTGAGAAAATTAACAACATAGACAGAGATAATCAGATGTACATAGTAATCACTAGCAAGCATATAGTACTAACATATTTTACAGGACATATTTTACATGACAGACCTATGGATTTACAATGGTGGAGAACATAATGGGGTATTAGGAAAGCACTTACAAATTTGGAGGGCTGGAACTTGAGCGAGGCATGCTAATGGTGAAGGTCCGTGCTTGCCGAAGGAGAATGAGGGGGTTTATATAGGAAGAGAATGGGTTGCGTTGGATAGACTGCTGGAGTACCCAGGGCCTGGGTAGGTGCATGAGGAAAAGGCATCTGGTGAGAGGAGATAAGACATAATCTTGAGGACGTGGAAAGTGGATGGTCAGTCTTGCAGAAGGCTGATGAGGGAATAAGGACGAGTCTTGCTGGAAAGTAAGATGCTAAAGAGGAAGTGACCAAAAATGGATGTCAGGCTGCAGAATATACTTCATAAAACCAAGAGATTTTTCTTTTGAAACCTTAGCAGGATTAGAATGGAACATCTCTTTAGATATACCATCCCAGACCTTACAACCAACACAATTAATAATGTACAAAGATAGAAAGGGAGATCTCAAAGTAAGATTCAACAATTATAAACCTTCTACTTCACAGAATGAAGATAATGAAGAGGAAGATAATTTAATCCTAATGAATATAGAAGATCTTAATATTAACAGTAGTCAGCAAAGCACATCTTTAGTAGATAACATGACTTTTATGTTACATCAAGAACCACAATATAGGTTTTTTAATGACTTAGACGAATTTTTATTTTTGCCCTCAGAAATGGCAACTTATCTGACTCTTAAAGAATTAATTGAACTCGAAGACTTTGAAAAGAGAAACAAAAACTTGAGAATGACTAGGAATTATATTTTGATGAAGACCATAATATAATTGCTAGGAAACGAAGTACATATTTATATTGGTGCAAGATGCATCAGTGATGTCCTCCTCTAGAGTTTCAATTTAACAATATGCTTAAGATTGTGATACATTGACAAGGTAAGGGTGAGTCAAGAAATCCGTATAAAAGTGAAGAAAAGTCCTAGTTAACCTAGGCAATAAGTCCTGGTTCGAAGAATTGGGCACTAAGTCCTGATCATGGATTGGGCAATAAGTCCTGGCCGCGGGCTGGGCACCGAAGACCTGACCGAGGGTTGGGCACGAAGTCCTGATTCGAGGAATTGGGCAATATGTCCTGGCCGAGGGCTGGCCACCGAAGTCCTGACATAGGGTTGGGCAATAAGTCCTGGTCGTGGACTGGGCATGAAGTCCTGGTGAGTGAAGTTGGGCAAAAGTCCTAGTGAGTGAAGCTAGGCAAAAGTCTAACCGAATGGGTTGGGTGGCAACCTTCTCCTGAGAGGAGTAGGCGAAAGGCGCGTTCCCTGGGAAGGGAACACAGGCGTCGGTGTTGGTGCAGGAAGCACCATATCGAACCTGGTTTTGATATTGGCAAAGGATTCAAAGTTAAGTTTATTTGTGATCTAACGTTGTTCACTGAGTGTGCAGAAAAAGCCCTAGCGAAGGACTGCTAGGCACTGGTAAAGGAATGCCAGGAAAGAAAGCCCTAGCGAAGGAATGCTAGGCACTGGCGAAGGACTGCCAGACAGGAAAAGCCCTAGCGAAGGAATGCTAGGCACTGGCGAAGGACTGCCAGAAGAAAAGACCTAGCAAAGGGCTGCTAGGCACCAAGCGAAGGGCAGCTTGGTACCTCAAGACCTGGCGAAGGACTGCTGGGCAAAAGTCCAACTGGAGGATCCGGTTGGCACCAGGTAAAACTCTCCCGAGAGGAGTAGGTGAGGACGCGTTCCCCTCGAGGGAACATTAGGCGTCGGTTCGACCTAGGGCTCCATTTTGGAGATCCAAAGTCAGAACCAAGACAGCTAAGGCTGTTTTAACTAACTTTCAATTTTGAATTTTTATATTTTCACCATAAGTCTGAATTGATAAAACAAACAATTTTTGAAATTTTGTCATAAATTTTTTTATTATTATTTTAATATTTTTCTCGAAATTCGTGCTACTTTAGTTTGAGAAAATTTTTTTTCTAAACATTAAATTCCTACTTTTTTATCATTAACCAGAATTGACAAAATCAACATTTTCAGAAATTTATCATAAATTCTCTTTATTATTTTATTATTATTTTGCCTCGAAATTCGTGCAATTTTGTTTGGTTATTTTTTTTTCCGCACTACTAATCCAAGACCAAGTCTTGGTACATTCTGTTAATTCTTTTCTATACGAGGTTAAACTAAATGGCCAACCAAGAGTGGAACAGTGTCCGTCCACCGCTATTCTCCGGCGAGAACTTCAATCATTGGAGAAGTCAAATGGAGTTCCATCTGAAGGCCCATATGGACATATGGATGATCGTTCAAACAGGGTTCTACCTCCCTACAGAAGAGGGACTATCATTTACGTGGGACCAACTGGATGAATCAACCCTGAGGAAGATCGAGACGGATGCAAGGGCAACTTCAATCCTACAATGTGGCCTAACCAAGGAGCAACTCGAGCTAGTAGGTCCATGCAGTTGTGCTAGAGAAATATGGGAAAAATTGGTTAACCTTCATCAAGAAATCTCAGATGAAGAAGAAGTAAATTATCTTTCCCTTTCAGTCCAAGCACAATCAGCCGAGTCAGAGTCTGAACCCGAATCCAAAATCGAACCAGAATTAGACGACGAATTGACTGAGACGGTAACCGATTTCGAATTCTTTTCAAATTTAGAATTAAATAATCAAACAGATACTATAATGGTCGAGGAAGGTGTAAATTTTATTGCAGGGAAAACTCCTAAAGAACCACCACAGAAGGAACTTCAACCAGTACCCGAGTCCGACTCAGACACAGAATCAGAAGATGAGCCTAGATCCGAGGCGACAATGATCAAGGGGGAGATTCCCAATAAAGAACCAAAAGGTAAAAGTGTAAATTCAAATTTTAATCATGTAATTTGTTACACATGCAGGGAGAGAGGGCACTACCAAAATCAGTGCCCTACTCGTAAGACTCGGTCTACACCATCGGCGACAAAGAAATCAGTTCCAAAAGCACGAAAGCACAAAAGTCGCATTCAATGCTTCAAGTGCCAGGAGTTCGGGCATTGCAAAAGTGAATGCACAGATAAAAGAGCTACCAAGAATGCCGGACAAACAATCAACGAAGGTAAATTTACAGTATTTGAAAATCCGTTATTTACCTTGAATAATGTGATTGATTCATGTAACTTAATTAAAACAAATTTCAAAAAATTGAAACAAGAAAATGAAACCCTAAAACATAAGGTCAATAAGTTAGAAAATTTAATTCATAATCTTGCTGATTTCTAAAATCCGGAGTATTACTCCAATTGTGACCTTACTTAGACAATTGTTTGTTTTAATTATGTGTTTTTTTTCTTAGAATTAGGATTGGGACTAAATCAGTTAATTGAAAATTGAACAACATAGTATTGGGTGGAGGTGAGATGATAGTACGTTAGGGAAGCCAATTTGGTGGAACTAGCCGAAGCTACCGATCCAAGACCCAAACTAGTTAGACCAGAAATTTTTCAAAGAATAATTTTGAAAATGAAATTTCATTAAAAGGCTTTGTCAAGGAAATGGTGGATGATCCCATAAGGCTACGGCCAAAGAAGGCCTAGTGCCTCGCCAAGACCTGGAAGCCAATTTTTGAAATTCAAATTCAAATTATTTTTTGTTAAATTCGAATCTAACACAAATTTTCAGTTAATTTTAGATTCAAATACCTCTTTTCAAAATAAATTTAAATTGGGTTTAAAAAATTAATTTAACTTTTCAAAATTAATCATGGCCTTTTCAAAATAAATCTTTCTATTAAAATATGCATCTCACAAAACAGTTAAGGATATCCTGTTTTGCCACTTAGAAATGGGTGAGATGCTTAGGACCTAAAAGTTGAGTCCAACCCAACCAACTAAATCGAATTCAAACTCAAATTAATTCAAACTCAAATTAATTCAATTAAATCAAATTCAAATTAATTCAATTAAATAAAATTCAACTGAATTATTCTAAACTTAATTATCCTCAAATTCAAATTAATTATTCTCAAAATTCAATTTAATCATTTATTTTCAAAATTAAAATATTTGTCTCACACAACCCATAAGGTTAACATGTTTGACCACGTAGAACTGGGTGAGATATCTAGGACCTAAAAGCACAAATCAATATCCTTTCAAAAAAAAAAATATTTTCAAAAGTTATTCAAAATCATCTCTATTTTTTTAATTCAGTCTGCTGTACCCTATATTTTCATTTCTAACATTTTTTAATATAAAATTTCATGTTAAAAATCTCAATAGACTTGTTTTAAATATAATCTAGGGCTTGTTTTGTGTTAGTCATTGATTGATCAAACTTGGTCAAAACAGTCAACCCTAGTCAACATAGTCAAACATAGATAACACTGAAGTCCCCTAGGACATTAGATTGAGTTAAATAGTAAGGGAGAATGGTTTATTCTTTTTAATTTTCTTTCAAAATATCTTTGAAAAATTATTATCATTTCAAAATGGTTTTCGAAAACTGTGTTATCATACCAAATTATGTTTTCAAAAATCTATCTCCTAAAAAATTATCATACTCAAAAGGCATGTTCAAAATTGTTCCTTTAATTTTGACAAACCCTAAGACTAAGAGGAGGATTAACTTGTGGTCAACAAGCCTCCCAGGACTGTGTCAGATTTAAGGGAAGTTCAAATTAAAAGAAGAAGTTTTATGCCTTCAAATAATCACTATATTTTTCAAAATTATGCTTTACAAAAATCATTTTAAAATGTTTTCGAAAAAGAGGCTTATGTTTGAAAATTATCTTCAATTCAAATTGAATTTCCTAAAATTTTATTACCGTGCTGATATTCAAAACTATGCTTTTGATTTTAATAAACCCTAAAGACACAGAGGAAGGTCCACTTCATGATCGATAAGGACTCCTAGGATGTGTCAAATTTAGGGGGAGTTTGAGTCAAGAGAAGAATTTCTGAAATGTGTTTATTAATTATTTTTTAATTTAAATCAAACCTTAAGACTCAGAGGAAGATCGCCTGTAGTCAACAAGCTTCCTAGGACTGGGTCAAGTTTAGGGGGAGATTAAATTAAAAGAATTATTGAATTATATGTTTTCATGCACTGCACGTTTAAAATCCTTTTGAAAACTTAAATAATTTTTTTTAAAATACTATTATTTTTTTCAAAATTCTTTTGGAAATAGTATTTACTTGAGTTGGAGAATTTCCAGGACACTTAGGAAACTATCCTTGTAGTTAACAAGGTTTCCTAGGATTGTGTCAGACTGGAAAAGTAACCAAAGCAAGTAAAATGTTATGCGTTAAAAACAATACTTTTGTAAGTGCTTTCAAAGGATAATTTTCTCTAATATTATAAAAGCACTTATAGTTTTTAATGCATAATCTTCTTATATCTTCAAAAATGCACAATATCTTTCAAAAATACTTCTACTTTTCAAAATATAATGTTTCAAAAGTACTAATATTTTCAAGGCAATAATGTTCTAAGTGAATTTTCTACAAGACTTGCCTACAAATATAATTTTTTTTTAAAAAAATGCCTTTCAAAGTGGAGTTTTGGTGCATGTTAAGCTTTTGCTATGCTTTCAAAAATTATGCTAAATATTTTTATGTTTTCAAAACTCATAGGCTCTGATACACAAATTTTAAAATTTTTTAAAACATATATAATTTTTTTAAAAAAAATTCCTTATTGATATATGTTCTAAGGAAAATTCTCTATGAGTGCAAAAGTTGAAACTTTTTAAAGAAAACTTGTTTTCAAAATGTTGGCTAAGTAAATATCGGTTAAGTGTTTCTTGAAAACTATGTTACAAGTTTTTGCAAGCTTTTTCTAAAATATCGGTTAAGTTTTTCTTGAAAACTATGTTACAAGTTTTTGCAAGCTTTTTCTAAAATATAAGTAGAAGAGTTATCACATTAAGGGGGAGCCTCAAAACATCCATTACCTTGAAAATTATGAAATTCATTACTTAAAGCTTCTTTTGAAAACTATGCTTTTGAACTCCTTTACTTAAATTTCTTTTGGTAAAACTCAAACCTCCCTATTAGATACCTTGTTCACCCATGTTTATTTTTGATATATGTCAAAGGGGGAGGAAAGGTCAAAGTTAAGTATTATAACACAAGTACTCAGGGTTTTAGGGGGAGTAAAGGTTTTTTATGAGAGATAAAGGTTACCTTGTGTTAGTAAATGTTATAAAGTTTTTACTTAACATTGAATTGTGTAAAATTGCTATACTTCATTTTTACATTATGTTCTTAACAGTTATAAAGTTTTTTACTTAACTTTGAATTGTGTTGCCATAATCAAAAAGGGGGAGATTGTTGGTGCAGGAAGCACCATATCGAACCTGGTTTTGATATTGGCAAAGGATTCAAAGTTAAGTTTATTTGTGATCTAACGTTGTTCACTGAGTGTGCAGAAAAAGCCCTAGCGAAGGACTGCTAGGCACTGGTAAAGGAATGCCAGGAAAGAAAGCCCTAGCGAAGGAATGCTAGGCACTGGCGAAGGACTGCCAGACAGGAAAAGCCCTAGCGAAGGAATGCTAGGCACTGGCGAAGGACTGCCAGAATGGACAAAGCCCTAGCGAAGGAATACTAGGCACTGGCGAAGGATTGCCAAAATGGAAAAGCCCTAGCGAAGGAATGCTAGGCACTGGCGAAGGACTGCCAGAAGAAAAGACCTAGCAAAGGGCTGCTAGGCACCAAGCGAAGGGCAGCTTGGTACCTCAAGACCTGGCGAAGGACTGCTGGGCAAAAGTCCAACTGGAGGATCCGGTTGACACCAGGTAAAACTCTCCCGAGAGGAGTAGGTGAGGACGCGTTCCCCTCGAGGGAACATTAGGCGTCGGTTCGACCTAGGGCTCCATTTTGGAGATCCAAAGTCAGAACCAAGACAGCTAAGGCTGTTTTAACTAACTTATTATTTGCTGTTTTGGACTAACCCTGGATGCAGGACCGAAGGACTGTGTTTCTGCAGCTCAGAGAGCCTCAAAGGAGTGAGGCCGTAGCTGAGTAGGGCGCCCCGGATGTGTCGGGCGCCCCAGAGTCAACCCAAAGTCAGCAGAGAGGTAAACGCCCCGACAGCAGCGCAATTGGGGGCGCCCCGCGTGTGTCGGGCGCCCCGCATGTCGGGCGCCCTGCGTGTCTAGGGCGCCCACTGTGCCACGCCACTGGCAGCTACAGCTCACCCTCGCGAAACCAAATGGATGAAGCTTTGACCGGTCAACCGGGCGCCCCGCGCGCGTCGGGCGCCCCAGTCAACTGTTATCCCGAAGTCGAAGCGATCAGTCACGACCGAGAGCATGCCGGATCAGAAGCCACGTGGGGGGCGCCCCGAGCATCCCGGGCGCCCCCAGCCCTATATAAAGGGCCCTCGACCCCAGGTTTAAATAATCAATTCCATTGAACGCAATCACGCTCTTCTGCTCCCGCGCTCTGCTCCAGAACCCTCCAGACTCGAGATACAAGCGCCGGCGACGTCCAACTGCTCTGGAACTTCGATTTACACCGGACGTCGGTAACAAAGAAAAGCTGTCTTTTTCCTTACTGCAATTTACTGTAATCAATCTTTGTAAAATTGTTTTGCACGATTATAGTATTGCCCATAGTAAACGGTCAACGACCGTGGGCCTTGGAGTAGGAGTCGACCCAGGCTCCGAACCAAGTAAAAATCTTGGTGTTCGCATTGTCTGATTTTGATTATTCCGCTACGCAATTGCTCTTTACGAAATCCGAACGAATTGCGACATTCACCCCCCTCTCTCGCATTTCTCGATCCAACAGTCGGTTCGACCTAGGGTTTCGTAGGAAACCCAAAGTCAGAACCAATCTTTAAGGCTAAGGGTATATACTTGTTTGTCTTGTGTTTGTGTATCTTACAAGTACCTAAAATTGAAGACAAAGCAGACAAACAAACACAAAGAAGCTGAATTACAGCTTATTGGGTGCCCCCATTGAAACCAGGGTGCCCCCATCAAGCCAGGCACCTAAATGAATCAGGCGCCCAATAAGGTCCAGGGCGCCCAAGAAGGAGTGTTTATCAGCTTCACGAAGATAGCGAGTTTGGATGAAACTTTGACCGCATAGAGGTGCCTCATAGCAACTCAGGCACCCAAGACAATGCTATATAAAGGGGTTCGACCCCTCAACTCAGAACATCAATTACAACGACATTCGAAGCATTCTGAGTGAAAGAAAAGTGCTAGACGAAGCTCCACGACCAAGGAGGCTCCAGGAGGAAGTACGCGACACTTCGGAGTTCCAGATCGGTCGGGATCGTCGACTCTTTGTTTGGTTTGAATTTACTTTCTGCATTTACTTTCCTTAATATTTTGATTGTAAATCGTGCACTGTAAGACATGTTTCTCCACCTCTGGAAAGTCCGGAAAGGAGACCATTTGTGGACAAGCGTTTCCCGTGCTTAGGCCTTGGACGTATTAACCCTGGGGTTGGGAACCAAGTAAAAACCTGTGTGCACTCTGTCGTTTGGTTTTCCGTTTTGTCTATTTTTTCGCTGTGCTACTAACTCTGTATCTTGAATGAACGATTGAATATACGACAAGTTTCTGTAAATGTTTACAAGTCGATATCCACCCCCTCTATCGACTGCACCGGTCCCGACAAGTGGTATCAGAGCCTGGTAGCTCTTCACCGGACTAACAGCCGACAGAGCAAAGACACCAGGAGTTGAGGGGGAGCCCAGGGGTGAATCAGGTATTTTTCTTTAATTATGGTAAATTTAAAATTTTATATTACATGTTTCAAGTGCAGGGAGAGAGGACACTATAAAATCAGTGTCCTACTCGTAAGACTCGATCTTCACCACCGGCGGCAAAGGAGGTACCAGCGCCCGGAGTCCGGAGGGACAAGAGTCAAATCAAGTGCTTCAAATGTTAAAAGGACGGACACTACAAGAATTAGTGTCCGTCCAAGGTACGAAAAGTTTATGTTTGTAAAGATTTTCAAATTCCTACACAGTCATATGATAATTTAGATAAGTTAGATAATTTTTCTGAAAAATTAGACTTTTTGTATAGTCAAATTAATATTTTGCATAGCCAATTACCAAATGTAGATAATATTAAAATATCAAAAATTAACCTTTTAATCTTTAAAATCAATGCAATAATTTTTATAATTAATTCTAATAATATTAAAGATAATTCAGATGATATTAAAGATAATTCTGAAGATTTTTCTGAGGATATTAAAGATATTTCTAAGGATAATGATGATATCAAAGATAATTCTGAAGAATTTTCTGAGGATATAAAAGATATTTCTAAGGATAATGATAAATCTATTATTAATTCTGATATTTTATCTGAAGATAATCCTGATAATCTAGAAACTTCTATAAATGAGAATGAAGATTTAATTAATATTGATTTTCTGGTTAATTCTGGTAACTTCTTGGTTATTAATTATGAAATATTAATTACTCTACTTACTATGAAGATATAGAAGAATATGACCTTGATGATGAGGATGAGGAGCAAGATGAATTTTCTAGAATCAAGGCTATAGTTAATAAAATCTACAAAAATTCAAACAAAGTAGAAGTGTTAGAAAAACTTGAAAAATTGAATGAAGAAGAAGTAGTAGATAAGTCAGACATTTTTGAAATAATGAAATTAATGCAATTAGACCCAAAACTTTTAACTCAATTTAATCCTTAATTAATTTCATTAATCCTTAATTAATTTCATTTTAATTAATTCTTAATTAATTTAATCCTAATTAATCCTTAATTAATTTAATTCTTAATTAATTTAACTCCAATTAATTTCTAATTAATTTAACTTCAATTAATTCTTAATTAATTTAACTTCAATTAATTCTTAATTAATGTAACTTCAATTAATTCTTAATTAATTTAACTCCAATTAATTCTTAAATAACCTCAACATTAACTCTAACTCTTAAATAATTTTAACCTCTAATTAAATCTTAATAACTTAAACTCAAACTAAATAAAATCTTACCCAACTGCAACAATCAATTTAATAAAATTAAATATGTTAAAGTGGGTTGACATATTCGCGGGTTCACACGATATGTATCAAATCGAGAATTTGATACATTATTAAAAACTTAATTAAAATTCCTTGACTTGATTGAATCATGCATAAATGTCATGCTCATGCATTTGCTGATTTTTTTTTAAATAAATGTCATGACATTCATATTTATATTTCTGCATTATTTAGAATGGTTAGTTAAGAACAAAAAGACTTACTTGAAACTTGAACAACATAGTATTAGGTGGAGGTAAGATGATAGTACGTTAGGGAAGCCCTTCTAATAAGGTCAAGTGGGGTAAGGTGTACCCTACTTGGTTTGTTTAGTCTGGTGGAACTCGCCAAAGCTACCGATCCAAAACCTATGCTAGTTAGACCAAAATTTCTCAAGAAGTAATTTGAAAATGAAATTTCGGTAAAAGGCTTTGTCAAGGAAAGGGTTGTTGCTCCAATAAGGCTACGACCAAAGAAGGCCTTTGTGCCTCGCCAAGACCTGGAAGCCAATTATCGAAACTCATTTTTTATTTGCTATTTGATAAATTTGAATCTAATACAAGTTTTAATTAAATCTTAGATTTAACATTAATTCAAAAAAATTACTCAAGCATCTCACAATACACCCATAACGCAACCATTTTTGCTTGTACTGAGATATTTAGAATGGGTGAGATGTTAAGGACTAATAAATTGAAAGATGCTTTTCAAAATTGTTTTCAAAATTCATAGGATATTATTCCAAAAATCTATTTTCAAAATAATGTTTTAACATAATAATGGTTTTATGGATTTCATGCATGTCTAATTGCTTATATACAATACATTTTCAAAATTATATCCTTTCAAAAAATTGTTTGACCTACACAATTAGACACAAGCCTTTTAGGTCAACACTAAAGTCCCTTAAGGCACTTAGATAGAGTCAGACGGTATCGAGTTCAGGGGGAGTGTATTTTTTCAAAAATAAATATTTTTCGAAAAAGTCTTGTGCTTTAAAAATTATTATCACTTCAAAATATGTTTTCGAAAAATGTTTAAAAAAACTTATTATATTCCATTCTTTCAAAAATCAATTCTTTAAAAATTATCATACTATCATTTCAAAATATCGGTCAGAAATTGTTTTAAATTACTCTTTTGATTTTGATAACCCCTAAATACACATAGGGAGTTTTCTTCTTAATCTACAAGAACTCCCAGGATTGTGTCAAATTTAGGGGGAGTTTAAGTCAAAAGAAAGTAATTCTATTTTCTGACAATTTGTAATTATTAGATAATTATTTTGGTCAGAATCAAACCCTAAGACTCAGAGGAAGATTACTTGTAGTCAACAAGCTTCCGAGGACTGTGTCAAGTTTAGGAGGAGGTCAAATTAAAATAATTATTAAACATGTCAAAATGTTTTCATACACTGTATTTTCAGAGTCTTTTTGAAAACATAAGTATTTTCTCTGTAAAATACTATCATTTTAAAGTCACTTTTTCATAAAAATCACTTTCAAAAACTTATCTTTTTTATGGAATCACTTTTGAAAATAATCTTACTTGAGTTTGGAGAATTTTCCAGGACACTTAGGGATGTCCTTGTAGTTATCAAGGTTTCTTAGGATTGTGCCAGACTGGAAAAGAATCCAAGTCAAGACCTTATTTTCAAAATCCTTTTGTCTTTTGGAATCAATTTGAAATAATATTTACTTGAGTTTAGAGAATTTCCAGGACACTTAGGGAAATGTCCTTGTAGTTAACAAGGTTTCCTAGGATTGTGTCAGACTGGAAAAGAAACCAAGTCAAGTAAAATATTATGTTTTCAAATCAAAAATAATATTAAAAGATTTTTTTTAATATTTGTTAAGTACAAACTATTTTTCAAAAGTACAAAATATTTTTCAAAATACTAATATTTTTCTAAAGTGCACAATATTTTTTCCAAAGTACAAATTTTTTGTGCAAAATATTTTTCAAAGTACTAAGTGCAAATTTCTTTCAAAATACTAATTTTTCTAAATGCACTATATTTCTCTAAGTGAAAATATTTTGCTAAAGTGCATGCATAATTTTTTTCAAGTGAAAATCTTTTATAAGTGCAATTTTTCTAAGGCAATATTTTTCTAAGTGCAAAATTTTCTAAGTTTAAAATATTTTCTAAAAGTACAAAATATTTTTCCAAGTGCAAAATACGTTTCAAAGTACAATTTTTTTGGTGCAGTTTTTTTTACTAGTACTTAGTCTTTTTCAAACAAAATGAGAAGAGTTGTGAAATATTTTATCAAAAATTGTATGCTTTCAAAGAATTATCCTAAGTACTTTCAAAAAAAAATTATTTTTGAAATTTTCATTGTTGGTGCAAGTTTGTTTTGTCATTTTTTGATGTATGAAAAAGGGGGAGAGTGAGCTTAAGTTATAAATTTTTTTCTCCCAAAGGAATAGAGAGCTTAAGTTTTTTTTATCCCAAAGGATCAAAATGTAAATCAAAATATTTTTTTTCCGAGGGTCAATGTTTAAATCAAAATGTTTTTTCCAAGGATCAAAACTTAGATCAACTGTTTCCAATTTATCCCAAGGATCATAACTTAACTCTTTAATCCAATCTAACTTAAGATATTGTCAAACATCAAAAAGGGGGAGATTGTTGGTGCAAGATGCATCAGTGATGTCCTCCTCTAGTGTTTCAATGTTTAACAATATGCTTAAGTTAGTGATACATTGACAAGGTAAGGGTAAGTCATGAAATCCGTATAAAAGTGAAGAAAAGTCCTAGTTAACCTAGGCAATAAGTCATGGTTCGAGGAATTGGGCAATAAGTCTTGGTCGCGGCCTGGCCACCGAAGACTTGACCGAGGGTTGGGCACGAAGTCCTGATTCGAGGAATTGGGCAATAAGTCCTGGCCGAGGGCTGGGCATCGAAGTCCTGACATAGGGTTGGGCAATAAGTCCTGGTCGTGGACTGGGCACGAAGTCCTGGTGAGTGAAGCTGAGCAAAAGTCCTGGTGAGTGAAGCTAGGAAAAAGTCCAACCGGATGGGTCGGGTGGCAACCTTCTCCTGAGAGGAGTAGGCAAAAGGCGCGTTCCCCGGGAAGGAACACAGGCGTCCGTTCAACCTAGGGTTTCACGGGAAACCCAAAGTCAGAACCAATCTTTAAGGCTAAGGGTATATACTTGTTTGTCTTGTGTTTGTGTATCTTGTAGGTACCTACAATCGAAGGCAAAGCAGGCAAACAAACACAAAGAAGCTGAATTATAGCTTACTGGGCGCCTCCATTGAAACCAGGGCACCCCCATCAAGCCAGGTGCCTGAATGAATCAGGCGTCCAATAAGGTCCAGGGCACCCAAGAAGGAGTGTTTATCAGCTTCGCGAAGATAGTGAGTTTGGTTGAAACTTTGACCGCATAGAGGCGCCCCATAGCAACTCAGGCGCCCAAGTCAAGGCTATATAAAGGGGTTCGACCCCTCAACTCAGAACATCAATCACAACAACATTCTAAGCATTCCGAGAGATAGAAAAGTGCTAGAGACGAAGCCCTGCGACCAAGGAGGCTCCAGGAGGAAGTGCGTCGCACTTCGGAGTTCCAGATCGGCCGGGATCATCGACTCTTTGTTTGGTTTGAATTTACTTTCTGCATTTACTTTCCTTAATATTTTGATTGTAAATCGTGCACTGTAAGACGGAGTTCTCTGCCTCCAGAAAGTTCGGAAAGGAGACCATTAGTGGATGGGCATTTCCCGTGCTTAGGCCTTGGATGTACTGACCCTGGGGGGTTGGGAAGCAAGTAAAAACCTATGTGCACTCTGTCGTTTGGTTTTTCGTTCTGTCTATTTTTTCGTTGTGCTACTAACTCTATATCTAGAATGAACGATCGAATTTACGACAAGTTTCCGTAATTTTTACAAGTCGATATTCACCTCCCTCTATCGACAGCACCGGTCCCCACAATGTAAACCTTATGAACCCAACCAAATCTACTAATACATCTGCCACTTCTAGACAACCTATAATACAATATCCAGAAAGTTCTATGAGAACCACTGATTATGGACAAGGCCATCCATCAAGGACACCAATCCTTCCATATACCAACAATAATCCACTTCTTAGAACCCTAGGAAAAAGACATCCACCTGAGATGACTTACTTTGGGAAAAATTCCATACTTTTAAACATAGCTGAATGCGATGATTCCCATCTCTATGACAATTATTTAGAACAATGGATTGTCTCTGTTAAAAGGGATTATCAAGCCAAACATGAGCTAGACATAGAAACAAGAGAAGTCATGATTCGTATAGGAGAAAATTATTTAGGTGACGTAGCTAGAGCCGCCTAGGAAGCCTACAAAGAAAAATCCCCGAAGGAAATAGCTCGCATAGCAGCCCAAGGCAACAACATACTAAACTTTTGTTATACTATCCATAGACATTTAACAACTAGAGATGTCAATACAGGATTAGATAAACGACAAAGGGAAGCTATGAGGGACTTAGATGAGCTTCAACTATTTAGTTGGAATTGGATCAAACCTTTTTGCATTGACTTTCTAGCACTCACAACTATCTCAGGGAATTATTGTAATCCTGAATTAGGCGAAAGACTATTTAGCAAATTACCAGGAGACTTAAGTAAAGAAATTCACAAGGCATGGACAAACTTAAAAGTGGCACCCCAATATGAGAATATAGGAGTTAGAATTCATCATATCATCTCAATACATAAAGAAAAATGTACTTATATTCAATTACAAAAACAACTTAAAAACCAACAATACAGGTTTTGCAGTCAAATATACACTCCACAACAATATGTATTAAGCCAACATAGGCACAAACAACAAAGAAAACACAGTAATCCAACTATATAGTCTCAACCCAAAATTAGACCTAGAAAAGGCTACTACTTGAGAAAAAGCAACGAAAAGAAACCATACTTATACAAGACTAAACATGTCAGAAAATTTAAACCAAAGAAAACATATGCTAATACGATAACTTGTTTTGCCTATAATGAACCTGGACATTTATCTTCAGCATGTCCAAATAAGAAAAACCTATACACTTGGGAAGCCAAATTGGTCTCTTGCAGAAACCTAGATTTAATACCAATTCAAGAGGATGTACCTGATACCTCTTCTATTTACTCTATTGTCTATATAGAGGACATAGAAGAAATAGCTTCCTCCTCCGATTATACATTAATCAATTCATTCCATGACAACCCTTATACCTTGGCAGACAAATATGCAGCCACTAGTAGCATGTTCCAGCAAGAGCTTGATGACTTAGCAGACCAATGGGAGGACTTAGATGCTATGAATCTTATGTTCACACAATCTATGCCTCAAAATACAATATCAAAATCAGATGTCCTAGACTGTGTCCATTGTTGGTGTCGGAAGCACCATATCGAAGCTTGTTTTGATATTGGCAAAGGGTTCAAAGTTAAGTATTATTGGTGCTCTAACGATGTTACTCAAGTGTGCAGGAAAAGTCCTAGGAATACTAAGCACGAAGTCCTGGTTCTAAGAATTGGGCACTATGTCCTGGTCGTGGGCTGGGCAACTAAGTCCTGGCATAAGGTTGGGCAATAAATCCTGGTCGTGGACTGGGCACTAAGAGTTGGCCGAGGGCTGGGCACCGAAGACCTGGTGAGTAAAGCTGGGCACTAAGACCTGGCCGAAGCTGGGCATCGAAGACCTGGTGAGTAAAGCTGGGCACTAAGTCCTGGTCACGGACTGGGCACGAAGACCTGGTGAGTAAAGCTGGGCAAAAGTCCAACCGGAGGAGCCGGTTGGCAAAAAGGTAAATTCTCCTGAGAGGAGTAGGTGAGGATGCGTTCCCCGTAGAGGGAACATTAGGCGTCGGTTCCACCTAGGGTTCCATTTGGGAGACCTGAATTCAGAACCAAGACAGTTATGGCTGTAAATAATAGCTAACATATTTACGTGTTATGTTTTGGAACTAACCTTGGTTGCAGGGAACGAAGGAATGTTGCTCCTACAGATCAG